>VDFB02193867.1:126434036-126795043 GCA_007258455.2 Sequoia sempervirens
AATATATCAAGGAAGTTACCAAATACAAATTTAAATCTTGATGTGAGCATAATTAGTTTAAATGAAATTCAATGTATAAAAAGAGACATTGCCCATAAACCTTAGATTATTAATTATATGTTTCCAAAAGCCAATTATTACACTATGAAATGAAAGCAGTAATCGATTTAACTCAGTCATTAATCCTCAAACCACTCTTATTGACATACAATTAAAAAAAAAAATCTCATCAAAAGAAATATAAATATAAGCTATGTGTTCATTCCTTAGCAATCTAGAGGAATAAAATCACAAGTATTTCATAAGCTATTTCTATGAATTAAAAACAGATTACCATAACTGTACTTCACGAGTATGAAGTAATCATAGGTTAATAACAAAATAAAATAATATATTATCTAAGGAGAAGATCAACTTATCGCAACATACATATACTTTAGATCTATTTTCATGAATGAGCAACTTCTAAGTTAATTAAGAACACTTACCTTAGGTATGTCCTTTGACCAAAGTTTACCTCTCTGAAGCTGACGACACTAGCCACATCAGGCTTTGCTTGATTCATACATAAACAACTTTGTAAGTCCTTTGGAAATAAAGTATCCGACGAAAAATAGAAATGGAACTTACTTTGGTGATCTCCACCTTTTAGGTAAAGGGCCCAAACAATAAATTTGCAATCCTAAATAGAGTAGATCAAGAAAACTATTTTAACCCCTACATTTCGGAAAATCTTTAGCAATTATCTTGAGATTAATGCTTAAAATCTATAATTACGCCGAGAGGCGTAACCCTACAGTGGCAGCAGCCTCTATAGGAGGCCAGCAGAAGTAACAGTCTTAGGAAAAAGAAATGGATCATATTCTGCTACGTGGCACCACCACTCAGCACTGCTGCTACTTACGTTGTGGAAGATGAAATGCTACGATTTGGTCCCACATTACATATTACCACCACTCAACATAGCTGCTACTGACGTTTTGGAAGATGAAATGATTCGGTTGCACGTTACATATTACAGTTACAAAGAGTTTGGATAATTTGCGGGTGTGAATTTATATTGGCCATTGTAACTGCATTAGGCACTTAATTTCATTTCGAATCTGAAGATTGCATATTTTTTTTATTTCGACTCAATGTTGGTTATTTGTTTTGTTTCGATTCAATGTTCTTTGGAAAGGAGTGTGGAAGTGAGAGAAAACAATAACGCGCAGAGAGGGCAGAAGGGATCTAGCCAAAGGTTATGGAAATCGGTGTTAATTTGAAGAGCTTGGATGTACCTTACACGCCATGTATGGAGATTCTGCGGAGAAATTGGAAAGAGAGGACAGTAGCTGGCGTTGGAGAAACGCGACGGTTCCCCATGGATGTTTCGCTGTGTATGTCGGCCAAGAACGGCGAAGTTTTGTGATTCCGACGGAGGATTTATTGCATCCTATATTTCTGATGCTGCTGGAGAAAGCAAAGGAACAATATGGCTTCAACCAGAGGGAGGGCTTGACGGTTCCCTGCGATGTGGAAACTTTTGAAAATGCTTTGTTTTTGTTATTCACAGTATTCAATCGGCCTCGGGAAAGTTTGATCTGGAGAGCTTGCTGAGCAAACTCATGTCTGCCGACACATGAATGAAAGTTTTGAAAAATATTATTTACCGGAAAATGCATCAATATCTTTGTAATTCAGCATAAGTTTTCTTTTTTCTTCTTTCATCTGTGACTCTTTGATGCTATTTATATGCTGTTTAATGGTACCCTGTAACTACTGCTCCTATTCAGACCATTTTTGTATCAAAATCCGGACAGGGGAAAATTTACAACTTGCAGTGGAATTTTTGTAATTATTTCTGGATCAAATCCATGTGCTAATTACTGTAGGTCTATTCTGGTTTGTGTGTTAATACAGTAGAAAATGAATTTCAGTTTCCACCGGAGAATGTGATTGCTAATCTGTATAGAGATATCATTCTTGCAGGAATGGTTCATATATCAAAATTGATTTTTATTTTGAAGATATTTTTCAAAAAATTTGTCATGAGTGATGGAATGTTTTTTAAATGATTTGTGATTTTTTATTTTTAAGATATTTCCAAAAATTTTATCATGAATGATGAAATGTTTTTTACATGCAAATCTATTTGTAGTTTTAAACAAGAATAGAGTTTCTAAAATTTATAAAATTAAGTATGAAAGAAATATTGTAAATTTGCTATTTCATAAAAATGTAAGTTTCTAAATTAGTAGACTTAAAATTAAAAAATATTCAATATCTTTCTACGACAAGGATATATTTGATGCTTTTTATATAGATTTATTTAAGTAATGTTTTTCCAATCAAAATTATAAATATTCATAAAAATAATATATTCAAAAATAATGTTAAATTTACAATTGCATATAAAAGTAAGCTTCCAAATTTAAAAATAGAATACATATAAAACTATTAGTAATGAAAAGAAATTGTTCTTTTTAAAAATTCTAAAACTAGAAAATTAAATATTATAAATTTAAGGATTTACTAAAGATTTTACTGTACAAAAATATAGCAACTTAATGATACAAAATCTAATATAAAAGATTTTCATTATAAGTGCAAATAAAATCAATTTCAATTTACAAATTACATACAAAGAAACTATAATAAATTTATTATTATACATAAAAATAAGATTAGGAATAACATATCTATGTTTAAAAAAATAATGCAATTAAGAATTACATTTACACATAACTTTATTGTATAATTTAAAAATAATTTATACAACATTATTATTTAAAATTAGATTATGATTATGATTATGATTTAATTAGGGTTAGGGTTCAATTAAGGTTAAGGCTATGTTATGGTCAAGGTTCTTGATTAGGGTTTAATTAGGGTTAGAGTTAGGGTTCTCTGATAAAGCTTGGTGTAAAGGTAGGTTTGGGGCTAGGGTTAGAGTTAAAGTTCAATTAGGATTAGTGTTAAGGTTGATGTTAAGTTAGAGTAATTGTTCACAAGAGTTAGGTTTTAATTAGGGTTACAATTAGGTTTCATTTAGTAATCTTAACCCTAATCATAACCTCAATCCTAACCCTAACCCCAACTCTAAGTATAATTCTAACCCTAATCCTAACCCTACTTATATCTTTAGCACTAATCCTAAACCTAATTCTAACCCTAATGTTAACTTTAACCCTATCTCTAATTAGGATCAATGTTCAATTAGGGATAGGGTTAGGGGTAAGCTATAATTATGGCTAGGGTTAGGTTTTAATTAGGGCTATAAGTTAAATATTCAGGTTAAGTTCATGGATAAATTATAATCAAGGTTTAAATAGGATTATATTAGGGTCTATTTATGTTTAGTGTTACCTTTAGGTTTTAGTTAGGGTTAGGGTTAGGGTTAGATTTTAATTAGGGTTGTATTTAGAAGTAGGTTTCCATTAGAATAGGGTTAGTGAACATAGAATGTGATTATAAATAGGCTTAGAATTATGGTTTGTATTAGAATTACAATTAGTGTTAGGGTTAAGGTTAGGGTTCAAGTTTAATTAGGGTTGGGGTTAAGGTAAGGTTAGGGTTATGATTCAATCAGGTTTCAATGAGGAAGGATTAGCGTTTAAGTAGGGTTTTGGTTAAGGTTAGGTTTCAATTAAGGTAAGAGATCTACAATAAAGCTTTAGGTTAGGGTTTAGGTTCAATGAAGGTTAGGGTTCAATTATGAATTTAACTACAATAAGGATTCAAGTTCAAGTAGGGTTAGGGCTAGGGTTTTACAATAAATCTTGGGTAAGGGTTAGGTTTGGTGTTAGGGTTAGGGATGGGATTAAAGTTAAAGTTATGTTCAATTAGGGTTAGAGAAATTAATGTAATTAATAATTATATTTAAACATAACTTTATTGTATAATTAAAAAATAATTTATACAACATTAATATTTAAAATTAGGTTATGATCATAATTAAAATTAAACTGGGGTTAGGGTTTAATTAGGACTACTATTCAAAATGATTCAATTAGAGTTCAATTAGGGTTAAGGTTAATGTTAGGGTTATGGTTCAATAATGGTTCAGGTAGGGTCTTGGTTTGGGTTCAATTAGGGTTAAGGTTAGTGTTCAATTAGAGTTAGTGTTAGGGTTAGAGTTTTAGGATAAAGCTAGGGGTTAGAGTTTTGACCCTAACACTAAGACTAATTCTAACACCAAACCTAACTCAATCAATATATAACCCTAACCCTAACCCTATTTTTAAAACTATGAATAATAATAATTGTAACCCTAACCCAAATCATAGCTCAAAACGTAAAAAATAATGCTAATTCTAACTCTAACTCTAACCCTAGCCATAACTTTTATTCTATAACTAATTTTAACCTTAACCCTAACCCTAACTCTAAGTCTAACACTAACCTAACTATAGAAATAACCCTAACCCTAACTCCAATCCTAAAACTAATAATAATTCTATAAGGGTTTAGGGTAAGGGTTAGAGTCCAATCAGGGTTAGGGTTCAATCAGAATTTAATTGGGCTTATATAGTTTGATTAGGGTTAGCATTAAATTTGGATTAGGATTAGGGTTTAATACAAAATATTCTTAGGGTTAGGATTAAGATTCAATCAAGGTTCTATTAAAATTAGGGTCCAATAAGGATTAGAATTTAATTAGGGTTAGGGTTCAATTAGGGTTATGGTCTAATTAGGGGTAGAGTTTAATTAGTTATAGGGTTCAATTATAGTAAGGGTTTAAGGTTAGAGTTAGGGTCCAATGAGTGTTAGATTTTGATTATGGTTAAGCTTCAATTAGGGTAAGGGTTCAAGCTAGGGTTAGGTTCCATTTAGGGTTAGAGTTTAATTAGGGTTAGGGTATAATTAAGATAAGGGTTAAGATTAGGATTACAATTTAATCAGGCTTAGGGTTGAGGTGAGGGCTAGGGTTGAATTATAGTTCAATCAGGATTCAATTGGGGTTAGGGTTAAAATTCTTCAATAAAAATTTGGGTTAGGATTATTTTTATGGTTTAAATAAGAATAGGATTAGGTTTAGGGTTTGGGTTAGAGTTAAATTAATGTTAGGTTTCAATTAATATTGGGTTAGTATTAGTATTAGGATTCAATTATGGTTAGGGTTAGTATTATGTTTAAGTTAGGGATAGGGTTAGTATTAGTGTTCAAATAGCATTAGGGATAGGCTTATATTAGGGTTAGTGAGAAGGTTTAATTAGGTTTAGGTTGAGGGTTTGTTTATTTTTAGAGTTAGTGATATGGTTATAATTCAATTGGGAATGGAATTCAATAAGGTTTAAGCTTAGGGTTCAAGTTCAATGAGGGTTAAAGTTAGTGTTAGGTTATGTTAGCATTCAATTAGGCTTTAATATGGGATAAGATTAGTGTTTAATTAGGATTAAGGTTCAATTAAGGTTAGGGATCTATGATAAAGTGTGGGGTTAGGGTTTAATCTCAATAAGGGTTAGGATTCAATTATGGGTTCAAGTTCAATCAAGATTTAGGTTCAATTAGGGTTAGGGTTAGAGGTTAATTATGGGTTGAAGTTCAATTAGGATTCCACTTAAATTAAGATTAGGGTTAACTTTGTAAGATAAAGCTTGAGGTTAGGGTTTAAATTAGGGTTGGTGTTAGATTTAGGGTTCAATTATAGTTGGGTTAAGGCCTAATTCCATTAGGGTTAGGGTTGGGGTTCAATTAGGTTAGGGTTAGGGATAAGGTTGTAGTTAGGGTTTAGTTAAGTTTAGAGATTAATTATTAGGAAATTAGGGTTAGGGTTCTACAATAAAGCTTGGTATCATGGTAATGATTAGGTTAAAGTTCAATTATGGTTAGGGTCAACCATAATCATAACCCCACCCCTAACACAAATTTAATCTCTAATCCTAACCATAATTGTAACCCTAATTAAATTAATAATCCCAATTCTATCATTCTATCATAATCATAATAATAATAATCCCAATCCTACCCATTTCCTCACCCTAACCATAATTCCTACCCTAACCCAAACATAATCCTAACCATAGAACAAAATTCTAACCCTAAACATAAACCTAAAGCTAACACTTACCTTAACACTAAACCCTAACTGTAACTATAACCCTAACCATAACCCTAAACCATAACCCTAACCATAATCATAAACCTAAATGCTAAACCCTAATCCTAAATGGTTAACCCTAAATCTAATGTTAGCCCTAACCATGATATAAACTTTAGTTCCCTAATGCTAACCCTAACTATGATATAAATCGTAACCCTAATCATAACCCTAATTATATTAATTTATTCAATGTACAACCCTAAACCCTAACACTAACTATAACCCTAATCATAAGTCTAAACCCTAACCCTCACCATAGTCATAATCGCAAACCAAATCCTAACCTTAATGCTAATCTTAACCTTAATCCTAACCTTGACCCTAACCCTAACCCAAACCATGGCCCTAACCAAATATAAATCCTTACCCTACCCCTAATTATAATTCCAATCCAAACCTTAATATTAATTCCAACCCTACCCTTAACACTAACCAAAGTCTTTTCCCTAACTTGAAACATGTTATAATTATAATCCAAACCCTAACCCTAACCATAATTCTACCCCTAACCGTAACATAATTCTCACACTAACTATGACCATAAACCCAACCTTAATACTAAATCCTAACCTTAATCATAATAATAAATCTAAACCAAACACTAACCCTAATGCTAACCCTAACCATGATATAAAGCCTAAACCTAAATGATAACTCTAATCACAACCTTAATAAATATATTAATTTATGCAATGTGTTATGCACGCGGCGGCTACTACTAGCTTATCTATCTTAATATATTAATCTATATATTATATGCCAAGAGATTTCATTTTCGAGGCGTAAAAAAGAAGAAGCAAAAAAGCAAAAAAAATACGCCTCGAAAATGAAATCTCTCAGAAAATATTTAGCAATTATCTTGAGATTAATGCTTAAAATCTATAATTATAATTACACCAAATATTTCAAGTTAAGAGGGAGTAATACTTAACCCGTTTCTCTTTATTAAAATTAGATGAACTTATTTACTGAACAAGATTTAAGAGAATCTTCTTTTATTCTCCGGTAATTAGGTTATAAGGGAAACCGTGCCTTTAAGGAAACGGGAGCGCCATAACTATTGAGGAAACTAGTTAGGTTTTACTGGAAGACAAAATTTTAAGCTTAATTGAAGACAATAATGACAAAGTTTTACTTGTGTGTACAAAAGATTAAAATTGTTGGTTTATAAAGACTTATAAAACTTGAACAAGAAATCCAAATTCTATAAAATGAATTGTTCTAAGTTCTAACATTCTCTACAAATATCATAAATATAATATTATTTAATTTATTTTTGAGTAATAGGATTTCAATTTCACTTTGAAATTTCTCAAAATTTTAGTTGCTTTGTATTATCATTAGGCTTTAACTTTAGGTTAAATAAATAAAAGAAAAACAAGTTACAATAATTTATTAATCTATGCACTAACACTAAAACTATTAAAACAATAAATCTTTATAGATTAAAATTGAATTAATCTTTAACTTACTAAATTAATTTTATTTCTTTATATCACAACTTAACTATGACCCTCAATGGATGGTAGTTTTTATTTATTTATTTTCTGTTTTGGCATCAATTTCTCTAAACAAAAATTTATGGTTCATTTTATTAACTGTTCTACTCCGTGGCTCTAGTTTACAAACAACTAGGGTTTCTACACAACTACGAACTAGGGTTGGTATTAAAAGCACAAAATAATTATAATGTGCACCCTGTAATGGCGGGATGCTCGTGCGCAGGTAGAGGGAATGTGCAAAAATTGTTTACAGCCCATCTCTGAACCGCTTCAACGAAATTTTTAATAAAGAAATTATATGGAAACAATCCGTAAAAATTCAATGATTAGATACTAAAATCTTTACATTCAATTGATAGAATAACATTCACAAATGCAATTATTATTTATTTCAAGCATCAAAAGAATAATCTACTTCAATGAAAACTCATCAAGCCTCTACTTTAGATCAACACAAATTATAGAGTTTAGACGAATATTTATGAAGATCTAGAACTGTTCATAAAATAATTTGCACAAGGTAAAAAGATAGATCACAGAGATAAAAAGGACACAACACCAATTTAGGTGGAAAACTAATTCAGGAAAAACCACTCCAAAATATCCACAACTTCTTTTGATCGATCATCAATGAAAAATACATTTCCCCCCTTTACATCAATACATGGGCTTTTAAAGCCATTATTTTCTAGTGAAATAACCACTCCAAATTTCCTCTTGGGAATAACTTCCCAAAACTAACTATTAAATAAACTTTAATTTCGTAATACTTGACCTTCACCCGATAAAAATACCTGCATCACTTTATTGAAAACATTAGTATACTTGAAGAAGATACCATAAGTAAACAAAAGCTGCAAAGCAGCGAAGTCCCTGCCAAAAAGTTATAGAATAGTTATGTTTTAATTTGTTGTGTTTAATAAATTCACAATTGTTTGAGAGGACTATAATAGATATGAGAGGAAAATTATAATGGTAAGTGCAAGTTTTATTCCATAGTATATGATAAAGTGCACAAGAAGCCTATGCCTAGAATGAATCCATTATTAATAAAAGAATTTAGAGTGAGAAACCTAGTAGTATGTTGGATCTATCCTAAAAATACCCTCATCATGGTTGAAATTACTCTCATAAATCCTCACATTTTTTCCAATTATGTGCTTCCTAAAATTGTGAAGTACATTTTTTTTTCATTTATCTAATTCAATTGCTTCTATTATGAATTGAAGAAAGATAGGTGATATCCCTATAATATTATCTAAAATTAGGGGGAAAACTTATAAGTCCATGTTGATTTTTATAATTGGAGACAAAAATGAATCTCTTACCTTTGATTGAAATCACCCCATTGGTTTTCATCCAAAGGGTAGAATTAAGAAATTTCTCTTAAAAAATGTCAACCTCTTGTACAAAAATGATAAGAAAGTCTTCTAATTATAACTATAATCTATATAGGTTGTGCGATGAAAATAATTTCATGCATAGATTAAGAATAACCCAATTTGAACCATGCTTACCCCACACAGTCTTCAAGGGGCCTATAATCTTATGAAAGATTTATGAAAAAAAAATCATAAAAAAAATTAGATGGCATGATTTAACAGAATTCAAAATATTCTCATAGAATAACTAAAGAGCTTGAGCATAACCCAATTTACAAGTCATAAGAAGGTGATTCCAATATTTACAAATTAAAATTAAAATTCAAAATTCAAAATTAACATTTTTCTGTGTAAATAGTAAATTTATAATATTTATTTTATAATTTATTTTTTTAATTTTAGAAAATTCTTTATTATGTTTAATAATTTAACATATTTCTTTTATAATTTGTTTTAAAAATTTTATAAACTTCTTTATGTTTAATAATTTAATTTTATTATAAGTTCAATTTAAAACTAAATTCAAATTTATTCATAATAATACTGTGAGGCCCAACCCTATCTATAAATTGTGTGACACCTTGATAAGTTTAATTATTCTTGTTGGTGAATAGATTGATGATTTAACCTAATTCCATGTTTAATATTTTGATTTTAGTAGTAACTATTGTAAATGATTATTGTGACAAATTCTCTCCATTAAATGAAAACGGGAAAACTGTTAAGAATGAATGTGAGCATATAATATTTAGATTCTCAGACAAGTATCATATGAAGAATACATTTAGATCGATATGAGATAAGAAATTTTGTGTATCTAATATTAGTTTGAATCTCGCTAATAAGTTTCATGTTACTTGGGAAATTATAATAGGTAGGAATAAAGTAGAACTTTGGAAGATCAGGGAGAAGTTTCCAGAATGATCACTAGCCAAGAATCATCAAGGTAAATTTAAAAGATTACTCCAATCAATTAGAGGTATACCTAAGGTAGGATAATTTGAGGAAAAATTATATAAATTAGATATCAAGTTGAATGATAAATTTTATTACAGGAAGGAGTGTCCAAGAGTAAATTTAGTAGTGTAAATAAAGTATTTAGCTAGGGTTAGGTTTCCATTATTATTTAATGAATGCTCAAAGTTTCCATCTTTTATAGGGAAAGGAAATGAATATATATGTGTACTATGATTTACTAACTATTGAATTAATCTTATTGATATTTTGAACAGGTATTTGGAAAAATGCATATGAGAGTAATGCCAAGGGTAAAAGGGAGAACAATCTAGACCCAAGTCAAATACCTATCTCTTGAAATTTTGATTTTTGACTCTATGACTTGGGAGGTAATTAGGGTTTTGTTTATGTTGTAATTGAGTGGAGGGTTTTAATGATTGGTGGCTTAGTGTAGGTACTTTTTGGATCCTTATTGATTATACTCATGTGGTTAAGAGTGTAAGATCTATTAGGGTTTTCAAATCCTTAGTTAGGTCTTGAATTTCGAATTGGCCTTCAAAGTTGGCTTCTTAGGGTGTTGTATGGTCAATTGTTTTGATATTAGTGCAAAAACAGACCCCTAGGACCTATACCTATGGGATTGGAACCTTTTTGACATGTGAACTTGTCCTTGGAGTATGAAAAGACCCCTCAAAAGTCCACATTCATGAATGTGACGAATTCAAAAGTGTTGGGGCTTGGAAAAAATGACTTGTCACTCTCAACTCCCCACTCCCCAAAAGTTATTGGAATTGGCACAAGACTCACACATGTGTGAGCACTTGGGGGAAAGAGTGTAGGTTTGGAGGATTCCTATATATCTCAAGAAGATGGAAGATTTGAGCATTGCCCACTTCTCCTTTTGGAGAACTTGTGAAGTGAAGAAAAGAAGGAAAGAGTCAAGGATGGAAGAATAGGAGTTCAAAGGAAAGCAGCTTGTAGAGAGATAAGTCTTTTCCCATTTCTTATTCTTAGTATTGGTAGAGATAGCTTGATCTATGCATTGAATCGTAAGTAAGATTGTTTAAGGGATATATTAGAGTAATGTGTTGTATAGTGAGCAAGCTTGTTATAGCACTAAGCTCTCACCATTGAATTACAATGGTGCATAATGTATTTCTTGCTTGGGGGTATGGCTAGAGCCCACGAGGCTCCATGACGCCATTACGGTAGGGTGGAGAGCAAGACCTTGTTCATGAGTTTGTAATTCATTTATTTTCCTCCAATATTGCGGTGATATTGTAAGTCTAAAAATATGGGATTCATATTTTTCAATAAAGAAAAGAAAAGAGCTAGTCTTATCCATGTATGTGTTATTCATTGCATTTATAAGTGTTGATGCATTATTAGAATTTAATATTTTGTGGAAATGAAGGAAATAATGGGATATAATGTGTCTAATATCTTTCTTGCATAAGGAAATGATATTTCAGATTTGAATCACTAGTCTTTGTTTCATTGTGAGAATAAGGAAAATATACTAATCTATCAAAGGTTGTAAGTTATAATGTTAGGAATGAAATGTGCTCAATGTTGAAGGTGATCCGATGTACAGATTTGTCTAAAAATGTCATATTGAAGCTGCTAAATATCATTATAAGAAGTTCATCTAAATGTCAAACTGTAAATAATTAGCTTATTTTAGATGGAGAATGCAACAACCTGAAATTTAGCATAGTTTAGGTTCAAGAGTATTAAGTATCTCTAGTACGCTTCTGACTGTTTGATCATGTGAATAAATGGAAAGAGACAATGATATAAATCTAGTTTGGAATAATTGGGAGCCTTATAGTTTTGTTAAGAAAATGCCTTACTTTCCGTTGAGGAAAGAAGAGAATAAAATTTCCTGTAAATGGCCTAGATGCCTACCGTAACAAAACTGTTATGTTTAAGATCTTTACTGGAAACACCTTATACATCTGTATATCTACACAAGAGTTCATTTAAGAGTTGAAAGTATAGAGCAATAACAATCTTAATAAAATAGCTACCCAATAGGACGTAGATTTGTTCACCTATTTTCGACTACAATGCAGAGCCATTGTCCTAATGTTTCAGTGGCTGAAATAAATTAAAATAAAATAAAACAAATTATTGTGTATGCAGTAAACTAGCCGTTTTGTTCTTCTTGGAAACACTCTTTTAATTTTTGAAATTTAAAACTATAAATTTAAAGTGTACTATCTTCTACGTGGTTTTAAATATTACCACAAAATTATTTAACACCTCCCATGGATTATTTTAGGGAGCCTCTTCATGGAAGCCTACCCTAAATTCCAGGGAAATATTAAGTTTTACATGGCCTGATAATCAAAGATCACAGTAGCTCACATGGGATCCACCAAGAATTAGCGGTCGCCCTCCTTTTTATTCAGCTTAGATCTAAATACCCCTACCAGCTACAGTCTATCCTTCACTTTCACATAAACTCAGGTTTCCTTTATATTCGAACCAATATCTTAAGACTGACAGAAAATGTTTCCTGAAAATGTGTTGTTTAAAAATCACTAGGTAATTAGATAACTGAGGGAAGAATATTTTCCGCTGGCAATGAGAACCTTAACCGCACTAACTTACAAAGAAGCTAGTTTTCTCAGGACTTTTAACCGTGCTCTAGCGTGGACTATTCTCTTGAGAGCCAGAGCTCTTGTAAGGATTTCTTATGATTCCCTTGCTGTAGAGACTGGATATAAAATAATTCTCTGTCGATCTGTGGAACCACTTCTCGCGCCAGTATTGCAGCGTGTAGTCATGTCCCTCAACAATGCAATGAATGCTGGAGTAGTCAATGATGGATTTGAGTATGGAATTAAATCTTCCAGATATGGGATTAGAGTCCGATTTTGAGCAGTAGTTGGGGGACCTTTAGTATACACGACTACCTATTAGACAATAGAGCTTCTCAAATATTTGTGCTGTGAGTAGTATGTTCAACAAACAATAATTGATAGGCTTCTTCAAATTGATGTTCGTGCTAATCATGATCTCGTCCAATGCAGTAACACCCTTGCATTGGGAGTTACTCTAAATGTACCATACTAGATAGGCGTATATCACTTAACACACCTGGTCTCATTTTATGTCTTGGATAGAGAGATCAATTTTCATTGGCAGCTTAGAATCAGGAAATAAATTTACTGAATGGGATATGTCAGCTGATTTGCACCGTAGTGCAGATACTTACAGTTGGGGGGTCTCTCTACCCCAGACTATCAAGCCTGGCAAGAAAATTTTTGATTGTCCATATTTTTCTCATAATAATAGTATTCTCCTCCACTCAGGGCTCTCCAAACATATGTACGTAAACAGGGGCAGTCTTGAAGTGGCTCTTCATCCAAAAAGCCTCCATGGATTTTGAAATCATTAAAATAGTATCTCCCACTTAAAACGATAGTCCTTTTAATTAAATGAAAATTTAGATTCTGGCACAAATGATATATCAAACGACCTTTTGACTTTAAGGAAAAATAACGAATCAGGAGAGAGGTCTCTTCCATTTCATTGATATTTAACATTGAGTATCATCGTGAGGAAATTAGCTTACGAGCAGTGATTTTTAAATTGAAACAAATCAAATTTTGATCAAATTATACTCATAATGATAAAGGAGTTAGTGTGCAATGAACACAAGAATGTATAAAGAATAAGCTTTTTAAGAGAGAAGAATTTAGCTGAGTAATAAAATTAATTAAAAGTGACATACGTCTATGAATCAAGATTTGTAATTTAACTCTCCTTATAACATTTTAGTACCTCCAGTTTTCTACGCGTATGGTGTTTTAAGAAAAAGGAAAAAAAGGAAGATGAACTTTAAGACTTTACGTAAGCATAATTATCTATAAAAGGAGGAAGAAGAGTAAAAAGAGCTCTTTATTTATATGTATTCCATATGAGCATTTCTCTTTTGTTTTATTTATTTTTGTTCTTAAAAAAGCCCCTTTTAAATTTACAAAAGTAGAATAAGATTTCCTTAATTATATTTTGTATATGTGAGCTAAAATGTGAAGAGGTAAAAAGTGAAGATTAATTATGATTCCTTTTAGTGAATGAAATATATAAATAAATAAATAAGGAAATCTAGATTATTTATATTTAAATTAATAATTTTATTATGATAATAATTGAAATAAATGAAGTAGTTATGTTTGTATAAATATTTAATTATTTTTATTTTTATTCTTAAAAAGATATATATACAAGTACATAATATGGATGTAAAGTCATATATAGATTTTAATGGCATAAAGTCATAAATTAATAGAAAACAAGTGAATTGATGAGGGTTGTGTATGTATATGTTTGAGTAAGCAATGTAGGAACTTAGGACCTTATTATCCATTTGGGTAGGTATTTGGGGTCTGCCCTAACAACGAGATCAATGATTTAAGTATTATTAATCTATCTACCCTTGCATTACCCACTTTTATTTAAAACAGTAAGAAGGGTCAAGATGTGACTTTGTAAAAGAAGTTTAAGGCAAGTCACTATACCAATAGAATATTATATATACCAGTTGTGTTAAAGGCTCATATGGCTAAGTTACCATATCCCCTCCCTTGGAGATTGATCTATTAAAACATTGTTGATTGACTTGACCAACTCTATAAAACATAACTTGGCACTATTAATTTCTATACTAGCTAATTGGTGGTAAACTAAAGTGTAATGTTGGAACATTAGGGATTTTTCTTTCTAGTTACGTGAAGTTGGTATATATATATTCATGTCCTTGCTTCTAGTGACTTCTCGACTCTCTACACCCGAGTGATGTGTCAGTGGTGGTGTGCATGCGTGATGTCATTTGTTGCATATAGCTTGCTAAATTTATATCGACCTTACATGATGAACCAAAAAAAAAATAGTGGTGTTTTTGCCCTTTGGTCAAATTATGGGCATTACATTTTGGTATCAGAGCCCTAGGTTGCAACTCTAGGGAACTCTGGGAATAATTTGGGCATTAAGAGTTGTGTGTGTGTGGATAAATGTGCAAACCCCCTTGTGTTAGCTAGAATAAAATGTTGTAATGAAAATCCTAGATAACTTACCTTGTATAGAAAAATAGATTATAAAAGTTAATATCCAACCTAGTTAGAGTTGTGATGTAGCCTATGGTAAAACATTGAATGAAATCCATGGTTCAAATAAATTTTTAGTTGAAAGCATTTGATCTTTAAAAAAAAAATAATAATCGAACAAAATAGGTTCTCTTGATTTAAGTAAAGGAGGTAAATGTCTTAGTCTTCTTAACAAGGGTTATGACATCAATCTAGTCTTTTGACATTAAATTTTCTTAAACTTTTAAAAGGTATAGCTTAGTTTTTGAAGCGTGGTCTTTTTATAAAGTGCATGAATAGTGTTATAAGGCATCATAATGTGTATTATTAAAGAAACATTATTTTGTTGGCTTCCTTAGTCAATAATTATAAAATGAAATAGTAATGCTACTTCTTAGCGTTATGGTTGTTGTGGGAGCAACATATTTTCTTAGAGGAACCTTAGTACAAATAAAGAATGGGAGTTATACTTTTGAAGATTTATCACTAGATAAAGGAAGGAACTATATGAACCTCTAAAGGGGATTAATGTGTTAAAGGTTGTGGTCGAATAAGATTAGATCTCTAAGCCCTTTAATTAATTAAATCAAATTGATAACAAGAATGGAATAATAGAAAATCATTGAACTATGTATTATGAGGAATATGAGCAATCTTATAGTTAGATCTAAACTCTTAACAAAGATTGAAACTAAACCTTTAGGGTGTAGGCTGTTTGACAAAACAAAATTAAGGACTTGTATACAAATTGGTATTTATAAACACATGAAATAAGAATCTTGTACACCTTGACCATGGAATTTCTAGGCCCTATTCTATTACCCAAAGATCTTGATTACATATAAGTGTATAAGGGTTAATCTCATGAAGCAACAAACAATTCACTTCATGGTTGGTAAGAGAGAATTTCATGCATGATGGCGTCAACTAAGAATCAAAGCTTGGCAATACATAGTAAATCCAATTTTGAAAATTGGTCAAAACCATATAATACCTTGAATTAATTGGTGAAACCTTATGTTATTCTAACATTTTTGCAAGTAAATTGAGACCTAGTGAATTTAGTGGAACTATAACAACTACTAAAACTTTGAGTTCTTTTATGTATAGACTAAAATAGCAAATGATAGAACATGATTCAAGTCATAGGTGAGAATGTGTAGAAAGTTGCAACTAAGTTAAGATTGGTGAAAGTTGAATTAGGTATTGTATAAATAACTTCTAGAAAATTAAACATACCTTTGTGATGAGACCATATCAAAATGTGAACTTGATGTTAAAACTTTATCTAGAATGCATGTTATTACTACTTTCCTTATAAATGAGCTAATAAATAAAGTCTTGTTGGAGCCAAAATAAGAAAGGATTGTATGTCTAATATGAAGTAATAACATATTCAATTAGGTGTTGACCTTTAAGGTTGTGTATATGTCACAAGAATTGAAGAATCAATTGTTTGAATTTATAAATTGGGTGAGGAATTATGTAAAAAAAAAAATTTAGTGAATTGAATGATTAAGAAACTAAATGGTATCATCAAGGACATGAAAATTTCCATGAAAGACTCCCAACTAATGTTGTACATTTCTAAATACCAATGACTAGTACTCTTGAGGAAAATATGTGTGTGTGTGTGAAAGAGAAACACACTGGAGAAAACTTAGAGGTAGGAATTGTTACTCATTGTATGTCTTTGTACCTTAAGAAGTTAGAAATAATTGTGATTACAAAAAAAAAAATTATGATTATAACATGTGATTAAATGAGTCAACCTTAGGTAGTGAAATGCAATATTTGTTTAAAAATATATATAGATTAATGAGTTGTGAAAATTATTATTCTATGATTTATCATGTGTTTTATGAATTGAGTGTGCTTTCTTCTCTTGTATTATAATGTTTCAAAATTAAATGATTGATTAACTTCTTTATTGAGTAGAAAACATTCTTTATCATGTTGCAAAATATATATAATGGAATTACCATATGGATATGTTAGTGAACATGTAACAAACATAGTTGAATGAAAGAAGGATGACAATATGGATTCAAATATAGAAAACCAATATTGATCATATATGTGATGTTGGACAATGGATTAGTAAGATAAAAGTATGATATACCATGTATTGTTAAACCTAAGAAAATGGAGTACTACCTAGGCTATAGTTGTGCATCGTCTAGTGATTTCCTTTACATATGCAAAGTGAGTAGAGATTTACCAAATTGAGAAGAAAAGTGAATTTCACCTAAAGAAAATGGAGTGTATTTAAGTAAATTGATTTCATAGAGTGTATTGTGTTATGTCATGTGATGTGAGACCAGTAAATGTGTTGTGCCACAAGTATGAGATACAGGGTATCCGACTTGGGATAAGGGTGGTGGACGTCTAGTACGATCCCCTATGTGTACCCTTTGTAAAGGTCCATTGTGTAAGTTAGCTAGTTAATAAATTATGTAAACATGATATGTGTGGACATGTGGTTATTATATGCAATGTGATGTATTCCTTTTTGTTAGTCTTGTTTGTATGTTAAATGTGTACCCCTAGCGTTCAGTTCCCCCCTAATGGGAGTGTGATTCCAGCTAGTGTAAATAGGGGTTGAGAGGCACATGGTCTACCATCAGGAGATTACGAGCTCAGGGTGTTGTCCCTAATCCTGATAAAGGATCTATGTGAAGTCATTGTAATCTTCCCATGGACGTTGGTCGTGGCCTACTCCCCCACATATGAGAGCCACACTTGTTGGTTCATAATGCAAACCTATTCCTTGATGTTTATAACCCATGGGTAAAGGATGGAATAACATGGACTACCAGTGATTCATACTTATGTGGTCAGGGACCACCAGTTACTCATATTCATGTGGTCAGGGACCACCAGTGCTTCATGTTTATGTGGTCAGGGACCACCAGTGATGTATATTAATGTGGTCAGGGACCACCCGTTATTCATATTTATGTGGTCAGGACCACCAGTTATTGCATGCTATAATACTTATGATGTGGTTAGAGAACCACCATTCCCCTCCTCCCCTTAGGTGGCTTATCAAGTCACGTGGTGCTTGTAATGTGCAAATTTTATGTTGAAATATGAATTATTTGTAATTCTTGATTGATGTTTTATTTTATTATGCACCAGCAATGTGTAATTTTACATTTATGTACTTAGGCTATTTAGCCATTTGGAAGTTGTTATATAGTCCGATTTGCCTCAAGGACTTGTTTAATTTTTCCTTTGAATTATGATTGGAAAGTTGCAATGTAGCTACAATTTATCTTTATTTTGTTTCTCTTGAATTTATAAGTTCCCTCTTGGGAGTTTTATTGAAACTTTGGTTTATGATCTTGTGTTATTCAGTTTGAGGCTTTCTCCTTGGTTGCAAATTTGCTGGCATGTGTGGTGTAATGTGGAATTTGTAAACTGCCATATCCCGGGGGGTTCCCTGGCAGGTCGTATAGGGGAGTAGATGTGTTGGGGAATTATTTGAAAGGGGTTGTGAATGGGACCGGTATGGGATGGTCATTAATCCATTCTTCCCTCATTCTATGATTATTCTTATCTATATGGAAGAGTCCTTAGAGAAGGGCCTCGAGTGGTATCCAAGAATATCCATCCTTATAAACCCCATTGTGTGAGCCTTGTGTTGTAAATTGTGTGGTTGTATGAGGATAGGCGCACCTAATTTGGGAAGAGCATCCTTTGTATGAGGATAGGCGCACCCGATTGGGAAGAGCATCCTTGCTATTGTTGTGTGTACATGTGAAAATTGCAAGTAAATGTGATGTGTTGTACATGTGAACTATGTGAGAAAGATAGCAACAAATGATACAAAGTTAATATTCCTTGAGACATGAATTGATATTGAAAAAAAAAATAAAAATAGTTTCTAACATCATGAGTGATGTTTATAATGCAAAAGGGAACCTTGAAGGGTATCCAAGGATGATAATGTGTTTGGATATATGTTGGTGTATTTTTTTATCAAGAATGTTAATAGCATGGATGACTACTAGTATTTGTTATATTGTGAGTATATCGAATAAATGTTTTATGATGAAAAATTATGTTCTAAGTATTTAGGTGATTGGATTATGGAAGTGGTGTCCCTACACATGTAATGATGAATTAATGTTTTGTACCTTTATGGTAAGATAATTAGTATACTTAACTTGTCATGTGTGTTTCCATACTGGGAATTAGGATTCCAAACCTTAACGACTTCTAGGAGGAAGTCCAATCTAAGGGGAGGGAGATGTGAGGCCCAACCCTATCTATAAATTGTGTGACACCTTGATAAGTTTAATTATTCTTGTTGGTGAATAGATTGATGATTTAACCTAATTCCATGTTTAATATTTTGATTTTAGTAGTAACTATTGTAAATGATTATTGTGACAAATTCTCTCCATTAAATGAAAATGGGAAAACTGTTAAGAATGAATGTGAGCAGATAATATTTAGATTCTCAGACAAGTATCATATGAAGAATACACTTAGATCGATATGAGCTAAGAAATTTTGTGTATCTAATATTAGTTTGAATCTCGCTAATAAGTTTCATGTTACTTGGGAAATGATAATAGGTAGGAATAAAGCAGGACTTTGGAAGATCAGGGAGAAGTTTCCAGAATGATCACTAGCCAAGAATCATCAAGGTAAATTTAAAAGATGACTCCAATCAATTAGAGGTATACCTAAGGTAGGATAATTTGAGGAAAAATTATATAAATTAGATATCAAGTTGAATGATAAATTTTATTACAGGAAGGAGTGTCCAAGAGTAAATTTAGTAGTGTAAATAAAGTATTTAGCTAAGGTTAGGTTTCCATTATTATTTAATGAATGCTCAAAGTTTCCATCTTTTATAGGGAAAGGAAATGAATATATATGTGTACTATGATTTACTAACTATTGAATTAATCTTATTGATATATTGAACATGTATTTATTATACTTCTAACCTAACATGTATTTGAAAAAATGCATATGAGAGTAATGCCAAGGGTAAAAGGGAGAACAATCTAGACCCAAGTCAAATACCTATCTCTTGAAATTTTGATTTTTGACTCTATGACTTGGGAGGTAATTAGGGTTTTGTTTATGTTGTAATTGAGTGGAGGGTTTTAATGATTGGTGGCTTAGTGTAGGTACTTTTTGGATCCTTATTGATTATACTCATGTGGTTAAGAGTGTAAGATCTATTAGGGTTTACAAATCCTTAGTTAGGTCTTGAATTTCGAATTGGCCTTCAAATTTGGCTTCTTAGGGTGTTGTATGGTCAATTGTTTTGATATTAGTGCAAAAACAGACCCCTAGGACCTATACCTATGGGATTGGAACCTTTTTGAAATGTGAACTTGTCCTTGGAGTATGAAAAGACCCCTCAAAAGTCCACATTCATGAATGTGACGAATTCAAAAGTGTTGGGGCTTGGAAAAAATGACTTGTCACTCTCAACTCCCCACTCCCCAAAAGTTATTTGAATTGGCACAAGACTCGCACATGTGTGAGCACTTGGGGGAAAGAGTGTAGGTTTGGAGGATTCCTATATATCTCAAGAAGATGGAAGATTTGAGCATTGCCCACTTCTCCTTTTGGAGAACTTGTGAAGTGAAGAAAAGAAGGAAAGAGTCAAGGATGGAAGAATATGAGTTCAAAGGAAAGCAGCTTGTAGAGAGATAAGTCTTTTCCCATTTCTTATTCTTAGTATTGGTAGCGATAGCTTGATCTATGCATTGAATCGTAAGTGAGATTGTTTAAGGGATATATTAGAGTAATGTGTTGTATAATGAGCAAGCTTGTTATAGCACTAAGCTCTCACCATTGAATTACAATGGTGCATAATGTATTTCTTACTCGAGGGTATGGCTAGAGCCCACAAGGCTCCATGACGCCATTACGGTAGGGTGGAGAGCAATACCTTGTTGATGAGTTTGTAATTCATCTATTTTCCTCCAATATTGCGGTGATATTGTAAGTCTAAAAATATGGGATTCATATTTTTCAATAAAGAAAAGAAAAGAGCTAGTCTTATCCATGTATGTGTTATTCATTGCATTTCTAAGTGTTGATGCATTATTAGAAGTTAATATTTTGTGGAAATGAAGGAAATAATGGGATATAATGTGTCTACTATCTTTCTTGCATAAGGAAATGATATTTCAGATTTGAATCACTAGTCTTTGTTTCATTGTGAGAATAAGGAAAATATACTAATCTATCAAAGGTTGTAAGTTATAATGTTAGGAATGAAATGTGCTCAATGTTGAAGGTGATCCGATGTACAAATTTTTCTAAACATGTCATATTGAAGCTGCTAAATATCATTATAAGAAGTTCATCTAAATGTCAAACTGTAAATAATTAGCTTATTTTAGATGGAGAATGCAACAACTTGAAATTTAGCATAGTTTAAGTTCAAGAGTATTAAGTATCTCTAGTACGCTTCTGACTGTTTGATCATGTGAATAAACGAAAAGAGACAATGATATAAATCCAGTTTGCAATAATTGGGAGCCTTATAATTTTGTTAAGAAAATGCCTTATAATTTTGTTAAGAAAATGCCGTAACAAAACCGTTATGTTTAGGATCTTTACTGGAAACGCCTTATACATCTGTATATCTACACAAGAGTTCATTTAAGAGTTGAAAGTATAGAGCAATAACAATCTTAATAAAATAGCTACCCAATAGGACGTAGATTTGTTCACCTATTTTTGACTACAATGCAGAGCCATTGTCCTAATGTTTCAGTGGCTGAAATAATTTAGAATAAAATAAAACAAATTGTTGTGTATGCAGTAAACCAGCCGTTTTGTTCTTCTTGGAAACACTCTTTTAATTTTTGAAGTTTAAAGCTATAAATTTAAAGTGTACAATCTTCTACGTGGTTTTAAATATTACCACAAAATTATTTAACACCTCCCATGGATTATTTTAGGGAGCCTCTTCATGGAAGCCTACCCTAAATCCTAGGGAAATATTAAGTTTTACATGGCCTGATAATCAAAGATCACAATAGCTCACATGGGATCCACCAAGAATTAGCGGTCACCCACCTTTTTATTCATCTTAGATCTAAATACCCCTACCAGCTGCAGTCTATCCTTCGCTTTCGCATAAACTCAGGTTTCCTTTATATTCGAACCAATATCTTAAGACTGACAGAAAATGTTTCCTGAAAATGTGTTGTTTAAAAATCACTAGGTAATTAGATAACTGAGGGAAGAATATTTTTCGCTGGCAATGAGAACCTTAACCACACTAACTTACAAAGAAGCTAGTTTTCTCAGGACTTTTAACTGTGCTCTAGCGTGGACTATTCTCTTGAGAGCCAGAGCTCTTGTAAGGATTTCTTATGCTTCCCTTGCTGTACAGAGTGGATATAAAATAATTCTCTGTCGATCTGTGGAACCACTTCTCGTTCCAATATTGCAGCGTGTAATCATGTCCCTGAACAATGCAATGAATGCTGGAGTAGTCAATGATGGATTTGAATATGGAATTAAATCTTCCAGATATGGGATTAGAGTTCGGTTTTGAGCAGCAGTCGGGGGACCTTCAGTATACACGACTACCTATTAGACAATCGAGCTTCTCAAATATTTGTGCTGTGAGTAGTATGTTCAACAAACAATAATTGATAGGCTTCTTCAAATTGATGTTCGTGCTAATCATGATCTCGTGCAATGCAGTAACACCCTTGCATTGGGAGTTACTCTAAATGTACCATACTGGATAGGCGTAGATCACTAAACACAGTTGGTCTCATTTTATGTCTTGGATAGAGAGATCAATTTTCATTGGCAGCTTAGAATCAGGAAATAAATTTACTGAATGGGATGTGTCAGCTGATTTGCGCCGTAGTGCAGATACTTACAGTTGGGGGGTCTCTCTGCCCTAGACTATCAAGCCTGGCAGGAAAATTTTTGATTGTCCATATTTTTCTCATAATAATAGTATCCTCCTCCACTCAGGGCTCTCCAAACATATGTACATAAACAGGGGCAGTCTTGAAGTGGCTCTTCGATCCACAAAGCCTCCATGGATTTTGAAATCATTAAAATAGTATCTCCCACTTAAAATGATAGTAATTTTAATTAAATTAAAATTTAGATTCTGCCACAAATGATATATCAAACGACCTTTTGACTTTAAGGAAAAATAACGAATCAGGAGAGAGGTCTCTTCCATTGCATTGATATTTAGCATTGAGTAACATCGTGAGGAAATTAGCTTACGAGCAGTTATTTTGAAATTGAAACAAATCAAATTTTGATCAAATTATACTCAGAATGATAAAGGCGGTTAGTGTGCAATGAACACGAGAATGTATAAAGAATAAGCTTTTTATTAGAGAAGAATTTAGCTGAGTAATAAAATTAATTAAAAGTGACATGCGTCTATGAATCAAGATTTTTAATTTAACTCTCCTTATAACATTTTACTACCTCCAGTTTTCTACGCGTATGGTGTTTTAAGGAAAAGGAAAAAAACGAAGATGAACTCTAAGACTTTACGTAAGCATAATTATCTATAAAAGGAGGAAGAAGAGTAAAAAGAGCTCTTTATTTATATGTATTCCATATGAGCATTTCTCTTTTGTTTTATTTATTTTTGTTCTTAAAAAAGCCCCTTTTAAATTTAGAAAAGTAGAATAATATTTCCTTAATTATATTTTGTATATGTGAGCTAAAATGTGAAGAGGTAAAAAGTGAAGATTAATTATGATTCTTTTAGTGAATGAAATAAATAAATAAATAAATAAGGAAATCTAGATTATTTATATATAAATTAACAATTTTATTATGATAATAATTGAAATAAATGAAGTAGTTATGTTTGTATAAATATTTAATTATTTTTATTTTTATTTTTAAAAAGGATATATATACAAGTACATAATATGGATGTAAAGTCATATATAGATTTTAATGGCATAAAGTCATAAATTAATAGAAAACAAGTGAATTGATGAGGGTTGTGTATGTATATGTTTGAGTAAGCAATGTAGGAACTTAGGACCTTATTATCCATTTGGGTAGGTATTTGGGGTCTGCCCTAACAACGAGATCAATGATTTAAGTATTAGTAATCTATCTATGCTTGCATTACCCACTTTTATTTAAAACAATAAGAAGGGTCGAGATGTAACTTTGTAAAAGAAGTTTAAGGCAAGTCACTATACCAATAGAATGTTATATATACCAGTTGTGTTAAAGGCTCATATGGCTAAGTTACCATATCCCCTCCCTTGGAGATTGATCTATTAAAACATTGTTGATTGACTTGACCAACTCTATAAAACATAACTTGGCACTATTAATTTCTATACTAGCTAATTGGTGGTAAACTAAAGTGTAATGTTGGAACATTAGGGATTTTTCTTTCTAGTTACGTGAAGTTGGTATATATATATTCATGTCCTTGCTTCTAGTGACTTCTCGACTCTCTACACCCGAGTGATGTGTCAGTGGTGGTGTGCATGTGTGATGTCATTTGTTGCATATAGCTTGCTAAATTTATATCGACCTTACGCGATGAACCAAAAAAAAAAATAGTGGTGTTTTTGCCCTTTGGTCAAATTATGGGCATTACAAATACTTAAAATATTAAATATTAAGATTAAAGAAAAGAACAATATTAACTTAGACTACACTTAATAATGTTTCTACAACATTCTACAACATTCCAAGCAAGGAAAAAAAATTTAATGGTTCAACCAATAGAATATTCACTTAACAATATTTTAATAATTACCTAAAGCATATATTATTCAATAGTTGATAATAGTGGCACATGGGACAAAAAAAGTCAAACTTAACTTGTAATTAAAACTAAGAAAATATAATTTGTTTATTTTTTTCAAGTCAGGAATATAGTCTTTTATTATCTACTAGTAACAAACTTCAATTTTATTTTTCTAACTATAAATATATCAACATCTTTTACGTATAATTCTAAAGATAGAAGGCTATTTTAATTAAATTTATTAAATATATTTTTTAATATAAAGAATATTAAATTTATTTTATTATTAATCTATTATTAATGAAGATTATAAATATATATGTGGTGGGGCCCACCAATGTACCTCTAAAGAATAATAACATTCTCAATTTTAAAGTAATTTTATTAAAAAGTTAAATATTATGATTATATTCAACACAAGAAATATATCTATTTTGTACAACATATGGATATGTATGGAATGTTTTCTATTTCTTTTTTCTTAAAATAGATTAAATATTATTAAAAAGTTAAATATTATGATTATATTCAACACAAGAAAATACTATTTATTTATTTTTAAATGAAGATAAATTGTTTATTTATTTTATATTTAGTATATAGCTATCTAAAATACATCAATATATCAATTTGGAGGTGCTTATATTAATTAGGTCATTATTTCTACTTTTATAAATGAAATGAATTATTTATCAAATTTATATATAATTATAGATTTCTTACATGCAAAGATGTCATTTTAAAGATGACCTAAGTTAGAAAGATGTATTTAAATATTAAATATTAAATATTATCTATGTATAGACAAGTCAATAAATGAGAGAAGAACATATAGTTGTCTATTCACTTAATAGTAAACTTTTTTTTTACTTTATAAAAATATGGACATAAATTTTTCTTTTAATAATGTAATATAGGTAGGTGAATTTAATGAAAATTAGTTATTAATATTTATAGACTAGTATACATATAAATTTTATTTCTACAACTATATTAGCTACGACTTATAAAAGAAAACATAATGTTAGGGTTAAAAATACCTTGTATTTCACCACTATTCCAGGGACTACTATAATGGAAGTACCAATTATATTGAAGAGAATAATTTCAAGCATACTAAATAAATATATATATTTAATGGCCTATTATTATTATTTTTTTAATAATATATGATTGGCTAAATTATAAATTTTATTAATCACTTTAGTCAAATTTCTCTATACCATAGTTTTGGTTCACTTTTTCGGAGGGGTACTACAATAAGGAAGTTGTAGATACCTAAAAGTAGCTCATCACTTTTTCAAGTATAATGAGAACAATGCTTGACTATTTCCTCTATAATTGATTTAATAAATCCTCATTTATTCAATTAATTATCTAATTTCCATCGCATTATTAATTAAATTATATTTTATTATTTATTTAAGAATATCACTATTCATCACTATTCAAATTATCCTATTCCTTAAATTAATCATTTATCATGTTTACTCCAAACTTAGATAAATAAGTGAAAATATTTATTTATATATAAGCCCCTCATGTCCTCATCCTTAAAATTGAACAAATATATCTTATTTATTTAATTCTCTATTTTATCAACTTTTCATTAGGTTGGTTAAAACCAATTAGCCCACTAATCCCCCAAATGCACATTCCTAAATCTTGATTAACCCATTCAATACAAAATTAATTATTTTTAGATTGGATTTCTCAACTATAGTTTCATATTGAGATGTTTGGCAATATAAAAAGGCAAACTTACAACTACCAAAATCCTCATAACACAACATTAAATTCCTTCAAGGCTAATTTTTATGTAGTCATTGATAGTATTATGAATTGTGCAAGTAAATGAAAACTTTTTAACTCACAATGAACTTACATAATTGATCTCCCTAGATTTATAATCTAAATTTTTAATCTTAAGTTGGTTCATTTCATTTATTACTTTTGTATATTAATATTTCAGGCATTCAATCTTATCAATTTACTACACATTTATCATCCATGGACT
Source organism: Sequoia sempervirens (assembly GCA_007258455.2). Classification (NCBI taxonomy): domain Eukaryota; kingdom Viridiplantae; phylum Streptophyta; class Pinopsida; order Cupressales; family Cupressaceae; genus Sequoia; species Sequoia sempervirens. The sequence goes on from VDFB02193867.1 coordinate 126,460,827, forward strand.
TTCCAATATTTTCTAGATTATTTAAATCCATCTTATGAAGATTATAATGCCATTTTATGTATATTTTCTCATGATTATCATTCTATGCATTTTTTATCTCACTTTGAGTTTTTCCCAGACACATTTTGTCTGAGTATTTCATTCTATTCATAGATGGATTCTCTGTTTCCCTCTTAATTTCTTTTAAAACTTTAAATCCCTTTCAAGTTCATGTGGTTCCCCTTCTTCATGTCTTGGATCATTTCTAAAATCTATGTAACTCAACATTTGAGATGTGGATGTCATTGTGTGTACATAACCTTTCCTTTAAAATCTCAATAGCTTAATGTCACTCTTGGTCCTCTATTTTTGATTTTTTCCAACTCTTTGGCTTCCTCCCTATAAATTTAATTTAGTGTTTCTATAAAATTATCTATTTGAAAACCTTAAACTCACTTGTGTCTCATCTCTCTGTTTTGGTTGGTCTCACAATATTTTTCAATCCTTTGGTGACTCAACAAGAAAAAGTTCATCTAAGTCAGTTATTGAATTATCCAACAATGTGGTTGATTTCTCTTTGGAATAATCTAGGTCATAACATGTCCAACTTCCTTGTATTTTTCTCCTTTCAAAGGTTTATCTTCAAGTATGTCTTTGTGGAATCCTTTCAATTACACTCGCCAATAATTTTTAATATCATTTGATGATGTGCCTTTCTTTGCATCAAGTCCTCCATGTGCTATTTATCACATGTACATAATGGGACCTACTTTAATCTATGTTATATTCTATTTAGGAACTTTTGAACCTCCCACCATTCTAGAATTCCTTGAATATTCTAGTTGTTGATATGGAAAAGTAATCTAATAGTCAAAGGCTTCTTGGGCTCTCCTTTGTAAAACGAATTTAGATATCTTTTAATATGTTCATAGATAGGTTGTCTTGTGGGTTAAGTGAAAGAATTTGGGTCCATGTTTAGTGAAAAGTAATGGGATAAAATTTTCTAGAACAAACAAAGATCTATTTAGAAAAATTGATATCCACTTTAAAATAATGGATATCGTTTTTCTTAGAAGACCAAAAAAACGGATATCCATTATTTCAAAGTTAATATCCATTTCTTTGAAATGGATATATATTTTTTAATGATGATATCTATTTTTTGAAACTTGATATCTCTTACAATTCTTTTTCTTCTACCTATCAACCTCTTTTGCTTTTGTTTTAATGAATATCTACTTTTTAAAAAATTGCTATTGTTTCATCATAGATATTATTTTCATACAAATTTAAAATTTACACCCATGTTTCTAGTAAATGCTAAAATCACTCACATTTCCTACCATTACCCCACCTTGATGCCTAACAAAGATTACTCATTAAAATAATTCATCTATTTATTAATTAATTTATAAGTTAAATATAGATTAATCTATTTTAATCAAAATTAAATTGATTAAATAACTTCATTATTTAATTAATTTAAATAAATCCATTTACAAATAAAATATCCATAATTAACTCAATAAAATCGTTCTAATAAATCAGTTAGTTAACTAATTGATGAAAATGGTCAATAACTTATCAAGAAAGAAAAAATAAAAAATTAAACTAGTTATCTATTTGAGAAAATAAAATAAATATATCTACTAAATCAATAAATTAGGTAGCTAACCAATAATTTCCACATTATCCTCATTCACTCCACCTATCCTCATCTATATCCTAAAAAACATATAAATTAAAATTAAATCATTCATTTCAACAATCTTGATTCTATCTTGAGTGAGTAGATGTTGTTGCAATGAGCAACAAACATACATTATCAACCAAGACCTTATCTAAAATTATCAATTAGAGGTTCTGCAATGGTATTTGAATATCTATTTTTATTTTCATTTTAGTTCCTATTTATGTTATTTTAATTTTGGATGCTCACATTTGGAACACCTAGTGGGATGATTCTTTATCTTGAATTATTTATAATGATTATTATTTTTGTTCACTTTTCTATGTGTTAGATCCCTATTTCTTATTCTTCAAACTAAAAATTCCCAAGTCCTTGTTTCTAATTTTATTATTTTGACCCTCCATTTATAACTGATTTGAGAGAGTCTAAGTAATTTTCCTCTTTCTAAAAAATTACACAATATCTATCCTTTTACATCCTCCATGTTCTCATCATGTGTCAAAAGTTGAAAAAATCATAAAAATCCTAGGTTTCTAGTGTTTTAGGTCATTTCTTTAAGTATTACTAGGTTGTCATAGTTTCAAACTTTTAGAGATTCTTGTCCTAACATATATTTCCTTTAATAATTGATTCCTCAATACTTAACCTTTATTTCCCTTTAGTACTAGAGTTTCAACATTACCCTTACCTGAGTACTATTTTCTTGGTACCCACAAAATTTGATCCCAAATACATTTTTCTAAACATTTGATTTAGATTGAAGGTTTAAACTTGTCCTTATTTAGGTACATCATAGAAAACATCCTCAATCCCTAAGTTTGAATGTCTTTCTTCTTTGGGAAATGAGTATTTCTAGGCATTTCTAGGGAAAATATGTATACAATAGTTGTACTCCCAAGCCTTACGATTATTCCCATGTTGACAATTGGTTCATAAGTGGTGTTGTTTGGAAGTTATTATATTGTTTTATTTGGAAGTGTGTCTTTACACAAAAAGTGACATGTTATTGTTCTATTTTTTGAAGGCCTATACTTGCTAGTAAAGAAACCTCTTGTATAGGTTTACCCTTTTGTATGGGTGTCCTTTGTTTATCATGGAGTTAATTGGAGATGGTTGTAACCCTCATCCTACCTTGTTATTCATAAAATATAGGTAATTCCTTTGAATTGAGTTATTACATCTCCTAGTACTTCCACCCCATTCTTTGGTTTTCTTTAGTGTTATGAGTGTCATAAATTATATATAAGGTATGAATCTGAGTTAGATTATTCCCTCACCCTACCCTTGTGCTTAGTGTGTGGTAGAACATGATTGTGAGTTAGCACCTGATCATCACTGTGGTGACATTTCACTCTCTCATGGTTTGGTCATGCCGTCTTTATCATATGATTGTTTATTCTACCACTTGTGTCATCCTTCTTAGAGTAATGGTGATTTTTTTATATTTTCTTTCTCTTTTGTCACTCTGCTAGGAAAGAAACTTGTGTGAATTTATTAGCATGCAGTGTAACATGAAATTTTTTCATATAGTGAACATTGAATTCATTTTTGTGTTGTCTTTAAAAATAATTTAGTTCACTTGGATAATGTCCTAGGTGTGTGGCTTGAGAAATTACATTCATTTGTTTTAGGAATTGAATGTTGAAATCTAAATCATCAAGTTTTTTAGAGGGAAAGGTATAGTTAGGTTGATGGTAGAGTCTAACCTATAAGTAGTTGAAATTAATTATTCAAAAAACTGTGGATAGGAAAAAATTTCTCAGGATAAGTACATACACTATTATTTATGCTATATAAATTTCCCAATTTTGTACTAAATGAGAATTAGAAGAGGAATTTGAAGCTAAATTATTTGAAGTATACCTTGGGTGATGGTAAATTAATGTTGAGAAGTAGAGATTGTGTTCTTTTTAGATTTTTGAATGAAGAGGAACTTGCTAACCTGTAGTATATGAAATTTATAGTTGTTCATGTGTTTGGGAACTGCATGGTTAAAATAATAGCCCATTAATTCCTTAGAGATATCTATTGTTTTCCATACTGATTTGTAGACATATGTAGATAAGCTAGTAAAAATGTGATGCTAGTTAGAGGTTATGAAGAAAACTTAAGGGATTAGGGGACTTACCTCTAAGGCCTATTTTGCTAGAGGCCCCTTTCCAATAAGAGGGAATTAATTCAATTTCTACAATGGCCCAAAATAAAAACAACATAAGCTTAAATGGATTAGCTAGAAGTCCAAATCATTCAAAGAGCAACACTATATCGTTCAACAAAAGACAATGAAAGATAATTAAGGGTACAACAAGAGGCACTACACACATAATTTCAACAACTATAAGATCAATGAGATAAGGTTTGGAACTTATTCAATCAACTCCATGAAGTAGTCAACTTACGACTATAACACATTCCTAGCATCCTCTAGGAGTCTCAACATCTGGCTCAAAATATATAGATTCCTCATAATTTATCAAAGGTAGAAAAACTCCTAGTATAGATTTAGATCTAAAGAAAATAGATCGACCTATCCAAAACCTAATGGGATATAACATTTTCTACCCTTAAGAACATTTACAAATATACACTTATAGGAATGTAGTGTTGACTTGAGGAAAAGTCAACATTTTGAAAGCGGGGATGGCATTAGCTAGAAAATAAGATAGTAAAGATACCTACTAGGAAATCATACCCCATTTTGGCATAAAGGATATTTAGAGAACAATGTTATAAACATAACATATATAGAGTAGGGGTACCACGAATGGTTCTCATGTAATACCCTCTCTGCACTTTGTCTTTGTTGGCATCCTCCTCATAGAGCCTTATTTATTTTGGCTATTCGCCCTCTGTAAACCAAGGTCCTTGCTTTGCAGTTTCAGCATTTTTAAAAAAATAATAATAAAAAAAAAAAAAATTAAATTAAAAAAAAAAATGAAATATTTCAAGATTGAATTATTGTGTAAATAAATGAAGATATGTTAATTAATAAGAAAATTAAGAGTGTGAGTTGTAACGTGAGAAAGGGTCAACTACTGTAGGGTTTTCAACAACTTTCTAGTTATCCTTTCAACAACTTTCTAGTTATCCTTCCATAGTTTTTGCAGTTTTCAATGGCAGTTAAGGCTGTTTCAAATGTCTTATTGAAAGGGAAAAGTGGAGTTCCAGTCTTCTTTAAACACCCAGCTGTGAGAAATCTGCAGACATGCAATGCGAGCTTGTTGGTTATTCATTTCCATTGATTAGCTTTAAAGACATTACTTTCGGCTTGGTAAATGGAGGATCATGCATTGGTTGCATGTAACGGTTCTTATAACTGCTCTACTAGGACACCTCATGCAGTGACTGGGACATCTCATATAGTGCGTGGTCAAGCAAATTAGTCAAGCACATTTATTGATCAACCACTTGTGCAAATATAAGGGAGATTTTTCGGTAGATTGTGGAGGATGATCCTCGAAATCTGCAAGAGTGTATGCGCTGGAAGGGGAGGATGTCATTCATTTTTGGAGAGTGCTTAACAGTTGTAGGAGTCCTTGCGGGGAGGAAGACCAGAATACAGGCTCTAAAAAAAAATAGTTAATTTGGCATGGCGCAAATGGAAGAAAAAAAATATATCTCTTTCTATGTATGGAATACCATTGAGAATGAAGAGAGCCAGAATGAGGTTGTTCTCTCGTGCTGGATTGCTTCGCACTTGCATGCCAATATGAAGATAATGCTGAGATCCCAGATCGCCTCCTCCTTGCTGAACAAGAAAACAAGGAATATACAAAAGATTTTGAGCAAGGCGTGAGCGTAACTTCTAAACGCTTGGTTTGTGGATCTTGTAAAGTTAAGTGCATTTAATTCAGTCAGGATCTGTTTAGCAAAATGTCAGGCAAGCTTGTGGTGGGAAGAAAATCGGACTCCCTCATGCCACATTTCAAGGAGGAAGGATTAACTATAGAATGAGGGTGTTGTCTCTCAGTGGATGACTCTTTTCTCATAGCACTCAATAACTGGAAGGATGCACTGTAGAACAGACCCAAAACTGCCTTGTGTCGACCTTCACATCCTGTGCAAAGATATCAATGGAGTCGCAATCTTCAATTGCTTTCAAGACTGATAGGTATTTTGTCGCACCTCATGTGTGGGAACTGAATCAGGGTATGTCTCATTCCCTATCTATTTCTATTAAGTTCTATGTGTAAGCGTTTTGCATGCATGTCATCTACTGCGCTACTATACCATACATAACATGCTACAGATTTAGTTAAAATCTTAATTCAAATTAGTGTAACAGTTGACAGCAAACGGCATTGGTCTATTACTTGGTCGGTCTATTTTAGTCTTTCTATGCAACATTCCATCATTATTTCCATTTGTTTCAGTTACTCAACTCAAATCCGCAGTCTCTTTTGATTTCTGCGAACCCTCTCTAGTTTCAATGAGTTGTTCCCTATTTTGTGTCAAACAGCAATTTGCGTACTAATTATCAACTGTATAGGCAGTGCAATGAAACTTTCAGTCCAATGATATATAAATTCTTGTATTAGTGTTGAGATCGTCCAATGGCTACATACCTCACTGTGTAAACTCTTCTTTGAGAATGGTCTTTCTGTCATCCTTTTTCTTAGCCTTTAGTAGTATAACGGGTAGAACATGAGGAGTTGGTAGAAGCCTATGGTAAGTCACTGTCCATAGTATGAAGGAGTTCTTCCCCTTGTTTCGCTTTTAAAATCTGTACATGGCCAAGAGAGTTTCTCCTTGTTGATGTATTTCATAAATATGTTTTCATGGGTTAAATTGAAGCAGTGTTTTGTATTTTATGTAATGAAGATTTCCTGCTCAATACTTATCCATCTGAGCAAACAAATTATTTTGTATGTACACACGATGGAGGCATGCATACTTGGTGCATTGATCTTTAGAGGCTGTAGAGGTGTGAATAGCCTCCCTGATATGTTGACAACCTGTCACATATGCAGTACTCGAAAATAGAATGGGTTAGAGGTTTATATAATCTCTCTAATTTCAGTGTCAACCAGTCTTAGCTGCAGCACTTGAATATAATAGGAAGTTTAAAATGTATAAATAATCTGCTTGATTCTGTTAACAATCTATCGTAGTTGCAGCACTTGAAAATAAAATATTGTCAATGGTTAAGTTAATATCACAGTTAATGTCGTTTATTTGTACCTCAACTTTCTCCTGCCCTACAGTCTTGGGGATAACAGTTAGGATTTGACAATAATAAACGCATGATGATTGCAGTATATCCAATTTCCAATATTCACCTTCTAATTTATACTTGGTAACCTGTCACAGTTACAACATTTAGAGTAGAGGCAGTGTACAAAATTAAATAACCTCCCTAAAACCATTGGTAACTCGTCACAACTGCAACTGTTAGACTTGCAAAGGTATAGTAAATTACTGCAATTGTTAGACTTGCAAAGGTATAGTAAATTAAGTTCTCTCTCTCTGCAACCATTGGCAAACTAATTTTGCTGCTACATATAGTCTTTGGAGGGTATTAAGGTTAATTAATGTTCCTGTAACCGTTTGCATCCTGTCACAATGGCAACACTTAAACATAGAAGACTGTAGAGATATAAATAGCCTTCCTGTTTTGTTGGCAACTTAACACATCTGCTGTACTTGAAATAGAATGCTGTATAGATTTAAATAAATTCTTTGAATCTATTTGAAACCTGTCACAGTGGTGAACTTGAACATGGAAATGGTATGGGATTAAAGATGCCATGTTGAAGATTTGTTCTCTCTCTTTTAACCTATTTACCTTATCTTTGACCTGATCCTTGATCAAACGAACTTTCAATCTTGCTGGCAAAGAAGTACTTTGACAAAGATTCTAACGCAATGTTGAGTAAAACCTTAGGTATAAATGAGATACGAACTTGTAATTAAATTAAATGGAAGATTAGCACATAAAATAAATGATTTAATCTTTCATTGTCTATTGGAGAGATGACTTAGATGTGTGAATTTTAGAGTTGTTAGCTGGAGAATGTTAATAGTACCATGTAATTGAAGGTGATTGTTGTAATATTGTTTTGGATAATCTTATATGATTTATCTCCTTGTTGTAAAGAATGACTTTGTTGGCTTTATCCCGATGTGTGTCCTCTTGAGTTACTTGAAACTTGTTCATTGAAATCGTGTGGAGTATGAGTAATGTGTTTTGTGAGTGTTTTTGGTGTCTTAATAATGAGGGCTATGTAATGTAATAATGATTGTAGTAGTTTTGAAAAGTGATGCCCTTGATGTCTTAGAGAACTCTAGTTGATTTCAAAGTTGCCTTGTTGATTGGTCTCTGGCTCATGATAAATTTGTTAGTATTGGGATTTTGTGTTGGTTGGTTAATTTTGATGGTTTTGTTTAGATGTGATTTCCTCTTCAGTTAATCATGGTTTTGAGGGGATTTTATCCTTTTGATTTGTGTTGGAATTTATTTGGAATCTCTTATTGCGTTGGCTTACCCTCAGATGTGAGTTTTTTGAATAGTCGCTCTTTTGGGATCCTGAGGAAGGGAGAATGTGATTTCATAATTGGTTCCCGTCTTGACTCTTGTGAACTATAGTCTTTATGTTTGGATTTACTGGATGGGTATTAGCTTTGCACATGGATGTTGTGTTACTATGGATTCCTTGCATGGGATGGTACATACCTCATTTGTTGTTTTACTGAGTTGGTCTTATTATTTTGTGCTAGTGGCTTACCCCATTGAGATAGTAGAATTTTAGTTGTGAGTAGGGAGAGTGGCTTCTAATGGGGGTCGGGACCCGGAAGAGGACCCAGGGTAACTCATTGGAGGTTTATTAATCAAGTGAAAACATTAATAATTAATGAGGGGTTTTGGATATAATCACACTTTAACAAGATATAAGTGAATGCCTCACTCATGACTCAAGTGCTTGTATGGGCTTGAGATGAGTTGAGTAGGCCTGGAATGGCGAAATCATTGTCTTGTCCTTATGAAAGATAATCGATGCCGCATTGGATTGCATGTGGGGCCGGGTTTCGTAAGAGGTCACCAGGGTAACCCAAGTTGGGGGCCGGGGCCTAGGAAGATTCACCAGGGTAACCCATGAATCATTGCGATGACACTCTTCCCTAAACAACTATGTTTGTTTTTGTTTCCCTCTATGTTATTCTTGGGCCTCTGGAAACACATGTTGACATTTGTATGTTGATGCTTAGTTGGTTTATCCTTATGTTGAGCATTTTGTGTTGGTTGTATCTTGTGCTGAGATTGCCATATGTTATTGTGAATCTTGTTGTGGAGTCTTGTATCCTTGTTTTGTATGATGGTATAGTTGGGGTTCCTTCTTGTCATCTCTTAGCACGGGGGGTGGGCCTTCGGGTCCACGTGGTTGGGTGGAACGTGCTATGCACCCCATTGGGTCCTCAGTTATCGATCGAGAAGTGCGAACTTGTACCTTGCAGTGACTCTTGAGTTTTGCAGCTTTGTACTCCTTCATTTCAAATGTAGCATTCTATTTTATTGTATCTTCCCCATTTATGTTGGGAAACGACATTGTAATATTGTAACCCTTGATTAATGTGTTGATCATGTTCGAGTTAACTTATGATTACTGGTGTATACTGTCTCTCATGTGATGTAATTATGTTGTTGTGAAAAGTAATGCAGTCTTGATAACCCGAAGGATTTGTTATATGTGGTTCTTGTTTAGTTTCATGTCATGTGAAATATGATTATTATAATGTATGTTAATACTTAAAAAAAAAATTGGTGCCATAAATACTAGATGTACATGTATCCTTTGGGTTTGCTTGGCGGGGCATTACATCTCATTCCATGATCTCATAGATATAAGTATAAAATATGACAAGAATGATATCATGTAATAGGAGAGAAGAGAATACATGTACTAGAAAGAGAGAAATATATGTACATGAACTAATGTATGAAAGGATAAGTGTATAGAGGCTAAATAAGGATTAAATAGGAGTATAGGAGAATATATTACATTGTACCAATTTCAATTTGATTAGTAAAATAAATATAAGAGTTATATATGTGTGGCATTATATCTTATGTTATGGATGTATTATTAGATAAGTAGGTTCCTTATTGCATTAGTGTTCATGTTTGTATTATTAAGTTCGAGCTATAAACTACAAAGCTTATAAAATACTTGGTGATTAGAACTTTGGTCTGTATTTCCTAATATTTCTTGCTAACAAGGTGAAATGAAATGGTTTGACTTAGATTTTCTTGTTTATGCATGTTTACATATGGGTGAGTGCAGGATAATGGGGTCGAAAAAGTAGCAATATGACAAAAAAGTGGTTGATGACTTTTTTATCCAAATTTGATGAAACAAAAAGGGTTTATTAAGAAAATTTTCAGGTTTCCAAAAATATAAAAAATTCCTTATTTGGAATTAAATAGATAATTATTATTGATTTTATACATACATTTTGAATAAAGTCCTAATTGATAGCTAATTGAAAACATCTATATTTCTTAAACAATTTCACATTTTTGTAATCTGAAAGATGTAACACATTATATGCTTCCCATAGTATAGGATTAAAAAACAAAAAATAAAATTTATAATTTTTTGAACCAGTTATGGTGGTCTGACAAACAAGTTATAATGTTTTTAAAAAAATTTAATAAAAAATTCATAACGAATTATTTACTTGCGAAAAAATTACCAAAAATAGGTGGCACATCCAAACATCTATCCTGTACTTATATTCAAAGTTTCAAAAAACAATATCATATTTTTCATGTACTATGGTTGGTTGGGCATACACCTGCTTTTTACTTTTTCCTAAAAATTTAGTACTACTGCTTTGAAATTTTAAATTTTCACTAAATAGATTTACTTTTTTCCAAAAAAGGAATAGTATCTTAGAAACTATATAAAATTTGCTACAAATTTTTTTCTTACATATTTTTAAAATTATGTTAATAACTTATTCAAAAAAAATATGTCAATTTTCCTATCTTTTTTTGAATTTCATTGCCACTTAAGGGCCTGGTTTGGAGCCCTATGATTGTGCACTCTTCTATATATATGCTCACATAAGTCAAAAAATATGATATCATGTATATACCTCATATAAGACACCATTGATAAGGACATTGTGCATTTGAAAAATGGACCCTTGTCATTTTCATGGTCTTTTAGGTCTTGTTTCATAGTGTTGGAACTATGTTGCTTTTATTTCATGATGTATCTTGGCTCGAACATGCTTATTTTTGTGCTAAAGCTCAAAGAAAAATGTCTTGTGAAGGTGTTGTAAGACATTTTTGCATTCTTCTAGACTCTACTTAATGCAATTCACCTAAAAACCACCTTTTCATTCATTAACAAGTCCTATTATGAAGTGTTGTAAAGTCTTGTAACATGATTTCATGCTCTTCTAGACATATTTTCACTATTTACAAACCCTTCACATGCTTTATTTTGTCTCATTATGCCCTCATATGCCTGTATTAAGTGTATTTTTAGGTTTTATCTGGGAATAAAACATTAAACACAAGATAATTCCCGACAGTTGGTTTTAGGTCCCAGGTGGGACTCATTCACCAAGGGTGGAAAATGAGTCCCCCTTGGCCCCCAATTCAAAATATTTCAAAATTTCTTTAGGTATTTTGCTCAAATTCACTTCATGTTGGCCTGTGATGAGGTATGAATAGATAGTAAGGCACACGATTTGTATAAATATGTGATTTTAACCTCATTTTATATAATCAATTCAAGCACTTTGGAGAAGCCATTGACATCATTTTAGCTTTGCATATTCAAGGATTTGGTAAGTTTCTAATACTTGCATGTTATTCATTTATCATTTCCTTTACATTTCATTCATTTCTAGTGGGTTTAATTACCAAAGTTGGGTTTGACTAAGGAAAACCCCTATTCACTAACCCACCAACATTTTTCCCCTTTGTGTATTTGTATTTGCAGCTTTGTTTTGTAGATTTAATAGGTTTAAAGGTGTTGAAAAGTGGAATTCAAGTCAACTGGGATCTTCAAGTCAAATCATCATCTTTTCAAGCATTTTTCAGTGTTTTCTATCTGGTTTCTATAGAATTGACCCTAACAACCTAATATTCAAAAATTTCCAAATCAGGAGTAGCAGTATTGTCTCTTGATTTTCCAAAAATCTTGGGGAGGACTGATTTGCCACCCTTGGTGAATGAGTCCCACACTAAATCAAAAAATCTACATTTTTTTAGAAATCAACTCTTGGGTATTAGAAATCAGTTCCCGACACATTTTCAACAGTAGGAGGTCTGATTCACCACCCTTGGAAAATGAGTCCCACTGTGAAAAATCATAAAATTTGATCAGCATCCCAAACACTCCAGTAAGCTCATACAACAACCAAGTGCACTCATATTTTACTCAGTACCTTATGTTCTACATATTTCTTTCAATTTCTTCATCTTTCATAATTGTTTGCATATTACAACATGTTTTCAAACATAACCTAAATTGCACTTTAACATTCATTTTAGATCATTTTAAGTAGTCAATTGCATTTAGATTAGTTCATTTACATAATATCACATTGCATACATCCTAATTTGAATGTGCATAAGCATTTTAGGAACCAAATCTCTCTTTCTAGGTGAAAAATCTTAGGAAGAGAGCAAGCATTTTGAGTTTCTAAAATATGTCACATTTTGGTAAACCCAACTCTCGAACATTTTTAAGCTTATGATTGCATTAATATCTTGTATAATAATTTCATTTGCATTGGAATTCAATTAGGACATTGATTTGTTATTACATTCTAGGATATTTCATTGTGCATTAGTGAAAAACTCATTTAGTTTTCATTCTTGCATTCAATTTCATTGAAAAACTAAAACTTTGCATTCTATGTCTATATTTGCATTCTGAAAGGCATTTAAATCATCCTTAAAATTTTGAAAAATACAAAAAAATTGCATCTTGGGACTCATTCACCACCCAGGGTGAATCAGTCCCTCTGCATATTTTAGACATTAATTTTGCATTGTTTCTAGAATTTTCCTACATTTTTTTATTTTTGTATTTGCACCTCTATTATAGTTAGTATATTTTTTGTTATTGTAATTTTACATTCTTAGATTATCTTGCATTCCCATTCATCCTTCCCTTGTGGTACTTGCATGAATGTTTGGTATCCTATTGAATGTATGGGAAATGGTGTATTAGGCCCTGACAATACCACTTCCATGACTTCCCCTTTCGATCCTATGCATGTTGACAATCAAAACAAGTATCCCTTGCAATAAAAGGTTATTAACATTCATTCTTTGGACATTTACAACAAGACTTGTCCCTTGAAAACATTTCCATCATTTCTATACCTGCTATTGAGAACCTTCATCACTTAATTGAAAGTGATGATCGATTGCAAGTGCTAAAACAAATAGCCAAGATTTATAATAAACATGCCTCTTCCAATACTCCATCAACAAACACTCTTTTCACCCAAGGAGCATCTCAAGTTCCTCCTCCTTCAACCATATCTTCTATACCAACTTATACCAATTTGCAAGTCTATACAACTTTACATCAATACAATTATATTGCTACTTCTTTCCCAATTTCCACTAGCATTTTGACTTCTTTTGTGGCATCACAACCTCCTTCCACTACTTTCCTTAGAATGGTTTTCTAACTTACCTAATCATTCCATCCATTCATTTAATGAATTGGCAGAAGCTTTCTTTAATCACTTTCAAGTTCACATGAAACCTAAAAAGACAATGGCCGACCTTCTGCGATGTAGACAAAACACTAATGATAAAGTGATAGATTTCATCCCCCGTTATCAATCCTTATATGCTCAAGTTGATGTCCAAATTCTAAATGCACATCTATAGAAGATGTTTATTGAGAATTTTCACACCAATCTCCAATATAAAGTTACCATGATGAAATTCCCTTCATTCATTCATTTGTGCACAACCTTATGTGAGTATCAAAATTTTGTTTCAAGTTGTGAGTCAAAATCCACTTGTAACTGAGTTGACAAACTTGAACATAACAATCCAAACCACAATAACTCGCACAATTTCCACAAACCTACCTGAGGTTTCTTACAATTTATTTCACCTCCTTCACCCCAACCACAACCAACTTCACAAGCTCAAAACTCAATAGCCACTTCTAAAACAGTCGTACCTTATCATTATGGTGATCCAAACAGACATTTCACCCCTTTACCTGACACCCTCCATCAGACAATGAACCAACTCATCCAAAAACACATGCTTACCTTACCACCTATTCGACCACTTGATCCTAATCAACCCCTACCTCCTACCATCAAGCCTAACACTTATTATCATTTTCATCATCAAAATGGCCACGCCACCAAACATTGCAAGTGTCTTAAACATCTAGTTCAAGAGCTCATTGATTTGGGTGAACTGACCATTAGGGGTGTTAATGATCAAGGCAATAAGTTTATTGCACCCCCTAACCAAAACCTCCAAATTTTCACCAACCCTATGCCTAAGCATACTACATCATTCATCAAGGCTAGTCAACCTTCCAAGCCTGATGTGATGACTATTGATACACACAATGAACAACCTAATACATATCTTCCTATTCCCTAATCTCATCCTATGAATACACTTGTCACTACAATAGACATTATCCCTCGCAAGGGCCAAACCACTCAATCTCTTGATATTACTTTCTCTACTAAAGACGTACTACAAAAGCTTCCTAATAATCCTCTCTACATAGTCGATTGAATCTATGATAAACCTACTAATGGGATATTAATAGATCCCACTTGTGATGAGAATGTGATCATAAAAGAATTTCTAGTATTACGTGATCTATATCAAGATAACTATAATCCACTGATTGCATGGATCAAAACACATCATGGTTTTCCATGCCCTATGATTGGATTGATCGTACTACCTTTACACATAGGACCTAAGACTTAGGAGGTAAAATTTTCTATTATTCCATAATCTGAATAATTTCGTTTGTAGCTAGGCCTTCCTTGGCTTTGCTCAATGAAAGTGGTCCCATCAATCATTCACAAGTGCTTAAAGTTTCTACATGGCAATGAGGTAGTCACCATACACCATAGTGGATTTAATCCTTTATCTTACAAAGGTAAATTTTCCTTAGAAGCCTTTTGGCCTACACCCATCGAACCTATTACCCATCAAAAGGACTTCTTTTACATCACTTATCAAAAGCTTAAAGCTAAAAAGATCATTGAATTATCTCTTCATAATACATCTTTGTCCACTTCCACTCCTCTTACCCTAAATGAAACCATGATTAAACTTGAACATGGCATTCAAAAAACCAACACAACTTTAGAAAAAATCCCTCTAGACCCTTCCCCACCATCATTCAAATGACAAAGGGAACCTAACACAAATCCTACTCAGCCTCCTCGAACCAAACAAGTATATAAGGAAAAAGAGAAAGTGGTTGATCCTTCTTCTTTGGTGTCCTCTATTCTTATCCCTTCAAAAGTAGACAAACCTATACTGAATCAATCCATTCTTACAACTCAAAAATTTCAAAACTGAATTAAACGGAACCATGGTGCTAGGGAATGAAGGCGTCATCATCGTCTCCTTACTCGTCAATCTTGCCTAATAGACAATAAATAAAATCAACCTATACCTTTGATAGAAGTATAGATGATCACCTTCCCTGTCCTAAGCAACCATATGATAGCTCGATACCACCATCACAACAAAACTAGCATATTCAACAACCAATGCTTTTGATACATCCATCCTTAGAAATCACCCTTTGTCCTCCTACGATTATTAATCTTGATGATGACGATGTTGAGGGGATGATTGCTAAAATAAATGAAGAAATAAACAATGATTTAAACTCTTTATTTTTGTATACAATGAACTTAAATGATAAATCCTCTCCACCAAGTGAAGAACCTGGTACAACCCCTAGTTCGGCACTTGTGATTCCTCCTTTGGATAGTCAACCACCTTCGTATTGCACTGAAAATGATTGGGAGGTAGATGACTGGTTAGATGAGTGATTTTCCTTCCCCTAGCTTTTCCTTTTCCTTTTTCTTCTTTCATTTTATGTGCATGTCATGTTCCCCTGTATCGTGTGTTTGATGTTTCCTTCTCTTTATATACTTCTTCTATATGTATCACTATTCTTCTATTTGTCTTCCCTTTAACTTTTCACTTTTGTTTTGTGTCTTCCTTTTGGGGATGAAACAAAGTGTTGAGATGCCCTATGTCTCTTCCATGTTGATCCAAAAACCCCCTTATTTTTATTTTTATTTTTCCTTCATCTTTTCTTGTGTTTTTTCTTTTGGGGATGATGTAAGGCATTGAGACCAAAATGTCTCCTTCATGTTGACCCAAAGGCTTTTTCACTTTTCACTTTTTTTTTTTTGCTTGTTTTTTTTCCTTTTGGGGATGATACAAAGTGTTGAGACTA
Organism: Sequoia sempervirens; assembly: GCA_007258455.2. Lineage (NCBI taxonomy): Eukaryota > Viridiplantae > Streptophyta > Pinopsida > Cupressales > Cupressaceae > Sequoia > Sequoia sempervirens. Next base: position 126,476,943 of record VDFB02193867.1, read on the forward strand.
CTGTTGTGCCCTCAGCACACACGCCCTGTTGGGAACGGGGACCCTCTTTTCTTTCACCTTGTCGAGTCTGTCGGGGTTGCCTCGTTTTGCGTGCCCCTCTTTTTTGACATTTTGCATGGTCGATACTACCCTAAAGTTTCATCCTAAGGTCGACCGTGGTTTCCCTTTTAAATTTTGGTGCCCTCTGGGGCCTTGTGGGTTCCTTAGGCCTTTCGGGCTTTGGGGCGACCCTACGCCCCTCAGGGCCCGGGCTTTTAGGGTTCCCTTATCGGGTTTCTCCCCTTCATTTGCCGTCCCGGTGGCGTTTCCCGCGCATCTTCCCGCCTACCGGAACCCGCCCAGCCGTTTGCCGTCCGTAGGTCTTCGGGGACTTCCCGGCCGGCCCCTGCTCTGTCAGACCTCGGGCGCCGGAAGCCCGCGCCCAGACTTCCGTCCCGGGATCGCCGTCTGCGACGATGATCCTCCGTCGGTCGCACGTACCTCGGGCCTCGGGGCGTCTTTCGCCTCTACCGAGCAGACAAAAGGCTTTCGGCGGCGAACTCCCCGCGGACGCCCGCCCTTCGGGCCCCCAGGTGTTGCTCGCCGCCGCCATTCAAACGGAGTGCGAAAGTCTAACGGCGGCGAACTCTCCACCGCACCCCACGGTCTGGGCCTCGAGCTTTCTGTCACCGCCGTCGTCAAAATTGCCGAAATTCATGCGACGGCCGTTGTTGCGCAGGCTCCCGCCAACCGGATCCTGAAGCCCTCGCCGCCACTGCCGACTCGAATTTGAATCTCACCCACTTTTGGCACGGACGTACGTGCAATAAATGCAGCATTAATGAGCGGTTGGGTATATAAACCGTGGTCCCAATGTCTTTTTCACTTAGCGAATTTGAGCGAGTTGGAGCAACGATTGAATTGGAGCCCACTACAGTCTGTATCGTCACGATCATCACCATCAACCTCGCTCTGTCAACTCCACCGGTGAATTCCATCAACTTCCTGCTTCGCGAGTTGATGGTAGGCCATCCTCGTTCGCTCTCCCGTCATTTTTGATCTTCTGGTGGATTTCGGTAAAACAATCAATAAATTAAAATTACGTAAAATGAACACCTCCCCAGCGCGCCCATAACCCATATCCTGAAATTTTCTGGGGCCCATCGAAAGTCCTTCACCGTCGATTCAGGGCTTTGCCTTCCCCCGACTGTTCTTCACACAGAGCGGAAGGGCGCCCCAGGCCCGACCTCTACCTTGGCCATCCGCCTTCACCGCTTTTTGCCCCTTCGAGAAGTCGGGATCTTTTTGATTGATTTGTCCTCTGAGCGTCTGGACCTGGATCTCGGGCCTCCGCAGCAAGTTTACCACTGTTTTAACGTCAAAATCTCCCGGCAAGGCCCCTGCTTCCGCGTCCTCGCGAGCTTCCGGGCCCGGCCGTCTGGAGTTCCATCCCCGGAACTCCGTGACGTTTCCGCCGTCCCTCATGACGGAACCCTGCCGGCTGCCCGACCTTCGGGCTCCGGGCTCGCTTTCACCGCCGCCGTCGCCCGAACTGTGTTGAAATTTCCCGGCGGCCGTCAACCAACGGCGCCCCGTCTCCCGGGCCCTGGTGGCCTCTTCGCCGTCGCTGTCTATTCCTTTGCGGCAGCCGGCGTCCCTTGTCTCTTCGGTCCCCGGGTCCCGGTTCCCCTTTCGCCACTGTTGTGTAAATCATAGCCAAATTCTTTCAGCGACGAACCTCCGTCAGCTCCCCGCCCTCTAGACTCCGGTCATCTCCTCGTCGCCGCCTTTCAGAATGATCTAATAAGCACGCGGTGACTGTCAGCTAGCGTCCTCCCGGCCTTCGGGGCCCGGTGCTCCGAATGCTGTCCGGTCTAAAACTGTGAAACTAAACCTCATGGCGGCCGACCTTTTCCTTCCCGGGTTCCGGCCTCCGAGCTTCCACCGCCGGACTTCCGCCTGATGTCTGCCACCACCGGCTTCCTTTGCCTGACTGCCTTCCGACCTGGAACCCCCGGAGCTCCCCAAATCTATCCAAATCAATCCAAATTGAAAATCTGACTTTGACCCACGTCCTAAATCAGGCCTTTCTCCATCATGGGTCTCTTAGAACATCAAAATCTGACCAGCGGGGTCCCCGAGAGCTTTCGGTCATGTTTTCCCTTCCTGGCAGCATTCCTGCCAGGGAAGTCCGGCCCTCCGGGCCCGGATTGCTCATTTGCCCTAAAATGAAATCGATATCGTCTGAGAATTAAATTTATGATGCATTTGAATGGTTAGTTATATAATATGCTCACAATACGGGCTAACATTAACATTTTCAGTGTTTTGTTGTGCTGACCTCGCCCTTTGCCTACAGGATATATGGAATCGGCCGCAGGAACTTCAGGGGCCTCTACCGAAAAGGACAAGGGTAAGAAATCCAGAAGGGCCGCCTGTGGGAAGGACGACAAAGACCAGATGAAGTTCCAATTTTAGGGTGAACCGCTCCAGTCGAAGGTCTCGACTGACAGGAAAGAGATCTCGGACACCAATATAGGCCAGGTGGACATTGATGAGTTCACCCAGAGGGTCAAGGTCGACCCTAAGACAAAGAACGCCCGATTGATATGCCAAAGTGGAATTGCCAAAGCTGTCAGCTTCCCTCTGTCTCTAATAACACCTGAACTGGTAATGGCTTGCCGAGAAGCCTACCAGACGGATACCCGGACAATCATGGACAAAGAAGGGAATATCCTTGCCGACATGTCTCCGGAAGGAATTACAAAAACATTCCACATTCTGACATTCCCACATATGCAGGTCCCCACTTTGGAGCAGTGTTAGGCGGCATGGGATGCCAATCCATTGGGCTACAAAAAGTCAATTAACATTTACTGGTTAAAGGAGAGACGGGGCAGCGCTGCAAAGGTTCCCCAGGAGCTATTCTGCAGCGACTTCCACGAGGACTATCACGACTTGGTGACCATGCTAAGCAGGGTCATGGGCCTCCCAGCAGCCGCCTACTTCCAGGAGTGGATGACTTACTATATTGAGCAAATCATACGAGGAAATGAGGACGTGAAAACCAAGATCTCATTCGACTGGGGGAGTATCATCAGCAACTCCTTCCACGAGCAGTTCGTAAATGTTAAGAAAAGCAACAAGTTCTACATGACCTCGTACCTGGTGTACTCCTTGGCGGGTCAGAGGCAATATAGTGGACTCTTCATGGCGCCGGATGGGGATCACAAACGAGGGCTTAAGCCTTTTGACCAATACCCTCAGCTACAATACCGCTACTTCAAAAAGGAGTACCGCCGGGTCAATGATGCCTTTATAGGCCATATTATCAGATTAATAACCGGGGACTTTGAGAGAAGGGTATCTCACAGCGCCAGGGCACTCTTGAAGGAGTATGCCTTCTTATACATTCAATTCCCCAAGTTCACTTACATCCGTGCCCAGGGATTCACGGAACGGCCGAACAAGCTGCCTAGATACCCAAATAATAGGATTATTCTCCTAGAGCTTTCCCGGCAGCTCCAACATATTTAGGCAGTCTTCAGCCAGAAACACGTAGCAGGGATCCCTTATCCCATGATCCTCGGCCAGGGCTAGTATCGACTGCAAACATCTCAATGCGCCGGCAACTCAGAAAAGGAACTCAAGGAATACAACTTTGAATGGTACACAGCTCGCCCACGGATGGACCCCCATGGCCATGTCAGGAAAGCGCTAGGACCGGCATACGCCCACCAGTACCATGTTGAAGATTTCTGGGCAGATTGTAAAGATGATAAGGAGGTCCGCCAGAGACACTACATGCGAATGACAGTGCAGTTTTTAAGGAGAGTACAACTGTTTCCGGTACCGGACCAACTTGAAGAGGATGAGTCCACCTTTGTGCACCTGAGGTACCCTGCGGTTGCCGACCTGGTGATCCCCTCTATCGATTGGGACGAGCAAAAGGTCGAGGACCTAGATACCATCACCTAGCCAATCATAGCTCGTAGTAAGGAGTGGGTTGATGGGCAGGTGGCACAACTGGGGCAACAGGGAGTAACTCTAACATATGAAGTGCTCAAAAGTGAGCCTAGCGCCACGGAGGATGTTGCTGCCTCCCCATCAGCCGGTGAGACTTCCAAGTCTCCCCCAATCACCAGGTCCCAGAAGAGAAAAGAAGCAGAAACAGCACAGTCCGGGGGCCCCAAAGAACATGCAACAAAGGATACGGGAGGCTCATCTCCCAAGAAGCTTAAAAGGACAGTAATCACAACAGAGGCACAACCTCCTTTGCTCCTTCCTCCCCCGACTGGTGTGCTGCCTGCCTCTCAGACTGCAGCCGCCTCATCTCCCTAGGCGGTGGACATTTCAGTCCACCTCGCCTCTTCGCCCTCGATCGGGTCCATAGTCAATATTGACTCTTCCTCGAGCATGACCACTTCCCCTTCCTCTGCTGCTGCCATGTCGCCCATCACCTCCCTGCCTCTGGCAACAATACCTTCGCCTGTTCCCCTTTCTAGCGTGCCCGAGGCCATTACACGGCACCTGCAGAATCTTCCCCCCGAGCTCTCACAACTCCTAATGGACCCTGCTCTCCAGGTTGCCCTCGCCCAAGCCCTCGCAACTGCTCAGCCGTCGCAACCACCAACAGGTCCGCCGGCCATCGAGGACACAATGCAGATTTCCAAGGAGATGGAGGAGCTGGAACAGGAGGCTTCAATGCCTATTGGGGAGGAGGCCGATGATTATTATGATCAACCTGAATATGAGCATAGAACTATCGACAAGGTTGCCTACGAAGAAGAAGAAACAGACTCCTCTGAGAGTGGGGATGGAGAGGATGGCTCGATCGCCAAGGAGATTATTCGGGTTTCTGATGATGACGTTGAAGAAGAATTGGCTTAGCAGCCCAAGGATGTTGGAGAAGAGGCGGAACAGTCGCCACGTGGTAAACAGGGACAACCGTAAGAAGAGCAACCAAAAAGGGATATCATTGAGGCTGAGACCCACATTGTGAAGAGCACAGAACCCGAGGCCACTGAAGAAAAGAAGGAAGAGGAGACAGGAAAAGAACAAGATCCCACCCAGATAGTATCCACCAAGGCACCTATTAAACAACTCGTGCTTTATCAATATTCTGACAAGGAGGAGGATACTGCCAGGGAAAAGGAAGAACTTGAAAAGGAAAAGGAGGCAGAAGTCTTGCCCCTGACTGAGACGGGTGAAGGCAGCCATGACACACCCAAGGATAAATCCGCCATGCCCTACTGGCTGGAAAAGCAACCTGAAAAGACTGCTCCTGTCCTGAGCGACCCGAGGTCGAGATTGGAAGCTATCTTGGCTCGATCTCTAGCCATGACAAAGAAGGAGAAGAAGCCTAAGGTCCATTCCAGGATAACCATGGACGCTTCTGGCTCCTGGGCTGCACAGGTAGCAACGCCAACTATTGGCCAGGCCGGAGTAAGTTACAATATCTCCACAATCGACCTAGGGACAGCCACCAGGGAACAGAAGGTCGGACATCTGGAGGAGTCAGTGGCTATGGTAGTGCACCTGATTAAGCAGGATAAGATCACCAAATACGAGCCAAAGGCACAGGTTGCTGCCCTAACCGACTACATCCAGCAGTGGTCTTCAATAGACGACCTCCCCACTACCTCGACGACCACGCCACAGCTACTTTCCAAGGAGCAGATAGATAAGCTGGAGAGGAGGAAAAACTTAGAGAAGACCATGGAGGATTGGTTCCAGCAGGTTGCGGAGGTCGGAAACATAGGGATCGGCTTGGCCGTGCAGATAGCCAACAAGTTCCTGGACTTGATTCAATCCTTAGAAAGCACGAAGAAACTCTGCACCAACTTCCCTGCGATCTATGACTCTGCCTTCCCGAAGGTTGAAGCCATCCTTCAAATGCCAGAGAGCACGTGGGAAGAAAAGCTAGAACTAAAGGAGGATCACTGGTTGGTTGACGTGTGGCGCAGAGACCTCATCAACTGCAAGGAAAGGATGGAACACATCCAGGGCAGGGTGGATCCAGATATTGCATGGATCAAGGAGATCCGGGCGGAAGGCGCCGAGTATCTTAAGTTAATGACGGGCCATGATATGCCCACGGTGTAATTAGATGCAGAAAAGGTCAGGTCCTATTTTGACGAAAGGATGAAGGACGGGACAACCAGAGATATCACAACGGACTTCTTGAGTTTCGCTGCCCATGCCTTCGATAGATCGGAGCTCTTAAGATATCAGAGCTCAAAGTATGATGAGGACTGGAAACGGCTGGAAGAGAATGCCAAGGAATGGAGCTACCAGGCATTGAGATGTGAAATCCTCGATATAGATAAGCTCCAGGCCGTGATCCTCAGGCATATTGAACACGCAGCCTCCGAGGAGCAACCAGACAGCCCAGCCGAGGAAGAAGACCTCCCAGAAAAGTAGCTACAGCCAAAGAAACAACAATTAGCTACAGGACGAAAATGCAAATAGTGTCATCCACTAGATGACAAAATAGGGAAAAGACAAAAGATATTTTTTAATTGTAAATCTATTTGGGGGTAGGTGAAACCCTATTTTGTAATGAATCATGGCCACACAATTGTAATGAATCTTGGCCATTCATTTGATTTTGGAAAAATTATAAATAGAGCACTCCTCTCATTTGCAAAGAGAGAGTTGAGTTGTTGTAAAGGCATGCTGCTGAAATTTATGAGAAATAGCATTGACTTGGTGCATTTCCTTGTTTTCTCTCATGTCTATTGATTCACTTCTCCAATATTAGATGTTAGCTTAGATCTCTTTGCTATTTAGTTAGCTGTTCATGTTATTTGGATAATCTTAGGAATGATGTTGGTTGTTCATGAAAATTCTTGCTTTGTTGATGATCCCTTAGTCCATACTTTTTGTTGTTTGCTGAAGGTAGATAGCTTTGCAAAGTTAGCCTGGACCTGATTTAAGCTGCCTCAAACACTTATCTTTAGTTCATGCATGTATGTGGTGGATAAAGGATAAAAATCTGCAGCCCTTAGAAGATTGCACAATTCCCATGATACTGTGAAATCCCTGGTTAAGTGGGATATTGTTTTGAAGGAATTGTCCATTGCAGGGACTCCATTATCACTGTTCGCAGCAAGCTTTAGGCTTAGGAACTTTTCTTCCCCTTCGCTTTTTCACTTTCTTTAGAAACTGAACAACACCAAGGTTCATTGCACTTTACAAAGCAAAATCTCACAGATACTTGTTTGAACCTACAGCCAAGACATAACTGCTTTCATGCTAAAAAACTCCTTTTCGAAGATCCGACTTCATGCTTTGTGCCCACACTTTGTATTTCTGTAAGGCCGCCTTGTGATTCCAGCAAATCACATCAAACAACTGAGGTATCTAAGCACCGTCATGACCTGACATCCGAGAGACCTTGGGATAGTGTTCTGCAACTTGATTGTGGGAAATTATCTTTCAAGAGAGGTAGTGTGCCTATGCACTGCCTGTGTTGAGAAGTGCATAAAAACACCATCAACAGAACTGGCGCTAGAAGGAGGGCCGCGATCGGAATAGCAAGCTACGGGATAAAGCGAAGCTGGATCGGATCGGATCATTCTCCCCGGAAAAGTTTCAAAGGATTCTACGATCAACACCAAACAAGGGGGAATTTGAAGAATTGCAGCCTCCCACGAGGGAAAAACAAGCACAAGGAAGCAGCTTCGCCTCTTCCTCTTCCTCCATTCCATCCGCCTCCATTTCACCTACACCTTCACTTGGCTGGCTTTTATCTTCAACCCAACCATCTCAAACAGCGTTTGCACATCTTCCTTCCGGCAGCCAGGGGTTCGCTCCTCTCCCGGCCCTTTCAGCCCAAAGCACAGTCCAGGTAGCCATAGCTCAAGGGCAGCCCCAAATTGTGGTTGTATTGCCAATACAGCCCCAGATACCTGTTCTCCAATAGCAAGTGCCACCCCCGCCTCCCCCCATGGCTTGGCTTGTGCATAACCCTTCGCTGATACACTTTGCTGTTTACAATGATATGCCCAAGAATCCGGAGGGCTTTTGTTTGAAATTCCATCCACGTGACATGCAAAGAACAGTTGAAGAGCATATCAAGATATTCGAAACGACGATTACCGAAATGCAGGTGGGCCATGAGGACGTGGCGTGTCGCCTCTTTCCGCATTCATTGGGAGAAGAGGCCTTCTACTGGTACATCAATCTGCCGCAAGGATCGATCACTTCGTGGACCCTAATGAAAAATGCCTTCCTGCAGAAGTACAAGATTCATGTCAACCCCGCTGACCTTTACCAACAGTTCATGTCCATCAGAAGGGAGGTCAACGAACCTATTGGCTCCTTCAATGATCGCTTCCATCAGGCTCACATGAGGCTTCAGGATCCGTACCTCCATAATGATGCGGCTACTCTACCAATCTACTACACGGCTCTGGATAACCTCACGGCGACGTTGGTAAAAAGGATGCGCCCGCCGCCAGCTACCTTACTAACCACCTATGCAGAAGTTGTCATTGCAAGTGCGGATTTGGGATAGAATATCTCTGGCCCTCTGCCCTCTTTGGGGCCCGTCGCCCACCCAATGCAAATTCAGGGGCTCAATCAGGCATTTTCTCACCAAACTCCTCTCATGAACTAGGTGCCACAATTGTCTATGGTGCCGCATCCGGGGCAGCCGTTGAATTATGCGCCTCCCGCGACTTCTTATTTGCAGCCTCAGCAGCAGTATAGCTATTCCCAGATAGCTCCACAGCAGCAGGCATATTCCCAACTGCCCCAGGCACCGTTGCACTTATCGGGACCGAATTTTCCTCCGGCTTATCAAAATCAGCCGGCAGCCCCACCCGCGTTTCTCCAAAATTTAGCCCCGTCGCCTGGAGGTGCAGCCGAGAAAGACAAGCTAGAAGAGCTGACCGAAATGATTAAGAAGTTGTCCACAGAGATGACGCATTTGAAAAACCAGAATAATCAGCTGCAGGCCTCCCAACGCAACTTTCAGGCCAATCTCAACAGGGACAGTCGGGAGTCTCGAGACAATAGAGACAACAGAGATAATCGAGAAGCGGGCACCTCCTCGGGGCAGAATTATGAGAGGGGGCAGAACTCCAATCAAAATGCAGAAAGAAGACCTTCTCAGAGGCAAAACCGCACATGGAACACTAGGCCCAACAATAGTGGTGTCCCCACGCCATTTGATCAACCAGTAGGCAATGACCGAACATCCAGCGGTGTGTATCTGGCCGAGGCGGCTTTGTCCGGATGGTGCCAACTTCACAAAACTAGCAGGCATTCTGAGCTGGATTGTCCTAAGTTCCAGGGAGCGGCTGAAATCTTCCAGGTGGAAGTACAAAATGCCATTGATAATGCCAACTGTAGGGACATCGTCCCATCGGAGCCCTACGATTCCTCATATCTGGTGGTCAATCAGGAGCCGTTTCCATGAGGAGACCGCAACGAGCCCGAAGCTGAGCCCACTCCTATTGAGGATGAGAAAGCGCAAGAGGTAAGTAACGAATCAACTCTAGCTCAGCTTTTTGATTTGGTAGATAACGGTCCGATGGATGAAGAAGAGCCATTTGTGGATGAGGTCCACATGTTCCATCAACGGTCAAGTCCCTATTTCCTTAGAAATAGACAAGCCGGCGGACCCTTCACCACTTCTACTCCACCAAACAACTTCGCCACCCCGCCTGATCCAAATGCTAGAAATAACCCAGGGCTCCCTCATATACCCGCCCAATATCTCAACAAAAATCAATCCCAAAACCAACCGCAAGGTCAGCCCCAGAGCCAACCCCAAAATCCGCTTGGGCAAACCAAGAGTCAAACCCCTAGTTCTCCCATAGGCCAAGCTTTTAGCTTTGAAATCGAGCAAATGGGTGAATATGTGGCAGAAGAGTTCAAGAAGGTCAAAATTAGTTTGTCGGCCTTCGAATTACTCAAGGTTCCCGCTGCGAGGCACGTCTTTTTTAGGGTTCTGAATGGGACTCCCTCATCTAGCATGACACAAGAGACCCCGGCCAAGAGGGTAAACTTTGAGGAGCCCAGGAAGGAACAAGAGATATAGTACAACACCGGAAGAAGGAATCATATGCCCATGAATCAGTCGGCTGGCAGATACACTGAAAAGGAGCCAGAGAGGGTTGGTAGATAGCCTCCCAAGGACCAGCAATTTAAACAAACCAAGGATACTAGCAGTGATAGGAACAAAGGCCAAATAGCTCAAATGGACACACCCGTGGGCATCCTCCAAGGAAGACCGGAAACTCCCCCGTTCCTGACTACTATTAGGGTCTTTGGCAAGAATTTGCACAACTTCCTGCTTGATTCAGGCACATCTGCTAATGTTATGCCCTTGGTCGTATGCAAAGCTCTTGGTATCACCCCCACGCCTTCAAAGAGAAAGGTCACCCAACTAGACAAAACAGAGATTAATATCGTGGGCGAAATAAATCGCATCCCCATGCAAATCGCTGCGGACCCCCGGATACAGCAGGTTGTGGACATCCAAGTAGTAGACATACCTGATGCCTATGGAATCATTCTGGGGAGAGAGTTCACTAAGGCATTGAACAGATACACCGCCACCGATTTGTCTCACATGTTGCTGCCATGGAAGGGGCTCCCAAATCAGATTTGTATTGACCGTGAACCCCGAATGAAATATATGATCACAGAATACAATAATCTCAGCGAGGTGCTATTCGCAGAGACTGACTTGGGGAATTACTGCCCTTTTTCCTACCAAAATGAGCTTGAGCTTCAGGAAGAATGGGCAGATGAGGTATTGCTGGTATTATGCAGTCCCTCAGCAGGTTCCAAACAAATGCCCCCAGATGAAGAAATGTTAGCAGAAGCTGATGATAAGCCTGATGAAGATGACAACTGGGGATTGTTCGATGGCTTCCAGGAGTTTATGAAAAAATGCACAAGAGATCAGCTCAGCCTAGCCTAAAATGAATTTCAGGATCTATTATTGCCGAACTGGTGTAGGGTACACAATGCGGCTCACTCTGAATTTGACTGTTGTTTGTGTCAAGCAGCAGTCGAACATGTTAAGAAAGCCGTTGCTCCTCCGATGAGAACACCAAAGAAAACACCAAGACCACCTGCTGATCGTTGCCTCGATCCGGAAAGCCTTCCTAAGATCACTAGGCCCGCTATCCAGGCAGAAGAAAATGAAGACTCAATCAAACCTGAAGAGGCGAGATCCTCTGAGTGCTAGATGCTCCGATTCGATGGGTCAAAGTCAAGACAAGGAGCTGGAGCGGGGATCGAACTCATCAGTCCAACGGGTAAGACATTCCTCCCTGCCCATCGATTGCAGTTTTATTGCACCAATAACGTGGCAGAATACGAGGCCTTGGTCCTTGGCCTTCTTATGGCCTTGAGGAAAAATGTGAAAGTACTGCAGGTCTTCGAGGATTCTGCACTTATGGTTAAGTAGGTCAGGAAATTATACTCTTGCCATGATCGAAGACTCACCAATTATAGACACAGGGTGTGGGATCTCCTAGAGGGCCTAGATGCGGTCAACATACAACTGATCCTTCGTGCTCAGAATTGCACTGCTGATGCCTTGGCTCAAGCAGCCAGCACGTTACAGTCCCTCTCCTTGTCAGGGCTTAAGAAGTTCACTATTGATTTGACATCTATGCCATCGGTCCCGGACAATGTCACCCACCTTCAAGTTTTCAATGATGATAAGCATATCCTCCAGTTCATCACAAGCTCTGACGTCTTTGCTGCCCAAATCATCGATGAAGCTAATCCACAGGAGGCTGAGTTGGACATAGAAGGGGTTATCAATCTGAAAACCAACACGATCCCCAGAGGCATGGTTCAGCTGGAGCGTGTATTCGATTTGGATCAGATCAGGGATCAGGATCGGCAAACGAAAAAGGAGGCTATAAGCAGCCAGTGCAACGCTCACAACCTAGGAACGGCCGAGGATACCAAGAATATTTTTATTGGAAAGGTATGTACGCCCGAAGAGAAGAGGGGAATCACCGATGCTTTGCGCAGATATCCTGACATGGTGGCATGGAGTTACAAAGACTTGAAAACATATGATACATCTGTCATCACGCACACCATCCCTCTGAAGACTGAGGTGAGGCCATTCCGTCAGCGGCAATGCCATATTAATGCCTTCCTAAAACCTATTGTTTACAAAGAAGTGTAAAAATTACTTTCAGCAAGGATCATCTTTCCCGTTAGGCATTCCACGTGGGTGGCTAACTTGGTCCCGGTCAGGAAAAAGAATGGAGAGATCAGATTGTGCGTGGATTTCCGTAATCTCAACCGCGCCTCAAAAAAAGACAACTATCTGGTACCTTCACTGGATGAAGTGCTACAAATTGTCAACAGCTCCCAGATGATGTCGTTCCTCAACAGATACTCCGGATATAATCAAGTAATGGTACAATATGAGGATCGCCACAAGACTGCGTTCACCACCAAGTGGGGGACATTTGCATACAAGAGAATGTCGTTTGGACTCATCAACGCCGGCGCCACTTTCCAACACGCCATGGATATCGCTTTCAAGGACCTGATTGGAAAATGTATAATCATCTATATGGATGATTTGACTGTATTCTCCAAAAAGCGAGGTGATCACGTCTACAACCTATGCAAAGTATTTCAGAGATGCCAGGAATTCGGGGTTTCTCTCAACCCCAAGAAGTGCATTTTTGGAGTGACCGAAGGCAGATTACTCAGGCACATCATCTCAGAGCAAGGAATCTCCATTGATCCTGAACGCATTGAGTTGCTACTCAAGATTCAGCCCCCGGGCAGCAAGAAGGAATTAAAGTCTTTCTTCGGAAAGATCAATTTCGTCTGGAAATTCATCACCAGTTTTGCGGAAATAGTCAAACCTCTCAATGCCATGCTCAAGTAAGACGCTAAAGTTGAATGGACGCCAGAGGCCAAACAATCCTTTGAGGAGATCAAACGAGCCATTGTTGAGGTGCCTGTGTTGGTCAGTCTAGATTATCTGAAGCCGTTCTATATCTATTCATTTGCTTCAGAGTATTCTTGTGCCAGTATGTTGACCCAAAAGGATGATGAAGGAAATGAGCATCCGATCACCTTCATGAGCGCACCCCTCAAAGATGTTGAATTGCGTTACCACAACATAGAAAAGCAGGCGTACGCTCTTGTTAGGGGAGTAAAGAAATTTAGACACTACATTCTACGCAACAAGGTGTTCGCAATCGTCCCTGACCCAGCAGTCAAAACGCTACTCATGCAAAATGAGTTGGGCGAACGGAAGGCCAAGTGGGTCACCCTACTCCAAGAATATGATATGGAGATCCAACCAATGAAATTGGTAAGAGGGTAGGCACTCACCCGTACAATGGCCGAAACAGCAACAGAGGCCGGACCTGAACTCACAGTACAACAATATCAGTTTGAGGATGTCTCCCCGAGAGAGTGGTATCAAGATGTCATTTATTATTTGCTCAATCATAAGTGTCCGTCGCATTTGCAAGGAGTCCAGAAGAGGGCCCTCAGATTGAAAAGCAATGGTTATATGTTACAAGTGTCCATTCTCTATAAGAAGAATCATGAGGGCATTTATCTAAGATGCCTCAGGAAGGAGGAAGCAGAATGTGTTCTGAGGGAGTTTCACGATAAGTTTGGTACGGGCCATGGCTCAGGTTCTTTTATGGCCCATCAGATATTAAGGGCAGGGTACTATTGGCCGACTATCTTCAAAGATGCCCATGGCCATGTTCATTCATGCCATACGTGCCAGACTGCTGCCACCAGGGAGAGGAATGCTGCTGTCCCGCTGCGACCAGCTGGAGGGTAAGGCCTTTTCTTCACCGATCTAAAATTATCAATTGGGACACAGGGACATACCGCCACTTATTTATGTTATGGATGCTCACATTTGGAAGTGGGATGTTCTTTATGATTTCTTATTTATAATGATTATTAATTTTTTTAGTTTTTCTATGCTTAATATGTGATAATTATTCTTCAAACGCTTCTTTCCCAAAATTTGACCCCCAGCTAGGGCGTATCCTTTTGATCCTCCATGTTCTCATCATGAATCAAAGTTGAAAAAACATAAAAATCCTAGGTTTCTAGTGTTTTAGGTCCCGCTTAAGTAACTTGGTGTCATTTTCCAACTTTTAGAGATTCTTGGCTAACATTCCTTTAATAAAATTTCCTCAATACTTCCTTTATTTCCCTTTGTACTAGAGTTCAAGGGACCCTTACCTGCTACTATTTTCTTGGTACCCACATTTGATCCCAAATACATTTTTCTAAAGGACCGGTGCATAATGGATGTGTCTACGGGACACAGATAAGCCTTACGAGTTGAAAAGAAGTACTTTAAGTCTATTTTCTCCTAGCTGTACCACTTTTTTGTGTCTTTTTTTCATTTACCCTCATTGTTAGGCCTTCGTTTGGTTTCTTTAGACTATGGTCTCCCCTGTCTGAATTCTGCGTCGCCGGATCTTCTTACCCACATCTCGCAAATGACATAATAATAAATTCTAAAGGACCTGCTATGGTTGTCACGACCCCAAGTGAGTGACTACTCCAGTGACAATATCAAAAGAGAAACAAAATATCAAAGCAAAAAGAAGAGAAAAGAAAATCTGAAAAAAGAAAATATACGACCGTATGGGTGTTCGGATAACTCTACCGGGGCTATGGACACCCGGCCGGCAGTAGAGCAATATCCATGAGATTGTAGCGACAACTCCGCTGGGGCTATGGATGCCTGACTGGCAGCGGGGCAATGTCCAGGTTACTTTTGGTGTTAGCCAACTTATGTAGCTCACTTGGTTCGAGTAATAACCTTGGTTACTATCCCTAGGAAAGGAATGAACTCACTCTACACACACATTCGAGATGTCATGTAAGCTGACCCAATTAAGGATCTCGCTCTCCCGGATTCATCCTTGGAAGCCATTTCGAGTCTGCGAAACCAGAGATTCTGGGTCCTGAATGAATATTTATCCCTAGAACGCTCCGAAGCATTCTCCAGCGGAGTCGCCATTTGTTGTGTCCTCAGCACACATGCCCCGTTGGGAACGGGGAGCCTCTTTTCTTTCGCCTTGTCGGGTCTGTCAGGGTTGCCTTGTTTTGCGTGCCCCTCTTTTTTGACATTTTGCATGGTCGATACTACCCTAAAGTTTCATCCTAAGGTCGACCATGGTTTCCCTTTTAGTTTTGGTGCCCTGAAGAATTTGCCGTCCCGGTGGCGTTTCCCGCGCATCTTCCCGCCCCGGAACCCGCCCAGCCGTTTGCCGTCCGTAGGTCTTCGGGGATTTCCCAGCCGGGCCCTGCTCTGTTGGACCCCAGGCGCCAGAAGCCCGCGCCCGGACTTCCGTCCCGGGATCGCCGTGCGATGACGATCCTCTGTCGGCCGCCCGTACCTCGAGCCCCGGGGCGTCTTTCTCCTCTACCGAGCAGAAAAAGGTTTTCGGCGGCGAACTCCCAGCGGACGCCCGCCCCTCGGGCCCCCGGGTGTTGCTCGCCGCCGCCGTTCAAACGGAGTGTGAAAGTCTAACGGCGGAGAACTCTCCACCGCACCCCGCGGTCCGGGCCCCGAGCTTTCTATCGCCACCGTCGTCAAAATCGCCGAAATTCATGCGGCGGCCGTTGTTGCGCAGCCTCTCGCGAACTGGAAAGCCCTCGCCGCCGCCGCCGACTCGAATTTGAATCTCACCCACTTTTGGCGTGGACGTACGTGCAATAAATGCGGCATTAATGAGCGGTTGGGTATATAAACCGCGGTCCCAATGTCTTTTTCACTTAGCGAATTTGAGCGAGTTGGAGTAGCGATTGAATTGGAGCCCACTGCAGTCTGCATCGTCACAATCATCGCCATCAACCTCGCTTCGTTAACTCCACCGGTGAATTCCATCAGCTTCCTGCTTCGCGAGTTGAGGGTAGGCCATCCTCGTTCGCTCTCCCGTCATTTTTTATCTTCTGGTGGATTTCGGTAAAACAAGCAATAAATTAAAATTACGTATAATGAACACCTCCCCAGCACGCCCATAACCCATATCCTGAAATTTTTTGAGGCCCATCGAAAGTCCTTCGCTGTCGATTCGGGGCTTTCCCTTCCCCCGGCTGTTCTTCACACAGGGCGGAAGGGCACCCCGGGCCCGACCTCTACCTTGGCCGTCCGCCTTCACCGCTTTTTTCCCCTTCGAGAAGTCGGGCTCTTTTTGAGTGATTCATCCTTCGAGCGTCTGGACCCCAGATCTCGGGCCTCCGCAGCAAGTTTACTACCGTTTTAACGTCAAAATCTCCCGGCGAGGCCCCTGCTTCCGCATCCTCGCGACCTTCCGGGCCCGGCCGTCCGGAGTTTCATCCCCGGAACTCCGTGATGTTTCTACCGTCCCTCACGACGGAACCCTGCCGGTTGCCCAACCTTCGGGCTCCGGGCTCGCTTTCACCGCCGCCGTCGCCCGAACTGTGTTGAAATTTCCTGGCGGCTGTCAACCAGCGGCGCTCCGTCTCCTGGGCACCGGTGGCCTCTTCGTCGTCACTGTCTATTCCTTCGCGGCGGGCGGCGTCCCTTGTCTCTCCGGTCCCCAGGTCCCGGTTCCCCTTTCGCCGCTGTTGTGCAAATCATCGCCAAATTCCTTCGAGGGTGAACCTCCGTCGGCTCCCCGCCCTCCGGACTCTGGTCATCTCCTCGCCGCTGCCTTTCAGAATGATCTAATAAGCACGCGGCGGCTGTCAGCTAGCGTCCTCCCGGCCTCCGGGGCCTGGTGCTCCGAATGTCGTCTGGTCTAAAACTGTGAAACCAAACCTGATGGCGGCCGACCTTTTCCTTCCCAGGTTCCGACCTCCGGGCTTCCGCCGCCGGACTTCCGTCTGATGTCCGCTACCACCGGCTTCCTTCGCCTGACTGCTTTCCGGCCTGGAACCCCCGGAGCTCCCCAAATCGATCCAAATCAATCCAAATTGAAAATCTGACTTTGACCCACGTCCTAAATCAGGCCTTTCTCCATCATGGGCCTCTTAGAACATCAAAATCTGACCAGCGGGGTCCCCGGGAGCTTTCGGTCGTGTTTTCCCTTCCTGGAAGCATTCCTGCTAGGGAAGTCCGGCCCTCCGAGCCCGGATTGCTCATTTGCCCTAAAATGAAATCGATATCGTCTGAGAATTAAATTTATGATGCATTTGAATGGTTAGTTATATAATATGCTCACAATACGGGCTAACATTAACATTTTCGGTGTTTTGTTGTGCTAACCTCGCCCTTTGCCTGCAGGATATATGGAATCGGCCGCAGGAACTTCAGGGGCCTCTACCGAAAAGGACAAGGGTAGGAAATTCGGAAGGGCCGCTCGTGGGAAGGACGACAAAGACCATATGGAGTTCCAATTTCAGGGTGAACCGCTCCAGTCGAAGGTCTCGACTGACTAGAAAGAGATCTCAGACACCAATATAGGCCAGGTGGACATTGATGAGTTCACCCAGAGGGTCAAGGTCGACCCTAAGACAAAGAACGCCCGATTGATACGCCAAAGTGGAATTACCAAAGCTGTCGGCTTCCCTCCGTCTCTAATAGCACCTGAACTGGTAATGGCTTGCCGAGAAGCCTATCAGACAGATACCCAGACAATCGTGGACAAAGAAGGGAATATCCTTGCCGACATGTCTCCGGAAGGAATTACAAAAACATTCCACATTCCAACATTCCCACATATGCAAGTCCCCACTTTGGAGCAGTGTCAGGCGGCATGGGATGCCAATCCATTGGGCTACAAAAAGTCAATTAACATCTACTGGTTAAAGGAGAGACGGGGCAGCGCTGCAAAGGTTCCCCAGGAGCTGTTCCGCAGTGACTTCCACGAGGACTATCACGACTTGGTGACCATGCTAAGCAGGGTCATGGGCCTCCCAGCAGCCGCCTAATTCCAGGAGTGGATGGCTTACTATATTGAGCAAATCATACGAGGAAATGAAGACGTGAAAACCAAGATCTCGTTCGACTGGGGGAGTATCATCAGCAACTGCTTCCACGAGCACTTCGTAAATGTTAAGAAAAGCAACAAGTTCTACATTACCTCGTACCTGGTGTACTCCTTGGCAGGTCAGAGGCAATATAGTGGACTCTTCATGGCGCCGGATGGGGATCACAAACGAGGGCTTAAGCCTTTTGACCAATACCCTCAGCTAAATTACTACTACTTCAAAAAGGAGTACCGCTGGGTCAATGATGCCTTCATAGGCCATATTATCAGATTAATGGCCAGGGACTTTGAGAGAAGGGTATCTCACAGCGCCAGGGCACTCTTGAAGGAGTATGCCTTCTTATACATTCAATTCCCCAAGTTCACTTACATCCGTGCCCAGGGATTCACAGAACGGCCCAACAAGCTGCCCAGATACCCAAATGATAGGATTATTCTCCTAGAGCTTTCCCGACAGCTCCAACATATTCAGGCAGTCTTTAGCCAGAAACACGTAGTAGGGATCCCTTATCCCATGATCCTCGGCCAGGGCCAGTATCGACTGCAAACATCTTAATGCGCCGGCAACTCAGAAAAGGAACTCAAGGAATACAACTTTGAATGGTACACAACTCGCCCACGGATGGACCCCCATGGCCATGTCAGGAAAGCGCTAGGACCGGCATACGCCCACCAGTACCATGTTGAAGATTTCTGGGCAGATTGTAAAGATGATAAGGAGGTCCGCCAGAGACACTACATGCGAATGACAGTGCAGTTTTTAAGGAGAGTACAACTATTTCTGGTACCGGACCAACTTGAAGAGGATGAGTCCACCCTTGTGCACTCGAGGTACCCTGCGGTTGCCGACCTGGTGATCCCCTCCATCGACTGGGATGAGCAAGAGGTCGAGGACCTGGATACCATCACCTAGCCAATCATAGCTCGCACTAAGGAGTGGGTTGATGGGCAGGTGGCACAACTGGGGCAATAGGGAGTAACTCTAACATATGAAGCACTCAAAAGTGAGCCTAGCGCCACGGAGGATGTTGCCGCCTCCCCATCAGCCGGTGAGACTTCCAAGTCTCCCCCCATCACCAGGTCCCAGAAGAGAAAAGAAGCAGAAACATCACAGTCCGGGGGCCCCAAAGAACAAGCAACAAAGGATACGGGAGGCTCATCTCCCAAGAAGCTTAAAAGGACAGTAATCACAACAGAGGCACAGCCTCCTTTGCTCCTTCCTCCCTCGACTGGTGTGCTACCTGCCTCTCAGGCCGCAGCCGCCTCATCTCCCCAGGCGGTGGACATTTCAGTCCACCTCGCCTCTTCGCCCCCGGTCGGGTCCATAGTCAATATTGACTCTTCCTCGAGCATGACCACTTCCCCTTCCTCTACTGCTGCCATGTCACCCATCACCTCCCTGCCTCTGGAAACAATACCTATGCCTGTTCCCCTTTCTAGCGTGCCCGAGGCCATTACACGGCACCTGCAGAATCTTCCCCCTGAGCTCTCGCAACTCCTAATGGACCCTACTCTCCAGGCTGCCCTCGCCCAAGCCCTCACAACTGCTCAGCCATCGTAACCACCAATAGGTCTGCCGGCCATGGAGGCCACAATGCAGATTTCCAAGGAGATGGAGGAGCTGGAACAGGAGGCTTCAATGCCTATTGGGGACGAGGTCGATGATTATTATGATCAACCTGAATATGAGCATAGAACCGTCGACAAGGTTGCCTATGAAGAAGAAGAAATAGGCTCCTTTGAGAGTGGGGATGGAGAGGATGGCTCGATAGCCAAGGAGATTATTCGAGTTTCTGATGATGACGTTGAAGAAGAATTGGCTCAGCAGCCGAAGGATGCTGGAGAAGAGGCGGAACAGTCGCCACGTGGTAAACAGGGACAGCCGCAAGAAGAGCAATCAAAAAGGGATATCATTGAGGTTGAGACCCACATTGTGAAGAGCCCAGAACCCGAGGCCACTGAAGAAAAGAAGGAAGAGGAGACAGCAAAAGAACAAGATCCCACCCAGATAGTATCCACCAAGGCACCCATTAAACAACTCATGCTTTATCAAGATTCTGACGAGGAGGAGGATGCTGCCAGGGAAAAGGAAGAACTTGAAAAGGAAAAGGAGGTAGAAGTCTTACCCTTGACTAAGATGGGTGAAGGCAGCCATGACACTTCCAAGGATAAATCCGCCATGCCCGACTGGCTGGAAAAGCAACTTGAAAAGACTGCTCCTGTCCTGAGTGACCCGAGGTCGAGATTGGAAGCTATCTTGGCTCGATCTCTAGCCATGACAAAGAAGGAGAAGAAGCCTAAGGTCCGTTCCAGGATAACCATAGACGCTTCTGGCTCCTGGGCTGCACAGTTAGCAATGCCAACTATTGGCCAGGCCGGAGTAAGTTACAATATCTCCACAATTGACCTAGGGACAGCCACCAAGGAACAGAAGGTCGGACATCTGGAGGAGTCAGTGGCTACGGTAGTGCACCTGATTAAGCAGGATAAGATCACCAAAGACAAGCTAAAGGCGTAGGTTGCTGCCCTAACCGACTACATCCAGCAGTGGTCTTCAATAGACGACCTCCCCACTACCTCGACAGCCACGCAACAGCTACTCTCCAAGGAGCAGATAGATAAGCTGGAGAGGAGGAAAAACTTAGAGAAGACCACACAGGATTGGTTCCAGTAGGTTGCGGAGGTCAGAAACATAGGGATCAGCTTGGCCGTGCAGATAGCCAACAAGTTCCTAGACTTGATTCAATCCTTGGAAAGCACGAAGAAACTCTGCACCAACTTCCCTGCGATCTACGACTCTACCTTCCTGAAGGTTGAAGCCATCCTTCAAATGCCAGAGAGCATGTGGGAAGAAAAGCTAGAACTAAAGAAGGAGGATCACTGGTTGGTTGACGTGTGGCGCAGAGACCTCATCAACCGCAAGGAAAGGATGGAACAGATCCAGGGCAGGGTGGATCCAGATATTGCATGGATCAAGGAGATCTGGGTGGAATGCGCCGAGTATCTTAAGTTAATGACAGGCCATGATATGCCCACGGTGCAATTAGATGCAGAAAAGGTCAGGTCGTATTTTGAGGAAAGGATGAAAGACGGGACAACTGGAGATATCACAACAAACTTCTTGAGTTTCGCTGCCCGTGCCTTCGATAGATCAGAGCTCTTCAGAGATCAGGGCTCAAAGTATGACGAGGACTGGAAACGACTGGAAGAGAATGCCAAGGAATGGAGCTACCAGGCGTTGAGATGTGAAATCCTCGATATAGACAAGCTCCAGGCCGTGATCCTCAGGCATATTGAACACGCAGCCTCCGGGGAGCAACCAGACAGCCCAGCCGAGGAAGAAGACCTCCCAGAAAAGTAGCTATAGCCAAAGAAACAGTAATTAGCTACAGGACGAAAATGCAAATAGTGTCATCCACTAGATGACAAAATAGGGAAAAGACAAAAGATGTTTTTTAATTGTAAATCTATTTGGGGGTAGGTGAAACCTTATTTTGTAATGAATCGTGGCCACACAATTGTAATGAATCTTGGCCATTCATTTGATTTTGGAAAAGTTATAAATAGAGCACTCTTCTCATTTGCAAAGAGAGAGTTGAGTTGTTGTAAAGGCATGCTACTGAAATTTATGAGAAATAGCTTTGACTTGGTGCATTTCCTTGTTTTCTCTCATGTCTATTGATTCACTTCTCCAATATTAGATGTTAGCTTAGATCTCTTTGTTGTTTAGTTAGCTGCTCATGTTATTTGGATAATCTTAGGAATGTTGTTGGTTGTTCATGAAAATTCCTGCTTTGCTGATGATCCCTTCGTCCATACTTTTTTATGTTTGCTGAAGGTAGATAGCTTTGCAAAGTTAGCCTAGACCTGATTTAAGCTGCCTCAAACACTTATCTTTAGTTCATGCATGTATGTGGTGGATGAAGGATAAAAATCTGCAGCCCTTAGAAGATTGCACAATTCCCATGATACTGTGAAATCCCTGGTTAAGTGGGATATTGTTTTGAAGGAATTTTCCATTGCAGGGACTCCATTATCACTGTTCGCAGCAAGCTTTAGGCTTAGGAACTTTTCTTCCCCTTCGCTCTTTTTCACTTTCTTTAGAAACTGAACAACACCAAGGTTCATTGCACTTTACAAAGCAAAATCTAACAACTAGATGGAGTTTGAGACTGTTGTTTTAACCTACAACCAAGACATAACTGCTTTTATGCTAAAAAACTCCTTTTCGAAGATCCGACTTCATGCTTTGTGCCCACACTTTGTATTTCTGTAAGGACGCCTTGTGATTCCAGCAAATCACATCAAACAACTAAGGTATCTAAGCACCGTCATGACCTGACATCCGAGAGACCTTGGGATAGTGTTCTGCAACTTGATTGTGGGAAATTGTCTTTCAAGAGAGGTAGTGCGCCTATGCACTGCCTGTGTTGAGAAGTGCATAAAAACACCATCAACAACTACAGTGTCTCTTCCATGTTGACTTAAAATGGAAAATTTCCTTTGTTTTCACTCTCTTTATAGTGTCATTCTTCCAGTTCCATGTGCGTTGGGGAATTATGATAGTTCTAAGCTCTTTAAGTCAAAACACTACAACAATGAACATACTAACCCCAAATGCATATATCCCTTATGTGTTTGGTGTACTTTGTCTTCTCAGGGGAAACTCTCTTCTTTTCTTTTCTTTTCCTTGACATGATCCAGCCTACCCTCAAAAAATAGGACTCGACATATAGAGCTTTCCACATTGGCTCTTGTGTCTTGTTTTCTTTTTGCATTTTCTCTCCTTTTCTACTTTCAAGTAATTGCTCATAGAGCGATGTGTAGCAATTCCTTTAAAGTGGGGGGCATACATTACCATTATTTGATTTGAATTCTTAACAAATCCTTTTTGTTTGTGTGATGTGTTTTTCACTTTTTGGATGACATTGGGTGTGATTTCCTTCATAAGTGTGATCTTTGTTAGCATATTGCATTCCTTTTGGTGGTTTGATGTGATGCACTACATCCCCTAAGTTGCGAATATACTATTCTTTGATTGGTCCTCTCTTGGAGAAATTAGACACAATGTTCCCTAAGTGATTGACCTTGTATAAACTAGACAAGACTCCTTTGAACATATTACACATAACATTTTTACACATAACATTCTTATTCGGCCACCTTCCATAAAACAACTTGCATGCCTATGGAGCTATGTTATTTGTTTGGCCACCTTGTATAACACAACTTGCATGCCTATGGTACCATCCTATTTTGCTTATTTTATGAAACTTAAACCAACATTTACATTTTCTTTGGATTTTTGGCACCTTGTTAAAGTTATCGAATGGGTAGAGCTTTGGTATGGTTAAGCGGGAAGCCCAACTAGCGGCATGACTTTTCCCCATAGCCAATTTTGCATGTTTCTAAGTGCATACCAACTAGTGTATGTATCTTAATTCTTTTTGTAATTTCTCACCCTATGGACAACTAGTTCTATGGCCCTAGAGTGAGTACACATTCTTTCTTTTTCAAACAATCAACCTACATCTCTTTTCACAACTAATTGGATTGATGATCAAAGCTTCACTAAATTACTCTCAACGCTTGTGTGTTCCTTTGTCCTTATGTTTAGTTTTTCATGGGATCTTCATCTTGGGGGCTTGATCATCCTCCTCTTTTCTTGTATTCCATCTTACTAATGTAAGTGCATTTGAACCCTTTTAGTGTGAGGAAGCAAGTTTCTCTCAATAAAGTGGGGGCTAAATGTACCATTGAAAAATGGACCCTTTTCATTTTCATGGTATTTTAGGTCTTGTTTCATAGTGTTGGAACTATGTTTCTTTGATTTCATGATGTATGTTGGCTTGAACATGCTTATTTTGGTGCTAAAAATCAAAGAAAGACATATTGTGAAGGTGTTGTGAAGTTTTGTAAGACATTTCTACATTATTCTAGACTCCATTTAATGCAATTCACCGAAAAACCACCTTTTCATTCATTAACAAGTCCTATTTTGAAGTGTTGTAAAGTCTTTTAACATGATTTCACGCTTTTCTAGGCATATTTTCACTATTCACACCCTTCTCATGCTTTATTTTTCCTCTTTATGCCCTCATATGCTTATATTAAGTGTATTTTTGGGTCCTATCTCCAAAAACAACATTAAACAAAACATTATTCTGAACACTTGTTTTTGGGTCCCAGGTGGGACTCATTCACCAAGTGTGGAAAATGAGCCCCCCTTGGCCCCAAATTCAAAATATTTCAAAATTTCTTTTAGGATTTTGCTCAAATTCACTTCATGTCAACCTATGATGAGGTATGAATGGATAGTAAGGCATAATATTTGTATAAATATGTGATTTTAACTTCATTTTACATCTCCTCATTCAAGCATTCAATATCTTTAGTCATTCAAGAAATCTTCAAGCACTCAAGCATTCTACATCATCAATTCAAGCACTTTTAAAGCACTTTGGAGCAGCCATTGACATCACTTTAGCTTTGAATATTCAAGGATTTGGTAAAATTATAATATTTGCATGTTATTCATTTATCATTCCCTTTACCCTTCATTCATTTCTATTGGGTTTAATTACCAAAGTGGCGTTTGATCAAGGTAAACCCCTATTCCCTAACCCCCCAACATTTTCCCCCTTTCTACAACGATATTTGTAGAATTGTTTTGTAGATTTAATAGGTTTAAAGGTGTTGAAAAGTGGAATTCAAGTCAACTAGGCTCTTCAATTCAACTCATCATCTTTTCAAGTATTTTGAGTGTTTTCTATCCGTTTTCTACATAATTGACCCCGACAACCTAATATTCAAACATTTCCACATTAGGAGTAGTAGGATTGTCTCTTGATTTTCGAAAAGTCTTGGGGAGGACTGATTTTCCACCCTTGGTGAATGAGTCCCACGTAAAATCAAAAAATCTGCATTTTGTTAGAAATTAACTCTCAGCTATCAGAAATCAGTTCCCGACACATTTTCAGCCATAGGAGGTTTGATTCACCACCCTTGGCAAATGAGTCCCACTGTAAAAAATTAAAAAATTTCATCAACATCCCAAACACTCCAGTAAGCTCATACAACATCCAAGTGCACTCAAATTTGACCCAGTACCTTATGTTCTACATATTTCTTTCAATTTCTTCATCTTTCATAGTTGTTTGCATATCACAATGTGTTTTCAAGCATAGCTTAAATTGCACCTTAACATTCATTTTAGATCATTTTAATTAGTTAGTTGCATTTAGATTAGTTCATTTACATAATATAACATTGCATACATCGTAATTTGAATGTGCATAAGCATTTTAGGAACCAAATCTCTCTTTCTAGGTGAAAAATATTAGGAAGAGAGCAAGCATTTTGGGTTCCTAAAATCTATGTCACAGACATGTAGGTTATTAGATGGTTTGTGTAATTATCCTTAATTTATTGCATAATAAGAGGGAAAAATAGTAAATAATCGAGAAAATTTTAAAGAATTTGAGCAGAAATTTAAGATACTTTCTACAAAATATGTTAAGATTACTTTATTTATTAATAGATATTGAAATGTCATCTATCCCAAAGAATGGTATTTCATCTTCCCATAAAATTTTTTTATAGCAAAAGTACTGTCTAATTTGTAGAAGTTTAACATAAACTCATCTTGCATGTCTTGCGAGTGGCATAATGTAACAAGCAACAAAACATACCCCATACAAACCTTAAGTAGTGATCACTTTCCCTATAATCAAACTTTGAAGTTGAATATGGAATCATACATTTATGCCACAACCAATTTCATTTGGCCAATACCATGCAATCTAAGTTTTCTAATATATACAAATAAAAACATTATAGTTTGCATTTAAGTTTCTAACAATTATTTCATCTAATACATATCAACCACAATAAAACTTTGGAAATACATGTTTGATATTTGATTTGTTCTATATTATTGGTCAATTTTTTTCTTTATTCACAACTAATTAAAATTTAAAAAGAAATATGAAAATAATAGGTGACCAATAGTAGTTCAAGGGAAAATAGCAAGAAAAATTTGGCAAATACAAAAATATAATAGATTGCCTTTTACTTTTTGGCCCTATATGGTTTTTGAAATGAAACATTTATAAATCTTAAACATTAGAAATTATTTAAAATATTTCAATTTTTCATTATTCAATGAATGCTAATATGAGTGTTGCAATAATTGTAGTTCAAGGGGAAAATTTTTTAAAGTATTTTTTTTAATAGTTCACCTATAGCAGATATATGCTTATACATTTTGCATACATATTAACAAGTGTATGTGCAATTATATTTGACAAAATCTATCTCTTTGCTTATTATTTTGAGCTTTTGCATTGTTGTATACAACCAATTCTACAAAGAATAATTTAACACTATTATTGCATCCCTATTTTTGTTGAGGAATTTTTCAATAGCTTTCATTCCTTATGTATGCTTTTAATTTTAAAGGAGAACTTGGAACCCTAAGAATATGCCACACCCCACTCTAGTTGAAAAATTTCCATACACTAAGTATCTATTAATAAATAGAAATGAAAGCATTAGAATTTGGATTTAATTTTTCAAGTAATCTAATCTTTTACTCATAATAGCCATAATAAATCTTTGAAAATGATGCATTTTAAATCCCAAACACAAATAACAAGCTTGGTTGGAATCAATCTAGACCTACACACACACTTACAATAACCTAGAGATTCTTAGAGCTCTCCCTTCTTCTTTCTATTTGTTTGGATCTATTTGCTACTCCCTGCACACACACGTTGCACTTCTCATAATTGTTGTTCACGCTAAAAAGTATTCATTCATTCCTACAACTACTACAACTTCTTCTTCCAACTAACTAGTTGACTGTTGCATTCATTATTTTATCTATTCGTATCTTCACAAAAAAATCCCTCTCAAAATTCAAATTTTAAACTTACCAAACACAATAAATTTTTGCTACTATATGTGGATGTTGAAAATCTAAAAATGGTTAGCATTTTAAAACCAATCTAATAATCAACATCCCTATGAAATAATGAAACATTTTATATATGCTAAATAAGATATTAAAACAGTAAGAAAAACTAAATGAGAATATAAACAACATGAATCAACTTTATCTCATAGTGGATTGGTGCTATTGTAGAAAATAGCCCTTTCCCAATCCTTGCTTGAGCTCCATGATATGAAAATAATATGAAAAATGCTATGAGGATGATATGATGTGGGAAAAATCAATTCTCACGTGAAGAGAGTGACTTTGAATTAGCTTTGTGGATGATTTTCTTGAAGAATGATGCCTCTATTTGTAGATTCTCAAATGCTAAGAGTGCTCATAAGAGAGCAATGTGGGATAAAAAACAAGCCAATGAAAAGAGGCCACTTGTAATCATGTCATAGGATGAGGAATGTGCAAGATTTGGGAAATGTGCCCAAGAGGGGGAAATTTCAAATTTGAAAATGAGAGTTAATGCTTAGTTTAACCTTTGCAAGGGGACATGTAAGAGAAATGTAAGACCTATTAAATTCCTTGTTGGATGTACCTTTCAACTTGCTTTTGAATTCAAATTTGAGGGAAGATGCCATGTTGAGTGAAAATGCTGATTTAATAAATCAATAAATTGATTTAATGGTGCAAGTAGCAAAATCTAGAGAATGCAAGTGGTTAGGATTAGCATTTAATCATGGTTAGATTAGTTTAATGATGATTAGGATGATTTGACCAATATGACTTGATTTAGGGATTTAAATCAAATCAAAGGAAGATGAAAGGTGATAAAGATTTTAGATAAATACATATTTGATTTATTTAGCTAAGGGGGATAATGATAGGATCAAATTAAATAAAGTTGATTTATTTAATTTTAGATGGACGGTCCTTAGGAATGAATTAAATAGTCCTGATTTAGTTGGTGAATGGATTTGATGAGATTTATTAATTAAATGAGTGGATGCATGTGAAGCCTGGTTTACTTGATGAATGCATAATGCTAATTTTGCATGTCTACACTATGGTTAGTGGAAGAATAGAGATGAATATCCCAAAGATTTTCTATTGAAAGGAGCCTCTTGATAGGTAGGTGGAAGGGAGTTGAAATGAGAAGGATTAGGAAAATAATAAATATTTCCAACGCTCCCCCTTTCATTGAGTTATTAAACAACATCATTCTTCATACAAATCAAGGAAACCTAAATTTCTTCTTAGGAATTCAAAGCAATCTCTAGTCAATGGTTTGGTCAAAATGTCTACAAGTTGTTGCTCAGACATACAAAATTTCATTTTGATTTCACTATTTTCAACTAATTATCTTATGAAATGATACCTGATTTCAATGTGCTTTCTTCTTCCATGAAAAAATAGATTATTTTTCAAAGCTATTGATGAAACATTGTCACAAAATATAGTTGTTCCATCCTTTTGTTCTTCATTCAAATCTGTTAAGGTCCCCCTTAGCCAAATATCTTGGCATGCTATTGCACTTGCTGCCATATACTCAACCTAAACTGTAGATAGGGAAACTATGGTTTATTTCTTGGAAGTGCATGAAATCACTCTTGATCCCAAGTGAAACACATTTCCAAATATGCTCTTTCTATCATCTACACTCCTTGCCCAATCAATATCTATGTGACCAACTAGTCCAAAATCATTTGATTCACTATACAAAATGTCATATCCTTTGGCTCCATTCACATACCTTAGATTATTTTACCCGCTTTCCAATGTGACTCTTTTGGAGTCTCCATAAATCTAGAAATTATACTTACACTATGCATTATATAAATCCTATTTGTTGTTAAATGCATTAAAATTTTAACCAAACTCTTATACATGGTTGGATTCACATTGTTGTTGCAATATTCCTTGCTCAAATTCAAACCTATGGTTGTTATTTTAGGGGTATGCATGCTATCCTGCATCCTAAACCTCTTGAAAATATCTACTAGATTTTATTCTTGAGAGATAAATATACCATCATTATTTGTTTTACTTCTATGGCTAGAAAATACCTTAAGATACATAAGTCTATAATTTCAAATTATCTTTTCATGACCTCTTTAAGATTAACAATGAGAAAATAATCATTGCTAGTGAAAACTAAATCATCAACATACAACACAACAATTAAATTCTTACTATCAACTACCTTGATGTAAAGAGTGTTCTCACCATCACTTTTTCCAAAGCTATTGCTCAACAAAAATGAGTCAATCCTCTTGTACCATACCCGTGGTGCTTGCTTCAACCCATAAAGAGCTCTCTTTAGCTTGGGTGAAGCCACAATAGTGGTTTACAATTCAAGTGAGGAAGGAAAACTCACAGAAAATGAATGCATGGAAAAAAAATTATTTTATGGGTTCGTACAAACCTATTGGTTCGACTGAACCCATTAGGGGTTCGCTAGAACCTAGGTTTGGATGAACCCTCCTAATACATTCCAGCCAAAAAAGCCATCAAAACCCCTCATAGAAGGGGGGTTCAAATGAACTAGCGTTCGAATGAACACTGGTTCGAG
Source organism: Sequoia sempervirens (assembly GCA_007258455.2). NCBI lineage: Eukaryota > Viridiplantae > Streptophyta > Pinopsida > Cupressales > Cupressaceae > Sequoia > Sequoia sempervirens. The sequence continues at coordinate 126,506,386 of VDFB02193867.1, forward strand.
CGAACCCCTAGGGGTTCACTCGAACCCCTATTCGCTCGATTGCAATTCAAACCCCTTTTATTCCTCATCCCCTCCCTAAGACACAAAAAACATGAATTTTGGCACTTCGGAGCTTGGGTTGAGGATGAAAATGGAGGAATCTTCACAAACCCAGCTTGAATTACGTAGTCCTTAGAATGAGCTATCCAATGAATATAATTTTAATATGTTTTGGTTTGATTATGTATTTGTTTTTTAGTTTTATTAAACAAAGGTTTTTCATCAAAAATGAAGGTCTTTGTTCTACACATGGAAAAATAACAAATTATCAAATATATATATATATATGAGTACACCAGATATTGAAGTCCTTCATCCAACCAAAAAAAAAATTGAATTTCGATATATACAAAAAAAAATATGCGTTATACTGTCGCTCTATGTCTGAATTGTAATTGGTTTGACTTCAAAACTTGATTAAAGAAAAAATATTCAATAAAAAACTATCTAACCAAGTGGAAGCACTAGATATTATAGTTACAAATCTAAATTTGAAAGAATTATAATTTTATCCTTCATGGAAAAAAAGTTATGTGTTATACGGTGTGTGTCACTTTTTAAAAAAGCTATTTTTTGAGAAAAAACAATTTTTGTGGGAGATGGAAAAGGAAGTGTAATCTGACTCCAAAAATTTTGAAAAAAATATTTTTAGAATCTACAAACAAAATGTGATGAGACTCTATTTTTATCATTTTCAAATTCTTCATGGTTTAGCCGCTATAGGTGCCCGAATGTGGAGATTTACTTTTAAAAAATAATTTCAGTGTATAGTTTGGCAAAAAAATGTAAACCACTATTGTGGGGTCACCCACTTATATAACTTTTTTCTTGAGCTAGAACTTTATAACTAGGTGGATACTCCACATATACTTCCTCTTTCAATACTACATTCAATAAGGTGGAATTCACGTCCATTTGATACACCTTCCACTTGTGTTGGGTTGTAATTGCTATGACTACTTGTACAGTTTATGTCCTTGCAATTGGAGCATATGTCTCATCATAATCTCTCCCAAATTTTTGTTTGTACCCCTTAAGAAATAATCTTTCCCTATAGGGTATGTGAAGGATCAACATGGAAAAAATTGGCCCTTAAGTGGCATAGATGTTTTTCAATTAGCCTATCAATGAGGACTTTAGTCATAATTCAAATATAAAATGAATAATAATTATTTACTAAATTCAAAGTAAAACTTATATTTGTGGAAGGCTAAGAATCTCCTTTAAATCCCTTTTCATTTCATCAATTTTAGGTAAAAAAAAGTCGTCAGCCACATACCCTACACATACCCATCACATACCCTATACCTCTCTATTCTCCCATCAACGATGATCTTAGACTTATAGGACCATTTCACTCTAATAAATTTCTTTTTGGGAGATAAATCAATTAGCTCCCACATTCTATTCCTATATATTGCATCTATCTCCTCATACATGGCTTCACACCACTTCTCTTCTTTCAGAGCATTCTAAAAATAAATCAGATCACTATAAGAAAATAATGCAAAATTTATACTTTCATCAAACTCTTCATCATACCTTTCATTTTGGTAGATCTTCCTTAGACTCTTGGTCTTTCTTAGCATAGGAGGTGAGAGTGTGGTTTGAACTCTCACTACTACCACTTCTTTATTGTCCATAGCTTATTTGGAGCTATCAAGAGCTCTTTGTCTATGTCTTTGCATTAATCTGGAGTAGTCCAAAGCTATTGGGAGCTTTGTGTACCAAACTTTTTTCTTGTCTATTTGGCTACCAAACTATGTTAGGAGCTCTTTTGAGCTATCTTTTAGGCTCCATAACATCATCTTGTTTTACTTCATACATTTCTTCTTCATCAATTAGTGATATCAGGAGTTGTACAGAGCTTTCAGTATCTATCAAGAAATCCCATGACTCATTCCATAATAAATCCATCTCTCTATTGATAAATATTTTCTTGGTGACTAGGTTATACAACTTGTATGCTTTGTATTCTTCACTATAGCCCATAAAGATGCAATTCTCACCCTTTGCATCCAAATTTTTTGTCTTCTCTTTTGGGACAAGTGCTCATGCCACATATCTGAACACTCCCAAGTTCTCAACTGTCCACTTGCATTTTATCCATACCTCTTGTCGAATCTCGTCATAGACTACCTTTGTAGGACTTCTATTTATCAAATATACCATTGTTTATACACCTTCACCCCAATATTCATTTTTGAGTCTCTTTGCTTTAAGCACACTTCTTGCCATCTCCATAATGGTTCTATTTTTCCTCTTAACCACTCCATTTTTCTATGGAGTATAGGTTGTTGTTAGCTCCTTCTTCATAGCATGTTGCTTGCAAAAATTCATAGACTGATTGGAGGTATACTCTCCCCCTCTATCTGAGCTTAAGACCTTGATGAAATATCCACTCTCCTTTATAGTTTGGGCCTTCAACACTTTAAACTTCTAAAATTCTTTAGATTTATGTTGCAAGAAATAGACCTATGTCTTATGGTTGTAGTCATTTATGCAGGTCATGTAATATTGACTCTTACCAATAGAAATTGTTTGCATAGAACCACACAAATCAATGTGAACCAACTCCAATGGTGCTCTTGCTCTTCTAGAGTTTCCTAATTGAAAAGTATACCTATTTTTCTTTCTTAAAATGTAGGTTTCACATCTATCACTAGGCTCTACAAGGGTTCAAAAATCACTAACCATACCCTTCATTGAAAAAATATTCAAACTAGCATAACCTAAGTATCCATACCTAAGATGCCAATGTTTGGAGGGGTCTTGAATGACTATCTTAACGGATGCTTGTTGCTATACTACTATACATTTTTCATGCCTAGGGGGTGTAGCTATAGACTAAGCTGAGAAACACATCTATATCCCCAAGGGAAACATTCTATTATTTGTCATTGGCACTTATGTAATTATTTTCTTACTCCCATCCTTCTCATAAATGATCCATTCACCCTTTTCCATCAACACTTTGTATCCTTTTTGGATCAACTATTCAATACTCACATGTGAGATTGTGCTTTATACCAAAGGAAAAATATGCATTTTCAATATCCTTCTTCTAACCTTGCTTGGTACGAAACATAATAGACCCCTTTCCAACAACTGGAATGATGTCATTGTTCCACATTTTTATCAATAAAAAAAAATAAACTCTCATTACCTCTCATGTGGCTACTACATCCACTATCTAAAAACCATACCTCATCCTTTCCTTTCTTAGCAATGTTGCACATTATGAAGGCCTTTCACTGATTACCCTCATCCACATTTGCACTTTGATTTGACTAATCATGTTTCCTTTTCAAACAATCACTTGCATAATGAACAAAATTATGTCAATAATAACATTCAACATTTCTATTGTCAAACCTCTAACTTGAGTTGTTGCTCCCTCTTGGTTGTGTACTTGTCCTAAGCTATCTTCTCCAACAATTCCACATCCAAATCTTCATTTATCTCTGCCACTTGAGCTTCATATGGGGTTGTTTTTACCTCTCCCCATGCCTGTTGTGTTGGATTGAGCTTTGAAAGCTTGCTCATGGGAATAATTTGCACACCTATTTGGATATTGCTCATGGTTTTGTAGGGAACCCATCAGCTCATCAATGGTCAATGTTGATAGGTACTTTTCCTCTTCAATGCAAATTACTATTGCATCAAACTTGGAGGGTAGAATTTTGAGGATTTTCTCCACAATACTCTACTCTTCCATGACTTCTCCATTCATCCTAAACTGGTTTATCAAACTAGAGTCTCTTGTGTGAAAATCTAAGATAGAATCATTGTCCTTTTATTTGGAGGCTCTCAAAATATCTTTGAAGCATCTGGAGCTTCACCAATCTAACTTTATTATTCCCTTTGTAACTAGTTTGGAGGATTTCCCAAGCTTCCTTTACATTGTTAACTCCCACTATTCTAAGAAAAATGGCTTTTGTCAAGGCTACTTCAATCAGACTCAATGCTTTTGCTTCTTTCCTCCTTTTCTCCTTGAGCTGGGTCTTTTAATCTTTTGTTAGGGTTGCATACATTACTAGGTCAGTTACATCATTGAACCCACTAATTAGAAGCTTCCAAAAATCATTTGCAACCATTATGGTCTTCATTTTCTTTTGACTTAGGGCCTTTTGACATTGATACAAATCTGATGGATTTTAAATCCCAAAAACAAATAAAATCCACATAGTTGCTACCTTACAAATTTTCCAATCAATTGTGAATACCATTTAAGTAAAATAGAAAATAACAAAACAAAATAGTTGGAGAAACATAGCTATACATGCCAACTTTTTCTTGTTCTGTTAAATTTAAAAATAACATTTATAAAATTATTTGTAAAATTGATTGGTAGTAATCTGGAGCTACACACACTTACAACAATCTAGAGCTTATTAGAGCTCTGTCTTCTTCTTCCTATTAGTCTCCTTATACACACGTTGCACTTCTTAGAACTAATTTTCATGCACATAAACATTCCTTACTATTGGTGCATCTTCCTCTTCTTCCAACTAACTTAATGTTACATTCCTTTTATTTATTCTTGTATTCATAAAAAAATTCCTCTCAAAATTCAAATTCTAAACTTACCAAACATAATAAATTCTGGTTGTTGTGGTTAGGGGAAGAATATAGATGAAGGTCCCAAAGATTTGTTGTTTAAAGGACCCTCTTGATAGGTAGGTGGAGCAAGGGAGTTGATGAGAGAAGGCTTGGGAAAATAAAAAATATTTCCAATAGAAAATATATGTTTTATACTTTAACTATAATATTCCATTGGTTTGATTTTTTCAGTATTTTCAACTTATTGAAAATTCAAATGGATAAAAAAAGAATCCAACTATATTTTTAAAAAATAATAAATAATAAATACAACATCAGAGAAAGCCTTTAGCTATTTAAGCTTGCATGCATTTTTTAAATATTTGCAAAAAATTTTGAAACTACCTCAATTTGCACCGTTTTCAACACACACTAATTTACAAAATAACAATATCAAACCATAAACCCCTCCCTATAGGTAGGGACTAATAATACATTGTATTTAGGTTAGAATTTTATAATAGGTATTAGATTAAGTTGAATTTAATTCAATCTTTTCCCACAAAATTAAAGGTACAAGCCAAAACATACATAACTTTTCTAGTCTATCCATAAGAAAAAGAGATAATAAGGAGTAGGGAATAAATGACCTCTTTCTATAAGACTGCTCTTCTCCTCATAATCTGGATCTTTTTGTTCGATTATGACAAAAAATAAATTAGAAATAAAGATGTGTTTATCTTTTGGAATTATAAGGGATTTAAAGGAAAGTCTTATCTTTAGAATCCTTTGGAAAAGATAAAGATTTAAAAACAAATAAAAGAAAGCAATAAAAATAAAGCTGGATTTTTTTTTATGTGAAACATAGGTTGAAGATATTATTTATATCTTGTTTCCTTAAAGGCTAAATCATATTGTAATGATTTTCAATTGAAGAGTAGCAATTGTGTGAAAGTTGTAATCAATTTCTCTGAGCAATAAGAATACTGATACTTTTCCCTGTGGGGTGTTTCCTTGGCACATTATCATGGTTTTATCACATAAATCTATGTCCTCTTTGTTATTCTATGATTCCATTTAATTATCTTATGTATTTATTTGCATCTAACTTGCGCTACAATATTATTAGTTTTCTAGGTTTTATGTTAATTTTTTTTTCCCAACAAGTGTGGTGTAGGGGCACCATGTTAGTTCATGTAAATTTGGTCTTATGTTAGGTTGGGGGTGTTTTGAGTCTAAATATGATGAAAATAAGGCCATAATAGACCATTTGAGATGTAACTTGAGTCATCTTAGGTTAGTTGAATAAGCTTGTCAAGTTTTGTGCTTTTCTTGCAAAATGTTGTAAAAAAAGCAAAATGTTGTAAAATTGCAAAAAAAGAAAATATTGGAAGCCCAAGGGTCAAGTAAGTTCAAATGAAAGTTTGAGTTTGTTGGGTAGTTTATTTATAATGTGTCTGGTTTAAATACAATGCATTTGGGTCAATAAGGAGCTTTTTTGAAGAGTTTGTGGAAGGAAGCAACAAGAAACTCTTAGTTTTTTGTGTTTTCCAATTAAATTTCCTACTCCAAGTTGTTATACGGTCCCGTATAGAAGAATATTGGTCTAAAATATTTTTTATTTGATTGAGGCATGATATAACATCCTTTTTGTTTTGATATGATTGAATTTAATAGTGTTTGAACTCTTTTACAAGATTTTTACTATGGACGGTCTGTAAAACCCTATTTGAGGTTTTAAGAGTATTCAAAATGCATTAATCACCCATTCCATTAGTAGAATTTCTTGAAACTTTGTTGGAATGGGTGCATTAGGGTAGGTTTATATTTTCATGGGATTTCAAGAGTGGGGAGTAGAATTTGATAGGTTTTTGGTGTTTCCCTAGTTGGCATTTCATGAGTTTTTGCCTTAAATTGATGGTTAGAGATGAGAGTTTGATGAAGATGCATTGACAAAGGTTGGGACTTGGTTTATTCATTATGTTAAGACCCATAGTAATATGTTTGAGGCTAAGAGTGTCGAGTTTCAATAAACCCTATTGAAACTAGTTTAAATAATGGTTGTATGGTTAGATGACTTTATGGGAATTCCTCTTGAGAAAAGTTGTTTTTGACTATTTGTAACCTATTAGTGATCCTACAATAGATATTTGTGGTTGGCAGAGGTTATGGTTAGGTGTTTCTTTGGAAAAGAGGGCTAATTGTAGCCATTTCCAGTGTAGCAGTCCTTTTTAGGGGTTGACGTTTCAAAACAAGGGTATGCCCAAATATGATATGTTAAAGTAGAGGCTAATGGATATATAGAATGCTATTTGAAAAGTTTGTTTGAGGTTTATTTTGGGAGATATGGTAAAAAAAAACCATAAGGAAATGTGTATCTAGAGTGCTATAAGGAAATCTGAGTGAATGATTAGTAGGATACAAAATTGATGTTTTTGTGATTGAAAGATTGTTTGAATATGATTTAATTGCAATTATTGGAAGTTTTCCTCCTCACTCTACATCAAAGCAGTATGAGAGAAATTATTTTTCATCATCTATGTGAGGATTTGGTGTTGGTTTTTTAGCATCAAAGGGCAAAGGTTTTGAATGCAAGGTTCGAGGTTGACTAATTCAATGGAAAGAATAATTTTGAGCTATGGAAGCTCAAGATGCATGATTTGTTAGTGCAACAAGGATTACACAAAGTAGTGGTAGGAAATTCAAAGCAACTTGCAAATATGACTAATGAAGATTGGGAGGATCTTGATACAAGAGCTCTAAGCACAATTAGTTATGTTTAGTAGATGATATTATTTTTAATATTGTTGGAGAGGATATAATAGTAAGCTTATTCAGTAAGGTGGAGAGTCTATATATGACAAAGTCCTTGACAAATAAAATCTACTTGAAGAGTTAGTTGTATAGTTTGCAAATAAAGGAAGGTATACAAATTGTTTATCATTTAAATATTTTCAATACTCTTATATGTCAATTAGCTAGCATGGGTGTAAAATTCGAAGATGAAGACAATGTAGTTATGTTATTGTGTTCATTGCCAAAATCATGGAATCACTTAGTCACTTCTATTAGCTTTGGAACAATTGACACCCTTGAATTTGATTTTTTTGTGGGAGCTTTTTTTTTGCAGAGGTGCAAAGGAAATCTAACATAGAATACTCAACATCTGAAGCAATGGTAGTTAGAGGTCGATCCAAGAAAAGAGAGGAAGATTCAAGAGGCCATCCAAATCTATGTCAAAAGACAAAAATGGTAAGGGAAAATGTTGGTATTGTAGTAAATCAGGGCATCTCAAGAAATATTATTGGAAGAGGAAAGAAGATAATGATGACCCCAAAAAGGAAGCAAATCCAGTTGATACAAGTTTAGGTACGCTTGATGAAGTTTTATCTATTTGTAATTCCTTGCAATGTCATGAGGAACAATTATTAGATTCTGGTGCTTCTAATCATATGTTTCCACATAAGAGTTGGTTTTCTTCTTAACAAGTTATTGATGTTGGTGTTATTCTTATGGGAAATAATGTTTCTTGTAAGACTATTGGGATTGGAAGCATTAATATTATAATGTTTGATGGTATTGTGAGGACTTTAACATAAGCAAGACATGTGGCTGAACTTTAAAAGAATTTAATTTCGTTGGGAGTTTTGAATTCTGGAGGTTATAAATTTACAATTCAAGGTGGATCAATGAAAGTTTCCAAGGGAATTTTGGTGGTCATGAAGACTACAAATTTTGAAACCTTAACAAGTTTGAAGGGAGTACATTAATAAATGAAGTAGTGGTATCTAAGGATGAAAATGAATTTAATCATTTATGGCATCAATGACTATGTCATATGAGCGAGAAAAGATTGAAGGTACTTTTAAACCATAAGTTACTTCAAAATTTAAAATCTCTAAATTTGAATTTATGCAAGAATTGTGGTTATGGGAGGCAATCTAGATAGAATTTTAAAGTAGGTAGTCAAACAAGTAAGGGTATTTTAGATTGCATTCATGTAGCTGTTTTAAATTAGACCCCAAATATAAAAAGTATATCTTTGCTAGTTATGGTGATGGAATTAAGGGATATAAATTGTGGGATCCTACTACTAACAAAATCATCATTGATAGAGATGTATTTCATGAATTTCCTCTCATAAAATCAAAAATAGTAGAAGTTGAAATTCTATCGAAGTTAGATGTTAAAATAGTGTTTCTACATGGAGATTTGGATGAGGAGATATTTGGAACAATTAGAATGGTATTTTCAAGATCACAATAGGAAATTTGTTTGCAAACCCAAGAAGTCATTGTATAGCCTAAAGAAATCTCCTAAGAAATGGTACAAGAAGTTTGATTCCTTCATGGTGAGCAAAAATTTCACAAGGAGTGAGTATGACCATTATGTTTACTTTAAAAGTTTGGAAAATGGGTTATTCATTATCTTGGTTTTATATGTTGTTGATATGATTGTGGCAAAAAAAATAATTGTTGAGATCAATGGGTTAAAGGCTCAAATGGCTAGTACTTTTGATATGAAGGATCTAGGAGCAAAAAAACAAATTTTGGGAATGGAAATACACAGAGATAAGGAACATGGTAAGCTTTGGTTATCACAATAGAAGTATGTGGAGAAGATCCTAATAAGATTAGTATGAAGAATGAGAAACTAGTAAATATCCCTTTAGCTTCTCATTTTAAACTTTCTTCAAGTTTATGTCCTAGTAATAAAGAAGAAAAGGATTACATGTCTCGTGTACCATATGCTAGTGCAGTAGGAAGTTTAATGTATGTCATGGTATATACAAGACTAGATATTTCACATGTAATTGGTGTTGTCAGTATATACATGGAAAATCCAATTAAAGAGCTTTGTGAAATAGTGAAATGGTTGCTTCAGTATCTTAGAGGCACAAGTGACTATTATGTCACCTTCGATAGTAGTAGTGGTCTAGTTTTTGGTTATGTTGATTCAAATTTTGTAGGTGATTTGGACAAAAGGAGATCTACATTAGGTTATGTCTTTAATATCGTAGGAGGACTTATTTTTTCAATGTCAAAGCTTTGAGAAAAAGTTGCTTTATCCACTATTGAGGTAGATTATATGGCTATCTCGCATGCTTTCAAAGAGGAAATTTGGTTGGAGGGTCTTTTGGGTGAGTTTGGAAAAGTGTAGGACATGGTGATTGTACTTTGTGATAGTTAAATTGATATACATCTAACTAAAATCCATATTATCACATTAAGACTAAGCATACTATAATTAAATATCATTCTGTAAGATAGGATATTGATGGAGCTGGAGTAGCTCTTGAGAAATTTCACACACTAGAAAATTATGCAAACATGTTTATAAAACCAATACAGTTAGAGAAGTTGAAGTGGAGTTGTAAATTCTTCAAAATTGTAAGTTTTCAGTTCCTCCTCACATAAATCAGCCACCTTGATTGCATTGCACTTATGATTCCCTATTGTAATAGGAAATTTGAAAGATGCCTTCATGTGAGCATGGCTATAAAGAGCCTGAGATGGTTTTAACTATCTCACTAATTCCAATAAAACAATTTTATTTGTAGGATTTTTGGGAAGCATGAATGGGTGTCCATCAAGTCCCTCCACTCTGATGTAGGAGTAAGTTGGGAACTGTATGTACCAGTCTCCCATAGGTTGAATGGCACTTTGTGCTTCTAGGGATAATCTCTTAGATTTATCACCATCCATTGTTCTTACCAGTTTCATGGAAAACAAATAATTAGCTTTTCTGTAATCACCTTTATACCTGTGATAGGTTGAATATATGTGTTAGAAAATGAGCAACAAACTAAAGAGAGCAAATAAACACCAAAACAACCTACACCTCAAGATTAGCCTAAGTTGGAATCAACACAAGATTAAAAAAACAATTAGAACTTTATACCTTGTGTCGAATCAATCTTTTCGTTGGCCCTTCGATCTTTGATGTGTATGCTCCTTGGATGGCAAGATATGCAAACTAGATTATGGTGTGAGGATGGATGGAAATGGATAGAAGCATGAAAATGGCTAAGTGTAGATTGAAAAATAAAATTGCAAGAGTTTGGCTAGCAAAATGATCTCCCCCAAAATGAGAGAAAAGAGGGGGTATTTATAGAGATTTTGGAAATCTCTAGGGAAATGGATGGCCAAGATTGAGCCACCAATGATCAAGATGTAGGGCCAAGGTGAGTTGAGAACTCACAAGCCCTCACATCTTGACATGTGGCATGTGATATAGCCCTAAAAGGTAAAGTGGACATGAGGTGGAAGGATAGTACATGACATGGAGTGGGGTACAAAGTACCTTGGGATTGGACAAGATCTCCTCATAAAGGAGGTCCTTGTCCCCATGTGGGTGAGAGGACATGTGAGGAATTAAAAATTTCTCAAATATCCTCATGGGGAGATGGGAAAGAATAAAGAATAAAGAGAGAACATGTGGGAAGAAGTGAAGGAATTAAAAATTCCTTTTGAGTGCATTGGGGGATTAAAAGGTGAATTAAAAATTCACATGGGGAAGTGGAGTGCCTTGCCCAAAAAGAGAAAGCCTTTAATAAGGTTGACTTAAGGACATATGACATAAATGGGAAGAGGATTAGGTTGGACTAACCATATGATTAAGGTTGTGCAAGTACTTAATTAGATGGACTAATGACTTATTAGAAGCAAGTGGGAGATTATGGAGGATGTGACCCTAATGATGATTAGGGGTGTGCATATGCTAAACATAGTTAATTAGAGGAAGATGAAGGAGTTAAGATGGATTAGAGACCAAATTGAAAAAGTTGGAGGATGCGACAATGAGAGAGAAAAGAGGAATTAAAAAATGAATTTTAATTCCAAAAGGGAATAAGACTAAATTAAATTAAATAGTGTATTTATTTAATTTAGAGGAGGAAGAGGGGTAAAGTATTTATTAAATTAAATACTTTATGAACCCTATGTAAGATGCAAGGTATTAATTAAACAAATGATTTAATTAATAAGCAACTGGATGAATAAGGAGACGTCTTTTGATCATATGAAAGTGGTCAAATTAGATGTCTACATTTTGCCCCTCTTCGAAATACTATTAGGATAATAGGGTTTCAAAGAAAAATAGAATGCAGATGACTCTATAGAGGAAGAGATCAGAAAAGAGATGCCCCAACATGGGGGAATGTGTGTGAGTTGCCCCAAATGGAGGGAATGTGGAGAGGATGCCCCAGTCCAGTGATGGTAGGCTTAGAGCGACAGGTTAGGAAAGGATGGTAGGGTATGCTCCCTCGAGAAGGTGGACGGGGGAGGAAAAAGGGGTCCCAATCAACTTCTCGAAAGTAAGGAGTGGTATATGTTGTTAGAAAGAGCACAAAAAATTTTGAAGAATGATGTTTGAACGGAGTCAATCGGGTAAACGGTGTGCTAATGGCGGCCCTGGGAAAAAAAGGCTGGATGAATTAGTTGAAGGAATTTGTAGTAAATAAAAGGAAAAAGAGACCTTTTATTTGAAATGGGAAGAAAGAGGGAAAAGGTAATAAAAGGTAATTGGAGAATTACCTTTGCTCATTGTGACAGCTGGCAAGTGTGGAGAAGGAGGAGGAACAAGAGGAGGCGAGAGAGATAGGGCCTGATGTCGGAGTACGATAGTGCGATCATTCATCAAGTGGACGAGAGGTGGATATTCTTCACCCACCATGTCGTACCATGCCAGGTTAGCCCAAAACTTAATTTTTTTCATTTTGAGTCATTTATGCAAGTGTTTTGGAAAAATGAAAATGTGGGTTTTGTCTGGGAGGGCGGGAGGAAAAATGGGTAGATGGCAGATTTTTAATAATTTATGTTTCTTGGAATCCATGCGGGGGGAGCAAGGTAGGTGGCCACCCACGTGGACAGGTCTGCCACTGTGGGTGGATGGGTCCACCACCACGGGGGCGGGTCCGCCGCCGCGGGCGGACAGGTTTTCCATCGCGGCAGTGGGGCCGCCACCACGGGGGCGGGTCCACCGCCACGGCGGCAGGTCTACCACTGTGGGGATAGGGCTACCGCCAAGGGCGGGTCCACCATCACAGGGGTGGGTCCGCCACTAGGGGTGGGTCCGCCACCGCGGAGGCGGGTCTGCCACCTTGGGGGTGGGTTCGCTGACCGGGTGCAACCGCTAAGGTTGAAAGGAGGGGGGAAAACAATGGTGTGGATGGGAAAACCGAGAATGATGAGGAGAAGTTTGGAAAAATGATAAAAAAATATTGTATATATGCAAAAAATGGGTATTTTGCGGATGCAAGAGAGATGATCAGAGGTGCTGAGGAGATGCATAGCAAGGATGACCGGGCAGGATCATCAGAGACTAGTAGAGGAAGGACTTTTTCATATGATGGCATATCCAATGATCAAGGCCCATGGGGCCATGTTGACAGTGTTGATAGAGCAGTGGGATTCGGCGACATTGACCTTTCACCTACCGACAGGGGAGATGATGGTGACATTGGAGGATGTATGGGGAATCTTGAGGCTCCCGATATCAGGGATCCCAATTGGTGAGTGTTGGTCAGAAGACAAGGTGCTGGATGAGTCTGTGCATATTATGTTTAGTAGTGACGAGCTATTGGTGCAACGGGGTCAGTTGGATGTGGATAGGATACTGTCGTGTAGGGTACCAGTACTATCACTATACCTAGTAGGGTTGATTAGTGGTATACTTATGCCGAACTGGAGTGGTCAGTTTATTCACATGAGGATGGTCGAGGTGATTCGTCACATCATCGAGCACCGATAGGGACAGTTCGCATGGGGGACTTGCATGTTAGCATAGTTATATTGAGACATGCACATGAATTGTTACAAGAAGCATTTAAGTGTGAAAAACATCACACTACTACAAGTGTGGGCCTGGGAGCATATCCGCATGACCAGACTGATTATAGTGAGAGCTGGTGAGCATGATGATAGGGAGGCCATAACGTGGTGGTGGGGGGAAAAGGCAAGGGCTATACTGCGGTACCGAGAGATGCAGGATGTAGACGTGTGAAGGAGACAGTTTGATGAGGTGTGGGTAGTGGATATAGTGTGGAGGCCATACATGATGTGGCGATTCAGGGGGTGGTCAAGGGAGGAGGGGTTGCATAGTGGTTACTTCTTTACATGATGTTACATGATTGGGAGCAGACCACAAGTAGTACAGTTGCATCGACCGAATTAGGTGACGAGGCAGTTTGGAGTGAGACAGGATATTCTGGTAGGCCGAGTGACATTTGCATGACTGACACGGGAGAGGCCATGGGGAGCCACGTTAAATCTGCACAGTGTATGGAGTGATATTGAGGGACTAGTGTTTAGGCCCTATCCTGAAAGGTGAGAGGGGTCACGAGACGTAGGGACAACAAGGCGGTATGATGAGTGGTTAAGGCGACATCTACCCAAGCGGATTACACCAGCGGTGTTGATTGAGGAGGCACGAGGATTTGGGTCAAAGGATGAGAGGCGATTGTAGACATTTAGTCCGCAAAGACTACTAAGAGGACGTAGAGGAGGACGAGGGGCACAGGAGCAGGTGACAGGCAGTCAGAGGAGGAGACGAAAGTGGAGGGGTCGGGGAGGAGACAGAGTAGAGGTGGGAGGGGCTGAGGCTAAGGAGGTGGTGGAGGGGGCTGAGGAGGTGGCAGAGAATGAGGCTGAGGAGGTGGTAGAGAGGAGGCTAAGAGCTCAAGGGTAGGGTCGATAGGAGAGGAGGCCGAGAGCCCGAGGAGGAGAGCCACAGGATACATAGGGTGAGGCCAACGGGGCTAGAGGAGAGGAGGTTGGAGAGGAGATAGCCAGGACTACTAGAGGATAGGAGATAGCTAGAGTCGGAGAGGAGATGGATGGAGACTTAGGAGGGCAGGGGGGAGAGGAGATAGCCAGGGCCACTGGAGGATAGGAGGCAGACAGAGTTGGAGAAGAGATAGATGGAGACCGAGGAGGGCAGGGGGGACAGGAGACAACCAAAGGGGAGGAGGGGGAACAAGAGATAGCCAGGGCCACCGGAGGACAGGAGGCAGATAGAGCTAGAGGAGGGCAGCAGTAGCATGGAGCCCCAGGGTGATAGAGGTGGATGAGATGGAGCTATCAACAGAAAGTGAGGGGTACCATCCACGAGAGATGGAGGTCGATTCAGATGTGCATGATGTAGCACCGCTAGCAGCACCACCACCTAGAGGGGAGGATCCAGAGGCAATGGTGAAAGAGACAGTGGAGAGACTGCGATAGAGCGAGCAATGAGTGCGGGAGATAGAAGCAGAGAGGATCACAGTAGAGGCGGAGAGGGATGAGTGGCAGGCCCGATTTGCTTAGGGTGAAAGAGACTACATGGAGCTAGTTAGGCTAGTATCAGAGCACGAGAGGAGGTTGGTGAGAGAGAGATGAGAGCTGTGATGAGGCTGTGGATCTGTGGGCTATGGTGGAGAGATTGCGGACGGAGGTGCAGAGTCAGATGATGCAGATGGAGGGATTGGGTTTGGTGGGAGAGGGGGTGACATAGTAGGTTGTCAGCAGGGGGACAAGGGATGTAGTGTATGCAGAGAGTGTGCAGAGGGAGCTAGCTGAGCTTAGGGATAGAGTGCGCACAGTGGAGGCAAAGAGAGATGTAGCACAGGCACAAGTGTAGGTACTGAAGGCAAGGAGGGATGTGTTATAGTCGTAGGTACAGGTGGTCGAGACAAAGGTGCAATCTCTTTGCAGAGAGAGAGATATAGCGACATCGCAGGCATTTAGTTTACGCCGAGAGTGGGATGCAATTGAGCTAAGATTGTAGGCCTTATAGAGAGATAGAGATGCAGTGGTGGTGTGGGGATGGGCTGCACAGAGGGAGAGGGATGCCATAGAGGTGTGGATGCAGACACTACAGAGCGAGAAAGATGCAGCACGGGCTCAATTACAAAGGGGGCTAGTTCAGGGGGGAGGGCCAGGGGCATATGTTCAAGAGCTACACACACAGTTATAGGTGATGCAGGTAGAGAGGGATAGGGGCACAGAGTAGATACGACAGTTGATATTAGCTCAAGAGGCCTGGGTACAGGAGCGGTGGGGTATCAGTGCAGATTGAGATTGGTACAAGCATGAGAGGAATGCCATGAGATAGATAGTTGGGTAGAGGGATGAGTTCATGCAGCAGGCGAGTTATTGGAGGGGTATATATGAGCAAGTCATTCTGGATCCAGTGCAGTGCATGACATGCTACGTCAGTCAGGCTCCACAGCCACTAGGGTCTTCCCAGTCATTAGGGACATGCACCAGGGGATTTAGCGACTATCAGTGGACTCTGTCTCCATATGGCAGTTACCAGGGGACCCCTACCCGTGAGTACTGGGGGACTCCCACCCATGAGTACCAGGGAATTCCAGTGCACAGGGGGCCAGTACCTGATTCTTCACAGAGATCAGATATGGGCAACTCACAGTAGAGTTGGTAGATGCAAGACATTGATGGTTTTTTGGCAGATACAGGATGGGTGTTTTTTTCATGTCGCCAGAGGTCAGAGGTGATCGACATCTCTGGATTTTGTATCATATCCGGCGATATATGATGGAGATGCATTGTATTATGATAAGATGTTTATTATTTTGATTATGCGAGGGCCTTTATTGACACTAGACATGGTATTTCTTTTATATGGCTATATGGGATGATTTATGATGTGGTTTCATATATATACACATGTTTATATGGATGGATGATTTATGCTTTACGATTATGTTTTATGGATGCACATGTTCATGTGGATGAGTGATTTATGTCTGTTTCATGATTATGATTTATGGATGCACATGTATGGCATTATGATTATGATGATGGATGCACAGTTGTTTATGAAAATGTATAATTATGTATGCTTTATGATTTATGATTTATGGATGTGCATGTTCATGTGGATGAGTGATTATGTAAATATTTTTATGATTATGATTTATGGATGCATATGTTTATGTGGATGGACGATTTATGTAAATGTTTTTATGATTTATGATTTATGGACGCATATGTTCATATGGATGGATGATTTATGTAAATTATTTTATGATTATGATTTATGGATACATATGTTCATATGGATGGATGATTTATGTAAATGCTTTTATGATTTATGATTTATGGATGCCTATGTTTATATGGATGGATGATTTATGTAAATACTTTTATGATTTATGATTTATGGATGCATATGTTTATGTGGAATATGAATGAAAGGTAAATGTTTATAATGCACCTAAGTGTCAATAAAGACCGCAATGAGAATATTGATAGACGATAGGTGTATGGAAGAGTGAATTTTTCAAAAAAACCATTAATATCTTGAGAGGAAAAGGACTCAAGAGGAAAGAGAACGAGAGTACTTGCAAAACCGAAATCATAAGTCATGGTGATGGTCATGATGGAAATGAAGGGCACATGCGAAGTGATGAAAATGTAGTGAAAATGAGATTTTGCCATCCTTGGAGCATTGATTTTTACTATAGCATTGGATACCAAGTACCTTGATATGGAAGATCAAGGCGAATGAGTATTCAATGCATGAAACAAACACAGAAAACAAGAAGGTTATCCCCAACACCCTGAAGTCGCGATGACCTCGGTCGGGCCTAGTATTGAGATAACCACAAACAAACAAAGTTGTCCCAGTGTAACACAAGATCTTAGAGATCTTGGTGGGTCTTACGAGGGATAACTAAGAAGAAAAAAGTCAAAACAAATGATCAAGGTATGCCCCCATGTTAGCAAGTCAAGGTACGCCATGGTATGGTGGACCAAGGCGACCCTGACAGGTGATGGTAAGGAACCCAAATGATAAACAAAATTCAAATGCATCAAGAGATCACAATCAAGACAACAGGTCCTTTGCCATAGGATCAAGGTGATGGATGGGATTGTTGAGGTCTGCTAGGAAGCATTCGTCCTATTGAGACCAAAGATGGATGCTAAACTATAATGACCCAGTTGACATGGGACGTTATGCATGGAATAGATCTTGTAACACGAGGGAATTTTGTTTATTAAGAACTAGTTAGATGTGGGCATAACTTGATGATGAAGCACAAAAGATTGACACAACCTACAAACCTAGGGGCTCGGGGGCCAATCATAGATTAGCCTTGCCTACATGAAAGTGCAGAGCCCTCGTAGTTCCAGAAAAGACCATGGATAAAGTGAAAAGAAGACAATGGTGATCGATGATGATGGACAGATGCCCCAAGGGTGAATCAAATGATCAACCTTGCCTACGTGACAGTGCAGGGGCAATGTAGTTCGACTGATGGACACGACAGGATGGGATTTAGGTGGAGACCAACATGACAGATGAACCTACATGATGACACAGACTGATCAACAAAGGGAACGAATGACATAAGCTCAAAGTGGGATACTGAAAAGCTTAGGATGGGGGATAGGCTAGATGGGTTGTCCAATGCTCAATCAATATTTACCAAGCGGCCTAGGATGAGATGGGTGAGTACAATAATGTGGATGAACGTAGAAAATAAATAGGATGTTAGGTAGATAATTATTAGGCCCTCTATGGATGACGCCTGCTACCAGGTTTTCACCATCCATACCTATCCAAGGTGCCACCAAGAGGTGGTTTTCACAATAGGATGAACTTATTTCTCTTTACTATTTTTGATTTATTTTTTTAATTTATTTTTTTGACTTTTTTGACTTTTTTGACTAGGTGGGGTTACCGAGTGGATTTAGGTGTAGAACTTCTTCAGATGCATGATATTGATGGGTTTGTCAAGGGATTCTCCTTCAAGAGTAGTCAACCTATATGCCCCAGATCCATATTTAGTAGCTATGATATAAGGTCTCAACCAATTTGCTTCAAATTTTCCTTTCCTGTCTTGGTCTTGCTGAGTGCGATGGTTCTCCTTAAGAGCAAGCTCACCAACTTAGAATTCTTGAGGATGACCCTTTTTATTGTAATTACATTTGAGATGATTTTGGTATTCTTGCAAATGATCATAGGCTTTTATTCTCCGTTCATCCTGTAATTCTAGCTGTGCAAGTCGTGCAACATGAGCATCTTCTTCGCTGATAAGATTCTTCAGAGAAATCCTCAGTGATGGAAGCTCAACTTCAATTGGCAAGACGGCTTCAGCACCATTTACTAAAGAATAGGGGGTGGCACTTGTCGGGGTGCGAATGGATGTGCGATATGCCTAGAGGGCTGGATGAAGATGGAGGTGCCAATCTCATCCAGTGTTATTGACAACCATTTTGAAGATACCGATAAGGGTCTTGTTGGTTGCTTCTGCCTAACCATTACCCTGGGGGTAATAAGGCATTGACCAATGGTGCTAGATATGGAAGGTGTCACAGAGGTGTTTCATGGCCTGGTTTTTGAAGGGTTTTCCATTATCAGAGAGGATGGTGGACTGGATACCATATCTGCAAAGAATACGGTAAAGGATGAATTTGGAGATCTGAGTACTAGTGATCTGTGAAAGGGGTATTGCTTCCACCCACTTGGTGAAGTACTCAGTGGCGGTAATGATGAATATATGACCATTAGATGATTGTGGGTAAATCTTGGCAATCAAGTCAAAACCCCATTGAGAAAACGGCCATGGTCCCAGGAGGGGCTAAAGATCTTGTGCTGGGCGTGAATCAAATCTGCATGTTGTTGGCATGGAAAGCACTTCTTCACAAACTCACAAGCATCATGTTCCAATGTAGGCCAATAATATCCAGCTCATAGGATCCTTTTGGCTAGAGCCATACCATTTGAATGAGCTCCACAAACACCACCATGTACCTCCGTTAGTGTAGCATGGGATTTGGTCTCATTCACACATCTAAGGAGGATTCCATCATACCTACGACGATAAAGTGTATCACTGACGATAATGTATCGAGAAGAGCAATGGACAAAGGATTTGCGTTGATTACGTGTAAGATCTGGGGGTATAATATTATCATGAAGGTAGGTGTAGATGTCTTGGTACCATGGGGAGGTGGGACCCACAATGTCACACACCATGTCAGTCTCAAGGGTATCATATGCTAGGATTAAAAGTTGTTCTACAAGGAACTCACATTCTATTCAGTCTTTAGGGATGTCAAGCAGGGAACCAATAGTGGCCATTGCATCAACTGCTTTGTTTCGTACCCTAGGAATTTGTTCAAATTGTATATAGGTGAAATATTTCTTGAAATCATCCACCATGCACTTGTAGGGTAATAGCTTATCATCTTTGGTTAGGAACTCATCATTAACCTGTCTAATGACTAGCAAAGAATCACCAAAGACTTTCAAATGAGTTATGTGCCACTGCTTTGCAATTTTGAGGCCGATGAGGAGAGCTTCATATTCTGCCATATTGTTGGTACACGGGAATGATATCCTAAATGACTTTGGAATGTAGTCACCTTAAGGGGTAACTAATAAAATTCCTGCCCCCGATCCATTATGTGTATATGATCCATCAAAATACAGTGTCCACATGGCAGTCTCATCAGTGGAGAAGACTTCTTCATCAGAGAATTCTGTGATCAATGGATGAGTATCAACTGAAGGAGCTTCTGCTAACTGATCTGCGATTATCTATCCTTTAATAGCCTTGCGGTCCACATTTTCTATGTCGAATTCACTTAGGATCATGACCCACTTGGCCATGCGGCCAGTCAGAGTGGTTCTAGATAACAAATACTTCAATGGATCGATTTTGGCAATTAACTTAATTGGATGGCTGAGTATGTAATGTCAGAATTTTTGTGTGTTGAAGATGAGTGCAAGGCAAGCTTTTTCCATGGGGGAGTAGTTTAATTCATAGCCGACCAATATTCGACTGATGTAGTAGATCGCCATCTCTTTTGATGATTCATCATGTTGTGCCAACAATGCCTCCAATGCAATTGAAGTAGTAGAGATGTAAAGCAAAAGGGGTTTGCCTAGAATAGGTGGCATCAAGATTGGTGGATGAGCTAAATATTCCTTAATTTTATCGAAACTCATCTGACACTGCTGGTTCCATCAGAAGGTAGAATCCTTCTTCAGAAGATGAGTGAATGGCTGACACTTATCTACTAGCTATGCTATGAATCGATGGATGGACTGCATCTTCCCTTGGAAGATTCTTAACTGTTTCAGATTGTGCGGAGGTGGTATGTCCAGGATAGCCTTTACCTTAGCAAGATCAACCTCAATACCCCTGCGAGAGACTATGAAACCCAACAACTTTCATGACGTGACCCCAAAGACACACTTTTTTGGATTTAGCCGCAACTTGTAATGGTCTAACTGCTCAAATATCTTTTTCAAGATGGCAGGATGTTTTGCTCATGTTTTGGATTTTCCTAATAGGTCGTTGACATAATCTTCCATGATGATATGTATGAGGTCATGGAAGATGACCGTCATTGCCCTCTGATATGTTGCCCCTGCATTTTTGAGACCAAAGGGCATAACATTGTAACAAAAAGTGCCCCAAGGTGTTGTGAAGGCAGTCTTGTGTTGGTCTTCAGGTGTGATTCAAATCTGATTGTAACCAAAGAAGCCATCCATAAGGGATAACATCTCATGTCCTGCTGTCATGTCGACCAACATGTCAATGTTAGGCAGAGGGAAGTCATCTTTTGGGCAGGCTTTGTTAAGATCCCTGAAGTCTGTGCAGACCTAAATGTCTCCATTTGGTTTGGCCACTGGTACTATATTGGAGATCCACTCAGAGTAGTCAATTGGTCAGATAAAACCCACCTCTAGTAACTTCTCCAATTCCCTCTTGACCAATAATGGGACCTGTGGATGCATCTTGTGGAGCTTTTGTTTGACAGGCTTGGCGTCTGGGTGAATTTCTAAGTGATGAACCACTAAGGCAGGGTCTAAGCCTAGCATGTCTGAGTATGACCAAGCAAAGTTAATGATTCCCTCTTGGAGTAGCTGCACGATGACCGAATACTCTTGCTCTAAGAGTGACTTAGCTACATAGGTGATTTTAGGACTTTTAGCAGTTCCCAGATTAACTTCTTGAGTCTCTTCAATCAGAATAGATGATCAGGCAGATAACTAAGTTCCCATAAGGGGAAGATGAACATCTCCATCTTCTGATGCCTCTTCAAGGTTTTCGCCATTAGATGCATCCTTTAGTTTTACTTTTTCAAGGTCAAGAAGTGCCTCAGGGAGGTTTTCACTAGATGACCACTTTTTACTTTTCTTATTCTTATTTTTGTGACTGGAGTGTTCATCCTCCCCTAATCCCATAAGGTTGACATATGTATCCGCAGACATACTGACAGGTGTGCTATTATGTAGGTCCCAATCAATAAGCTCAGGGTGACAAAGGGATAGGCTAATAGTGCAGATGGATAGGCATTCAAACATGGATGATAGGTTAGTGTGATCGATGTCATCGTATGCACGTATGATTGATTCCTCCTCGGGTATGTCTTCCAATGAGCCATTATCCACAGTGACACTATTGGAAGTATTAGACAATGTTTTAGGGCCTTTCTGATTTTTGTCATACCCAATGCCTATGTTTTTTGGTAGCTTTGACGTATCAATGGGTTGCAATTTCCCTTGTTCTTCTTTACCTAGGCTCCTACCTTGATAGTTATGTTTTTCCATGAACTTTGTTGGCCAGGGGTACTTTTCCTGAAAATATTCCTTTAGAGGAGCTTCTGGTTCGGGCTCTTCTCGGTAGACCCATTGGCTTATGTCCTCTTCTAGTGCATCTACCTTGACACTTGTGGATCTGAAAGTGGTTGTAGGGATGTTTTTACCATTGAAGGTGATAGTCTTGTCTTCCTTTGGGGTAGCGTGTGAAGTTTAACCATACTCGTGTGGTGATGGTGGCATGGTTGCTACATTAAGAGCAGTATGCATTTCTTATTCGCCACACCCTTTGTCAATGATCTGGACTTTGGTAACCGTAGGATCAGTAGTGGAAGATGGTGGGGTTATCACGATGGAGGGAAGATTAGCGGATGATGACTGGGATGCCCCCATTTCAACTCTGGGACAATAATGTAAATGGGGAAATGACGCTTCTAAAGCGCGGCAATATTCAAATGGTTGGGGGTCAGCGTAGATGGTGACTTCTTTTTCGTTGACTGGGAATTTTAGGCACTGATGGTATGTGGAGGGGATGGCTTGCATAGCATGGAGCCACGGGCAACCGAGGAGGAGGTTATATGGCAAGTCTAGATCAAGGACATGACAGGTAATGTACTGAACTATAGGTCCCACTTGGATAGGAAGATTGATAATCCCTTCTGAATTCCTTTCTAAATTATCATAGGCCTTGATTGTGATGATCTGATTACTTAAATCCACTTGAGTATACCCCACCTGTTTTATGAATTTTAGAGTACACAAGTTGAGGGTAGAGCCATTATCTACCAAGACTCTTTATTTTATGACGAGCAACCATGACCTTGATATGTAAGGGGCGATTATGATTGACATCAATGTTTGGCATATCGTTTTGGCTGAAGTGCAGTTGATGAGATAAAGCTAGGTGCCCTACCAAAGCTTGGAATTATGTAGGATCAATGTCATTAGGTACATGGTTTTCCTGTAGGGCTCTATTGAAGATTTCTTGATGTGTAGGGGAAGACTTAAGTAAATCCAAAATGGAGATATGTGCAGGGGTCTTTCCTAAGTGATCAAGGATGTTGTACTGAGAGCTTACATGAGTTGATTGGGCAAGTGCGGGGGCTATAGGGATAGTGATGCAGGCTCGTCGTGTAGTAACAGCACAATGAGGGTCTTTGGCTTTGACATGTATCATGGATACACGAGGTTCTACCTACTCAATATAATGAATAATACCCTTGTAACTAAGGGGTACATTCTTATAGCTCACGTTATTTGTGCTATTGTTTTGAGGATTACTGTTGGAGGTGCTCAGGCCTTGATTATGGTTTGGGAAGGCGTTTTGATATATTTGTAATTGAGCATTGGATGACGAAGCCTGACTAGGGTCAACCTTGATATCACCTTGATCTATAAGATCTTGGACGTAGTTTTTTAGACCCTGACACTTATTCAAATAGTGTCCTTTCATCTTATGGAACTCGCAATATTCATTTTCCCTAAACCATGCAGGCTTAGGTTTGGATTTGTCGAGTGGCTTGGTGACAAGGTACATGATCGGATAGTTGATCTCTAATAGCTTATTGAAGACGATGCCCAAAGGTTCTCCCAATTGAGTATACTAGCATTTGGTGTTCCCTTGGTTATTCTGATTGGACTGTTGAGGAGAATGGGGTGCCCCCTACAGTACAGATATGGCATTAGGCATGGGTTGTAGCTGTCTCTGGGATGTGTTAGCCACGTGGACATGTTTAGTATTAGTAACGCCATCATTTACTACATTTTTGTTCTTGTTCCAAAAATGTGGCTTGTCATTGAATGCCCTTTCCTTTTCTTGATTATATATTTTGATGTGCCCCTTGGCAACAAGGGCACGCTCAAGGATGGGTCCCTTCTCTACTACCTCCGCGAAGGTGGTGACACAATGTAATCTAAAATTATGAGCCATGTCAGGATGAGAGTTCTCCACGAAGAGGGTGACCATGTCCTTTTCTTTCAAAGGGATTTTCATTCAACTTGCTAGCACATGCCACCTTTGGAGGTAGTTAGTAAAGGTTTCCCCTTCACGTTGTTTCTCTTTGAGGAGATCCAAGGTGTTAGTGTCTTTCTCCAAATTGAAGGAGAAGTAGGAGACAAACTTTTCTGATAGGTCTGCAAAAGATTTTATGGATCCTTTTTTGAGGGTCATGAACCACTCTAGGGCATTGCTTGCCAGACTCCGTGGGAACAGGTGCAAGAGATAGTTGCCATTGTGGATAACTTCTTGACACTGCGAGTAAAAATCTTGTAAGTGGGCCTTAGGATCTTTGTTCCCCTTATATTTGTCAAACTTTGGAATATCAAAATGTTTGGGGAAGGGAATCAATGAGATGGAGGGATCGCACGGATATGGGCATATATCTTCAAACTTGAATGATTGTTTGCCAGTCCCTGCCTGAAGATCTTTTAGAGCGGCTTTGATTTCTAGTATGTCCACACTGGCCGGTGTGTTGGATGGGTATTGATGGTAGGATGATTATGGATTTTGAGATGACGCTTGTATATGGGTGTATGAATAATGAGGAGGTCGTATCCCCTGCTGATGTGCCAAGGGACCTTGTTGATAAAGAGGTTGTTGTGAGGTGGGATATGGATTGGTTGGGTAGTTATGGGTGGTGTATTGTTGGGAATTATGGAGAAGGTGTTGTTGATTGGTTTGTAGATATTGGGGTTTTTGGTGTGACTATTGCGAGGCAACATAAGATGGTTGGTTTTTATATTGTTGCTGGTTATAATAATTGTAATGATGGGGTGGTTGTTGGTGCATTGTTGGCGGTTGTGTTGGATGAGATGGGATGTTATATGGTGGTTGTGCTTGCACATGTAAGATGGATGCAAGGAATGGAGATATAGTTGGGGCTGAAGGACAAGGTTGATTTCCTTGTGGTTGATGCAGCGGTGGTTGTGTTGAAAATAAAGGATTGACCAATGGTTGTTGTTGAGGTCGAGGTGCGGCTAAGATGTTTTGCGAGGGGGGTTGTTGAGCACTAGTGGGAGCATAGGATTGGGATTTATTTTGTGGAGGGAGTTGGATTGGGGAGGTTTTTGGGGTATATATGATGATGGTGGAGGATTCGTAGCCCCAGGAGGTGGAGGCAAGGTAGCGAAAGGGATACCCCTAGTGTTGACAGGAGGCGGATTTGAGGAGGGTGGTGCCGGTAGCATTAGTGGTTGCGGTTGTGGGACATTTTGTGGCATGCCAAAGGAAAAAGGATCATCAGGGTCAGTGGTTTGGGGTGTCCCTATGACTGAGATGGTGGGATGCATGGGATTTCCAACAAGATATAGAACAGCATTGCCAAATTCAGGTTGATGCCAACCTTCTACGGAAGGAACATTGGGGACGTATGAGCTACTTGGGATGTCATGTGAACCTTGGGGTACATTAGATGTGTAGGTGCCATACTTGGATAAGTCGATACCTGAAAGCAGCTTGACACCTTTTTCAATCAAGTTAGCCAAGATTTCCTCACTGTGTTTTTCAAAAAGGCGTTCTGTCATTTGTGCATTAATAGGGTTATTGAAGTGTTCCTCAAATGTGAGCTCAGGTTGATTAGCCACATTTTCCTCCCCAGGTGGTGACATGTTTTTACCATCCACGTTGGATTGTGATGAGGTACCATTGTGGGGATTGTGAGGGATGTTAACACCATAGTTAGGATCTGATGAGACATTCATTGTTTTGTTGAGATCTTGAGGGTTGTTTGATTGGGCATTCTGGGCTTGTTGGTCGGCCATTTTCTTTGCCTGTGATCGAGTCTAAATGGGCATGCAAGATGATGAGATGAATCAAGATATTAGAAAGAGTTGGATGATGAAAGATTAATTCGATTTGATGGGAGATTAGCTGATGACAACCGGTCAGACCAACGTGGATTGATTTGATGAAAATAGATTGGATTGATTGGTAGACACTGGATTAATCTAGATTTTGGATTTTTGATCCAGATAGATTTGATGATGTGGGGTTGGATCGATCTGATGATTAGGATTGATTTGATGAAGACCAAAATCCATAACTGAGTTTAAGAAGGATCCTTGGTAACACTAGGTGTCGATTGACGGGTAGATGTATGATAACGACACCAAATCCAACTTGAGATAGAAGCGAATTAATTGGGTTGAGAAAGATGACCAACTTAAGACGGATAGCAATCTTAAGTTAGTTACCATGATTATGATTAGGGATGAACACCTAGGTCAACTCGGATGACTACTCCAATGGGGCTTATATGGAATAGTGAAGATTAGAGATGAAAGCGAATTTAGGATAGATGGCGAGCATCTCAGGACAGATGAATGGCTCCCGGAACAAAGGAATAGGAACTCAGAACAAGATAAAGAGTGTTCGAAATGAATGACTCTCAGAATGAGGGGATGAAGACTCAGAACGAACGTTTAGATGTTCGTTTAGGATGTTGAATGGTCGTATTGACGTTCAAAATGGAGAGACAAGGGATGCCAAGTGATAATATAGACTAGCCAAAGGTCAGGTCAGCCACAACATAAGGTCAGGTCCACCACAGTATGTGGTCAGGCTCGCCACAACATAAGGTCATGTCTGCCACAGCATGTGGTCAGGTCCGCCACAGCATAAGGTCAAGTCCACCACAACATGAGGTCAGTCCACCACAACATGTGGGCAGGTCTGCCAAAGGATAAGTTCAAGCTCAATTTTTAGTTGAATGAGTAAGGAAAAGGACCCAAAATATAGCAAACACTGATAAAAAGACTTGGCTAAACTGAAAATGACTGGTTTTGCATGAGAAAGACAATTCAGACAGTACAACCCTAAGATTAGTAGAAATGGGTATGGTCAACAAAGTCTTCTACTCTAGGATGAACATGGTTGCTAAGGAGTCCTCGATATACACTCGATATGTGAGGCCCAAACTGTGAACACCAACCTGTTACAAGCATGTCGAGAACCTTAGCTAGATACTAAAGGCTCAGACCAACTCTTCACGTCATCCTGACGCTTCACCAATTACAATGTGGTTGGATTGAGGTACAACTTTGGCTCTCCCCCCTTTATATACCCCACTGGTAAGTGTGGTTGGAATCGTCCCTTGGGGTGATGAAATCCCCAAGTAGGTCCCACTAAGAAAATGAAAATAGGGTGAATCAAAGGACTTGGAAAGCTATGATTTCTTGTCACCCAGGATCACCAAATGGTGCAAGGGGATTGGATACATCAAATAGCCTTCCACAAGCATGCCAAACAAGGTTTATTGACCACTCTAATTAAACTATGTGCCTAATTTACCAAAGAACAATTGGTAAAAACTTGAAATTTAACATTCAGGAGGTCAGGTCCGCTAAGGCAGGTTAGGTCTACCACCGGAGGGTCAGGTCCACCATCGAAGGGTCAAGTCCACCACCGGAAGGTCAAGTCCACCACTGAAAGGTCAAGTCCACCACCAGAGGCTAGTTCTTTCAACAGAGAGGTTAGGTCTACCACCAGAGGGTCAGGTCCACCACCGGAAGGTCAGGTCCACCATCGGAAGGTCAAGTCCACCACCGGAGGGTCAATTCTGTCAACAAAGAGGTCAGGTCCACCACCGGAGGGTTAAGTCTGCCACTAGAGGGTCAAGTCTGCCACCGGAAGGTCAGGTCTACCACTGTGTAACCTAAACCTACAAAAATGTAAAAAAATAGCAAACGTGAAAGAAAAAACCTATTTGTGGGTCCCACTGGGTAATGAAATGTGATAGGTTGAATATATGCATTAGAAAATGAGCAACAAACTAAAGAGAGAAAATAAACACCAAAACAACCTACACCTCAAGATTAGCCTAAGTTGGAATCAACACAAGATAAAAACAACAAATGAAACTTTATACCTTGTGTTGAATCAATCATTTGGTTGCCCTTCGATCTTTGATGTGTATGCTCCTTGGATGGCAAGATATGCAAACTATATTATGATGTGAGGATGGATGGAAATGGATAAAAGCATGAAAATGGCTAAGTGTAGATTGAGAAATAAAATTGCAAGAGTTTGGCTAGCAAAATGATCTCCCCCAAAATGAGAGAAAAGAGGGGGTATTTATAGAGATTTTGGAAATATCTAGGGAAATGGATGGCCAAGATTGAGCCACCAATGATTAAGATGCAGGGCCAAGATGAGTTGAGAACTCACAAGCCCTCACATCTTGACATGTGGCATGTGATATAGCCCTAAAAGGTGAAGTGGACATGAGGTGGAAGGATAGTCATGACATGGAGGGGGGTACAAAGTACCTTGGGATTGGACAAAATCTCCTCATAAAGGAGGTCCTTGTCCCCATGTGGGTAAGAGGACATGTGAGGAATTAAAAATTCCTCAAATATCCTCATGGGGAGATGGGAAAGAATAAAGAATAAAGAGAGGACATGTGGGAAGAAGTGAAGGAATTAAAAATTCCTTTTGAGTGCATTGGGGGATTAAAAGGTGAATTAAAAATTTACATTGGGAAGTGGAGTGCCTTGCCCAAAAAGAGAAAGCCTTTAATAAGGTTGACTTAAGACACATGCCATAAATGGGAAGAGGATTAGGTTGGACTAACCATATGATTAAGGTTGTGCAAGTACTTAATTAGATGGACTAATGACTTATTAAAAGCAAGTGGGAGATTATGGAGGATGTGACCCTAATGATGATTAGGGGTATGCATATGCTAACCATAGTTAATTAGAGGAAGATGAAGGAGTTAAGATGGATTAGAGACCAACTTACAAAAGTTGGAGGATGTGACAATGAGAGAGAAAAGAGGAATTAAAAAATGAATTTTAATTCCAAAAGGGGAATAAGACTAAATTAAATTAAATAGTGTATTTATTTAATTTAGAGGAAGAGGGGTAAAGTATTTATTAAATTAAATACTTTATGAACCCTATGTAAGATGCAAGGTATTAATTAAACAAATGATTTAATTAATAAGTAACTGGATGAATAAGGAGACATCTTTTGATCATATGGAAGTGGTCAAATTAGATGTCTACAATACCCAAGTTGAACAATGATTTGGGGTAAATGTGTATGTATCAAACTATTGCCAATTTTTGTGCCCAAAGTACCAATCTGTTATAATCCTTGTATGTTGGCTCTCATAGCATAGGAGTAAATAACACATGATGACATGTAGAAACATCTGGTTTTGGGGAATGTAGTAATTTGTTTGTGTAACCTTTCGCTTAACAATTTTACCCAATGCAACTCTATAGGGGTTTCTTTCATTTGAGATATTATCACAAACATGCAAGGTTTGAACCTGCTTGCATCTCTTAAACTAGCTACTCTAGTCAGCAAAGTTATTATTTCTTGCATTTCTTTTTTAAATTCAAACCTCTGAATTACTTTGATCTATGGTGTGATTGGCTATTGGCACCATTGGGTGCTCACAATTTATCTATTGCATGCTTTAGTGCTCTGATATTTCTTGGCCTTTTATTTCAAGTCAACATTGTACATCCTTGTGTAGGAGGGGAGACTAAATGTACACATAATTCCATTTTGAGACAAGTTTGCATAAGTTCTTCCTTCCTTTCCAACAACCTTTTTGGTTGGATTATAATGGTTTATACATTACATTACTAAGTTTGGAGCTTCAATTTCTTGTGGAAACCCACCTGCAGGAAGTAACACATTTGATACGACATTTTTAGTACATTAGGTAGCATTTTCTTGCAGCATACATTAATGGATTTCAATGTCAGAAGACCATCCCATGTGGGTATCTATGACCACCACATTAATGGGCACTACCTGTGAGCTATAGTATTTGAATTTGTCTTCTGCTCTTGCTTTAGAAGTGCTCATTTTTAATATAATGTTCTTTTGAATTTTTCAAAATATGTGTATGTGTGCGAATTAGGGTTGAATTTAACCAAACATTACAAATTTCATAAAACTTTCAATTCATTATTTGATCAAATTTAACAACTCAGAGGAAGATTAATGTCCTAATTTTAGAATGAGAAAATACCATTATCAAATACTTCTATCCTGAGAAACTCTTGTTAATAAATCAATTATTTGGAACATACCTAGTTCTAGTTAAAATGATGATTCTTTAGAGTATAACTTCAAAAACCCTTGAATAGCCACAACTTAGTTACTTGAAAATCTTACCTCTGCTTACGCACCAAAGTAGCTTCATGAATTCAATTTCTTTAGAAAGTTTGCAATATGACATGAAGTGGAGTGTTGTAAAAGAAATTTGATGCTTGAGGTGGTGCCAAGTACATAGGTAGTTTGCCACCTTCATTAATTCTTGTTATTTCACATTAATTCCTAGAATAAAGGTGTAATCATTACATATTATGGTTCTATTAGCTCTCAAAAATGTAGGAAAAATACCTCAAGAGGTTTCCAAACTCTTGGTACGTTTTAGGGTAACAGACAAGGCCAAATGCTTTAGACCTTCTCTTCAGGTGCTGCTAGACCTAGGCTAGTATACCTATAAGAATGAAGTAGAGTTAAATGATGCGGCTTGATTGATTTGATGGATCTATTACGATGGCACAAATGTAATAGATTAAAGCTTAAAGGCTACTCCTACTCCTAATATTAAACTTGAAATGTGAATGTTTTTGAACAAATATTTTATAGAATTCTAAGATGTGGATGGTGTGACTAGTGCCTACTTCTATTGGGCTAATGGAGTTAAGAGGTAAATAATTTTTTTGTCCTATTTTTTGATACAATTCAAATTGTTTGGCACTTTTATGTTTATAACTTGTATAAATAGGGAAAAATGTAATTATCAGATTCTTCTTAATAATCCAAATGTTATTTTCTAGATTACTATGATAAATTAGAAGGATTTAATCCTATCTTATTCAAACTAGTTAATTGAACCACACAAGAAGAACAAGTGTATTCTGATAAATTGAAGAATATCCTTGATATTTCAATTTAAATAATTAGGAAATGACAACCTTGGAGACAACTATATAATGTTTTCAATAAATTCAACAAACAACTGACACCATAATTGGATCACCAAATAAATATGTTCTCCATATATAATTTTAAAAGATTTTACAATGTACAACATAATATTTATTTCAGTAATAGTTCACCCTATCTAACTACCTAACCTACTTATTTCTCCTAAATCTAATATTAGATCCTTTTTTGATACAATTTCACTTTGCATATATACATATTTTTAGGGTTACAACCCTTCTCATTATCCATCTAACGTAACTTTTCATTTCGTGCAATGCATCAGAAAAATAAAATATCTAATTGGTTGCCTTTTGGAAAATTAATTTTTTTAATTAATCTTCATCATTTTGCTCTTTCGTGAAAAATTAATTTTAGTGATGATTCTTCATTGGCAATTTTCACTTCACTTTTTACTTGTATGTATCTTCAACACACTCTTCAGGGAAAATAATTATCCCATTTTAACTCCCTTTGTATTTGCCTCTTCATGAAAATAAATCTTGATTTATTATTATTCATTTAAATTTTCACTTCTCCTTTTAGGGTACCATATTTAATAAAATATTCTTTCAACAAAAATTACCCACTTCTACCTTCCTTGGTAAAACATTTCACTTGTATCTTTTAGCTTAAAAATATTCTTTGGGTAAAGTAATCACCCCGTCCGTGAATCACATACAAATATTTTACTTAGTGAAAAAAAAATACCCTTCATTTGATAATTTTCACCCTCATATCCTTTCAGCATTCTCTTGTTTCAAATCTTTTCCATCATTTTTTATAATTCCATTTTAAATACTACCAAAGAAAATTACTCGTTCTCTTGTTTCAAATCTTTTCCATCATTTTTCATAATTCTATTTTAAATACTACCAAAGAAAATTACTCGTGCAATCTTACCTTAGAGTTCTCTCATTCACTTTAATATTTACATATGCCCTTACTTCATCGGCGAGACATGCATATTAGACATGATTTTTTTTTAAAAACTCACTTCAATTACCCTACTCTTGCCGATGTAGCATGCTCTTCCAAAACCTTCTCATTGGTGTAACTCAGGGAGACTTGGGAAACTTGTGCTGAATATAAATGTGTCCTTGATGGATTTAGGGATTTTGCTCCAGTGTGTAGATTTTAGGGTTTACTGCTAGTTCCTTCTGTGGTGTGTGGGAATGCATCGAGTTTCTTTCTCACAATTTTCACCACAAAAATTTTATTTAATCTTACTATCTGTCTTCGGCGTGTCAATCTTTCTTTTGTATTTTAATTTTGTCCTCGATGAACTTCGGCCTCTAGACTTTGGCAACACTAGCAAGTGTTACATGTTGTATCTTCTTTTCATCTAAGCAGTGTACATTAAGGCTTGCTATAGCTTTGAGCATACAGAGTGCATTTAGTGGATATGTGAGTCTTGATTCATTCAGTAGAGAGATCCCTCCATCAATGGCATATGCCTTTTTCATTGTGCTTCATGAAATGGTCTTTATTTTAGACCTGTGGTATCCATTTTCACCTTTGGATGTACGCATTTTAAATTTTCCCCTAATAATTCGGGCGTTCATTTTGACTCTCATGCATCACCTTTTGTTTACTCACAAATACTTTGCTGCTTACAATGTCTATGAACCATTTTAATGCATCGCCATCTCTATGTTACTATTCACCTGAGTATTGAAAAGTTTTAGGTTACTATTTCTTTATAGATTTTTGCAGGAAAAAATAGGTAATTACAGTGATCAATGCAACTCTATCTTCTATATTTTTGCTTTTGAAAAAAAACTTCTGTATAGCAACGCTAGCACCAAACATAACATATAATTTTGAGGCCACCGTATCTTAAAGTTGTTTCTTTCCCAAAATCCGTATATCAATCCTTTTCCATATTAGCTCCCGATCATCAACGTTTTAACGATGCCTTTATTATCTTGATGACTTGATTTCCCCTACCACCACTTTTGTGCAATTTTCATTTTCCTTTAGTATCTCAGGATTGTGCATTTGTCACCTTCATCAAATTACTCAGAATGGATTTATCTAATGAACAATGTTTATCAATAAGTTGCCTTCTATGTTTCATAAGTTCACAGAAGTTGTTAAATGTAGCTTCTTCAATGTCATTTGTTTGATGCTTATCCTCCAATACATTTATATGTCCATTCGTTGCTCCTTATACCAAGAGTATGTGGTTCCAAATTTTAAACTCTAGAACGAGCATTGGTTATTGGATATCTACTAGTGTGCTTGGTATCTAGGAGAATCTGAAGGGCTAGGTATCTCCTCCTTTTCTTTGCGTTTCGATTGCCAGTGCTCACTGCAAACTAATACGACCATCCCTGCATTATTGATCCTTGAAGTTGTGTCCTTTTGTGGATGAACTAGCATAGAGAGTGTATCAGGAACTTAAGTATGTTGCTTTATGTCTGCATCATGTTTTACTGCCAATTTCTATCCATATGCAGTAGTTTAACATTTTAGATATTTCGTTCATTTGACCTGAAGACACTATTTTTAATTCTGGTTTTCTTTATGAATATATCTAGTGGTGAGTTTTGGCTAAGATATCATCAAATCCCTTTTCATATAACATTTCCGCTATAATTTGTTCATAGAGTGATAATTGGATGTGGAGCTCCATTTTCCTTCATTTTCTTAATTGTAATGGTGGAGATTTTCAAATCTTCCATCTGATTTTTATTGCTAAATATTTGCAAAATAACTCTTACTCATAAAAAAAATCTTTTTCCAATAGTTTTGTAGCTTCATCCTCTATATTGTGATTACCTTCCAATTTATGAAGTGATGTCATGCTGCTTAATAAACTTATTTTGGACCTTGTATCAATATTCCTAGATATCAGTAATTTCATCCAATTTCCTATCAAACACTGATGTTGTATGTAGCAGGAGTGGATAATATAACATGGGTATTTATCGAGTTTTCTTTTCTGATATTTGCAATATGACAAAAATGGATCAGGTAGCCTCCAAAATCATTTCAGAAAATTGATGAATTTTTTTTGAAAACCCATGAAATTCCACTAGTGTGTTACTTGAAGGTAGGAGAGTATGCTTTTGAAATGGTTTGGAAAGAATTTATTGGGTTTGAAAGCTTCTCACGATCGGAGTTGCTTGTTCAACCATTTTTGTAATTGTTTAAACTGAACAAAAACTTGCCAATTTTCCCTTTTGGAAAGATATCAAACGTGATTTTGACAAGTTGTAACTTGGAGGATTGGTTCCTTTCGGTCACATGAACATGTAGGAAAATGTGTTTTCAATAAATCATCTTCCTCCAAAAAATATTAAAAATCAAACTTGACCACTTTGTTGCTATTTTGGAAAAGTAGTCATTAAACTGTGCAAAACTAGTTTGGATTTGATTTTGCAAAAATACCAAATGATGTTCAAATGCCCTAAAAATTGGCATGGATGCACCTTGAGATAGCGATATTCAAGAGCACTAATTTTTCAGTCATAATATCTTTTCAAATGCTTAATATTTTCCTGCAAAGTGGGCCACTTTAACACATTTTACTATGCTAACAACATATTTTCTCAAAAACCCTTCAACTTGTCACTTCGAAACTTTGTCATAACAAATTGTATGAAGCTGAAAACTTGTAGAGATACTCCCATATGAGAAATGAACCTGTTTGAAAAGTGGTTTTTATGGAAACTGTATTGACTTCATTCTGTGATTTTTTAAAGTAAGTCATTCAAGTAGATTTTTTAACTATACTCCTGAGTGTTAAATCAATTTTTTGAATATGGGGACCTAAAATTTGCATGAAATTTTAAGTCCCAACAGTAGCTCCATCTGGGGATGAATGATTGTGAGATCATTGCAAGAATCTAGATCACTGGAAGAGTAGACCAAATATTTTATTCATTTGAGTAGCAGACTTGAATCTTTTTTATGTCATGAACTAATGTGTTTTTACCAAATCTACACCTCAGCTGATGGCTCAAGCCCACCAAAATATAGAGACCCCTATTTTCCTCTATCAAACACCTTGCTTTGATATACTTTCATCAAATCCCTCTCAAAGATATTCATGCAACCAACCCTATCACTGTTATTGAAAACTTCCATAGGATCATTGTGTTCAACTTGACCAAAATTCCTTTCACCATTCTATAGTTCATATCTTCCATCATTATGAAATAAATTTCTGTCATCTTCACCATACAATGTGTATGCATATTCAATGCAACATTTCTCATTATTATGCTCATTATCATATATTGCAAAATGATCTCTCGGCTGCACTGAGAATTCATTATCAAAATGCTTCTTATGTAACTATGAGAATTCTATCATATCAACATTTTTTGAAATAATCAAATCTAAAAGAAATTTTACTTCGTCCATATCACTGATTGGCAATGAGACAAAATTCTAATTCATACAACCATCATTATGAATAGTTGAATCAATTAATGCTGAAGATGAATTTTTTGAATCTTGATGTGTATGTTTTATATACTTTGCTGCCAGTAAATCGGAAATTTGTTCACTATTGAGTGAACATTCCTTGGTATCCACATCATTGTTGTTGTATTCATCATCAAAAAGTGGAAATTCAAGTGCTTTGATCTCACATTCAATTGTCTCATAAATTGGTACATCATTTTGATTATCAGAAAACACTTTATCTTCAACATAAAGTGGATTTGAAAACACATAAAGTTGGTTTTAGGCATACCTTAGAAAAATCTCATCTGATCTTCTTCTATCTTCTCATCATGTAGTGGATTTGAAAAAAAGTGGGAACCATTTTCAAGTGTGCCAATTTCTTCTTCTTCATGGTTTCTATATGCAGTTGGAGGTATTATTTGCTCATTGTCAAATGGATCCGAATTTTCCATTGCTTCTTCTTCTCGATCATCACCAAAACTCCAAGAATCATCTTGTTGTGGATCAACATCTAAATATTCAACAGATCCTTCATAACATACACTATCACAACCTCTTATGCAAGAGAGAATTTCTATATCTTCATCTTCCTCATGCAGGCTATCATAGGAATCATTCTGACTTGCACTTGTCTCATCTTCTATTGGTTGTATCATCTGATCAATGTCTCTATTTTCATCACTGATGTCACAATTGTCTTCATCCCTTTTCTTATCTATGATATCAATTAGCATATTCTCTTGGTCAAAAGTGACCGGTTTTAGTGACTTAGGCCAATGAATTGAATTGGGCCAATATACTTTCATGAACTGCTCAATAAACATGGATCTATTGAGCCTGTAATTCATAGGCATTTTCATACAAATTTCTAACATTCTACAAATCAAAGAATGCCCAGATTCTCCTCTATTTCTTCTTATGTCAAGGAGGGCATCCAAAATATTTTTGAAACATTCATCATTTTTAGATTGTTGGTTCCAAGATGTACCTTCCTGTAGATTCTAACTGACATGTCCAAGTGGGCTGGAGTTGTGTTGCACTTGACATTGATCATATTGATAGCCTTGATAGCTTACCAGCCTTTGTCCAGGAGGGATTGGATAAGCATTTACTTGCTTCAACGATTGTGGTGAATAAACATTCTATTGTGCATGATATGCATCGCCTCCATTGTGAAAATTTTCAATTGTATTATTAGGCACTTGTGGAATCCAAGGACCACTTGCATTTGAATATCCTTCCTCATCAGAGAATGGTATATATTGTGGTGTATCTAAAGCAGGCAAAATACCCAATTCACTCAAGTTTTGAAGTAATGCTCTCTTGCTGTCAGCTACTTCTACTTTCACTTTGTTTAATTAATCATGTAACTCATTCAAAGGTTTTTCCAGAAGGTTGTTGTACATTTTTCATCAATATTTTTTTTAGAGTTGCCACCTACTTTTCCAAAAGTAGGAAAATGATTTTTTTGAAATGATTTTTTATTTTCCCTAGAATCTCCTCACTCCAAATGTGAAATTTATATTGACTCTTTACATGGAAAGGCTAGAACCAAATTTTTTGATGTTATTCCTCAGCGGAGTCACCAATTTGTTAGCTCTCAAAAACGTAGGAAAAATACCTCAAGAAATTGCCAAACTCTTGGTACGTTTTAGGGTAACAAACAAAGCCAAATGGTCTAGACCTTCTGCTCTTCAGGTGATGCTAGACCGAGGCAGGTATACCTATAAGAATGAAGCAAACTTAGATGACATGACTTGGACTATTCCTACTCCTAATATAAAACTTGAAATGTGAATGTTTTTTAACAAAGATTTTATAGAATTCTAAGATGTGGATGGTATGACCAGTGCCTACATCTATTGGGCTAATGGAGTTAAGAGGTAAATAATTTTTTGTCCTATTTTTTGATACAATTCAAATTGTTTGGCACTTTTATGTTTATAACTTGTATAAACAAGGAAAAATGTAATTATCAGATTCTTCTTAATAATCCAAATGTTATTTTCTAGATTACTATGATAAATTAGAAGGATTTAATCCTATCTTATATGAACCAGTTAATTGAACCACACAAGAAGAACAAGTGTGTTTTGATAAATTGAAGAATATCCTTGATATTTCAATTTAAATAATTAGGAAATGACAACCTTGGAGACAACTATATAATGTTTTCAATAAATTCAACAAACAACTGACACCATAATTGGATCACCAAATAAATATGTTCTCCATATATAATTTTAAAAGATTTTACAATGTACAACATAATATTTATTTCAGTAATAGTTCACCCTATCTAACTACCTAACCTACTTATTTCTCCTAAATCTAATATTAGATCCTTTTTTTATACAATTTCACTTTGCATATATACATATTTTTAGGGTTACAACTCTTCTCATTATCCATCTGAGGTAACTCTTCATTTCGTGCAATACTTCAGAAAAATTAAATATCTAATTAGTTGCCTTTTGGAAAATTAAATATTTTAATTAATCTTCATTATTTTTCTCTTTCATTAAAAATCAATTTCAGTGATGATCCTTCGCTGGGAATTTTCACTTAACTTTTTACTTGTATGTATCTTCAACATGCTCTTCTGGAAAAATAATTATCCCCTTTTAACTCCCTTTGCATTTACCTCTTCATGAAAATAAGTCTTGATTTATTATTATTCATTTAAATTTTCACTTCTCCTTTTAGGGTACCATATTTATTAAAATATTCTTTCAACAAAAATTACCCACTTCTACCTTCCTTGGTAAAACATCTCACTTGTATCTTTTAGCATAAAAACATTTGTTGGGTAAAGTAATCACCCCCTCCGTGAATCACATACAAATATTTTACTTAGTGAAAAAAAAAACCCTTCATTTGATAATTTTCACCCTCATATTCTTTCAGCATTCTCTTGTTTCAAATCTTTCCCATCATTTTTTATAATTCCATTTTAAATACTACCAAAGAAAATTACTCATGCATTCTTACCTTAGAATTCTCTCATTCACTTTAATATTTACATATGCCCTTACTTCATCGGCGAGACGTGCATATTAGACATGATTTTTTTTGTTGAAAAAACTCACTTTGATTACCCTATTCTTGCCGATGTAGCATGCTCTTCCGAAACCTTCTCATTGGTGTAACTTGGGGAGATTTGGGAAACTTGTGCCGATAATAAATGTCTCCCTGATGGATTTAGTGTTTTTCTCCAGTGTGTAGATTTTAGGGTTTACTACTAGTTCCTTATGTGGTGCGTAGGAATGCCTTGAGTATCTTTCTTACAATTTTCAGCACAAAATTTTTATTTAATCCTACCGTGTGTCTTCGGCGTGTCAATCATTCTTCTTTATTTTGATTTTCTGCTTGATGAACTTCAGACTCTGGACTTCGGCAACACTAGCAATTGTTACAATAATCAACATGTGACTCTATCTTCTTTTCATCTAAGCCATGTACATTAAGGCTTTCCATAGCTTTGAGCATGCAGAGTGCATTCAGTGGATATGTGAGTCTTGATTCATTCAGTACAAAGATCCCTCCATTAATGGCATATGCCTTTGTCATTGTGCTACATGAAATGGTTTTTCTTTTAGACCTGTGGCATCCGTTTTCAGCTCTAGATTTATGCATTTTAAATTTTCCCCTGATAATTCGGGCATTCATTTTGACTCTCATGTATCACCATTTGCTTACTCACAAATACTTTGCTACTTACAATGTCTATGAACCCTTTTAATGCATCGCCATCTCTATGTTACTATTCGCGCGATTATTATAAAGTTTTGGGTTACTGTTTCTTTATAATTTTTGCAACAACAAATAGGTAATTATAGTGATCAACATGCAACTCTATCTTCTATAGCTTTTCTTTTAAAAAAAAACTTTTGTACAGCAACACTAGCACCAAACATAACATATAAGTCTGAGGCCACCAGATCTTAAAGTTATTTCTTTCCCAAAATCTATATATCAAACCTTTTCCATTTTAGCTCTCAGTCATCCATGCTTTCACGATGCCTTTGTTATCTTGATGACATGATTTCCCCTATAGCTGCTTTTGTGCAATTTTTCTTTTCCTTTACTATCTTAGGATTGCGCATTTTTCACCTTCATCAAATTACTTGGAATGGATTTATCTGTATGAACAATATTTATCAATAAGCTGCCTTCTATGTTTGATAAGTTCACCGAAGTTGTTAAATGTAGCTTCTTCAATGTCATATGTTTGGCAAGAAGTTATTGGTATTGAAAGGTGCTCACGATCCAAGTTGTTTGTTCAGTCATTTTTGTAATTGTTTAAACTGAACTAAACCTTGCCGA
The DNA here is from genome assembly GCA_007258455.2 of Sequoia sempervirens. Lineage (NCBI taxonomy): Eukaryota > Viridiplantae > Streptophyta > Pinopsida > Cupressales > Cupressaceae > Sequoia > Sequoia sempervirens. The sequence goes on from VDFB02193867.1 coordinate 126,546,224, forward strand.
TTTTTCCTTTTGGAAAAATATCAAATGTGATTTTGACAAGCAGTAATTTGGATGATTGGCTCATTTAGGTCACGTGAACATGTAGGAAAATGGTTTTTTCATAAATACTCTTCCTCCAAAAAATATTAAAAATCAAACATGACCACTATGTTCCTGTTCTGGAAAAGCAGTCATTAAACTGTGCAAAACTAGTTTGGATTTGATTTTGCAAAAATACCAAATGATGTTGAAATGCCCTAAAAATTGGAATAGATGCACCTTGAGATAGGGAGATTCAAGAGAACTAATTGGTCTATCATAATATCTTTTCAAATGCTTAATATTTTCCTTCAAAGTGGGCCACTTTAACAGATTTTACTATGCTGAAAGCAGATTTTCTCAAAAACCCTTCAACTTGTCACTTTGAAACTTTGTCAAAAGAAATCATATGAAGCTGAAAACTTGCAAAGATACTCCCATATGATAAATGAACCTGTCTGCAAAGTGATTTCGATTGAGACTATACTGACTTCATTTTGTGTTTTTTTAAAGTAAGCCATTCAAGCATATTTTTGAACTATACTCTTGAGTGTTAAATTCAATTTTTTGAATATGGGGACCTAAAATTTGCATGAAATTTTAAGTCCCAATAGGTTCAACTTATGAACAACTATATTTTTTAGCTAGCATTCCATTTGACAAGAAAGACACTGTGGTGACTGTTCATGGTAGTTACATGTCACACGAATTTTATACAGGGTATATACCATTAATGATATGAGATTAATGATAATCACCAGAGTTACAACTTCCAATAATGTCTTTGAGAACATTCACATAACACTGAGATCTTAGAAATACTTCTCGAGAATAAAGAAAAAAAAAACAAGAGAAACAAAACTGAGAAACTGAAAGTGAAAGATATACTTGACAACATTTCAAAGTAGGCTTTCCAGTTTCTGACTTTTATTTTGAAGAGAACAATAACGCATCAAAATCTGATAAAAGAGAAAATTACTGGGCGGAACTAAAGTTATTTAAGACACAAACTCTTTCACCTTACACAAGACTCTGAAATTCTATTTTTCCGTAATAGAATAAACGACAAAGACATACTGAAACATTGAAATACCACATGGTAAAAATTGCATCATCAAAGAGGCCAAGTCAAACTGAGAAACAACTAGCAACCGACCAAGCATCAATTAAAACCATGGCAAGGAGGACAAAAACAATAAAGCAAAAAGGGAAAAGAAAGAAAACAAAAGGGGGGTCCACATTTTTCTAAAGGAGAAGAATGGGGTGTGTTGTGAGACTACACAATAGGTTAATAACAAGGAAACCAAGGTTGTAGCTAGTGTTTCCACCTCAGCTAATCAAGCTTCCATCACATCCGGAATATGTAGATTTTTCTAAGATTGCACCAAGTGAGAGAATAAAGATTTGTGACACTTTTCTCAACTCTATTACACAATAAATTATTGAAGCTTATTAGTGAACCATATTGGAAATGGGATGCTTTATGGCCTAGGTCATAGAACACCACCTTTTTCCCCTACATTAATTCAAATATGTCCTAGGATCCTAAATTGGATTGACTATCCACCCAAGGGTGGGTCAATTCTCAACAAGGATGACCTAGGGGGTTCTTTAAGGCTTAGAAGGGTTCACTACCAAGCTAAAGCTTGGAAAAGACAACTTAACATTCAACTCACAAAACCTAGTAATGCAAGCCAAATGATGAGTGCAAATAATGAAATAAACTAACAGCAAGTTAGGACGTGTATACTTGGAAAGTCTAGAGATGTAATGAGGATTCCATAAATGCAAAAATGTTGTCAAAATATGCAATGGAGGACTAAGACGCCCTTACCTACTAAGGGAAATCTGAAATATTTGGATATTGGAACAGGATCTCTAGGAATCTCTAAAAATACCCCTAAGAGGACTAAGATTCCCTAGGTGGTGACTTAGTCCCATTCTGAATTTTTGAAATCTTTGAATGCGATCCTAAGGCTCAATGTCTTCACTTCCTTCTTCTCAAATCTCAAGTCCTAAAACTTCTAAATCTGGCCTATAGTTGAGTTTCCGTGAAGATGACAACTTTGCAATGCAACTTTACAACTTTGCAACTTTGCACTTTAAATGATCTTCAAGCCTACAACCTAAATCCACAAACACAAACATGAAAGAAAATAAAAATTTGTTGATTGTTAGTAAATGGGGATTTTCCTTTGTCAAGCCCCTTGTTGGTAATTAAACCTTCGAATGAAATAGAATATTGGAGGGAAATGATCAATGAACAATGTATGCAATGTTACAACTCACCAAACCCTTATTGTGAAATCTACAAACTTGCATGAGATAGCTAGCTTGAATGTAGATCTTGAATTTCTTGATAGATCTTGACTTGAATTGCTTCCTTGAATCAAAACCCTCTATCACAAATGTTAGCTAAAAAAAACACCTGATGCAAGAATATCCTTGATATGATGCTTGAATCTTCAGGATGAATCCAAATGCTTGATGAATTAATCTTGAATTCTCTTGTGGACTCAATTATGCTATTAGGAATGCTCTAAAAAATGTCTCGATTGCTTGTTATGAAAAATGAGTGAAGGAACCTTGCATTTAGACTTATTCATGCTTAATATCCTTAAATTACACCACAAAAACCCAACATATGAAATCATTAATTAAAGGAGGCTAAGTCCTATCAAAATTTGAAATTAAATCTCAAAAATACCTCAAGGGGGACTAAGGTGCCCCAGATGGCATCTTAGTCCCAAGGCATGAAACTTGGGGCACAGAATCCTAAAAGGGGCCCAATTAAGGCTCACTTAAAATTAGGTTCCCAAGATCTTGGGGGACAAAGATTCCCTAGGTGGAATCTTAGTTCCAACCCAAAAATTAGGGACACACAACTAGAATCATTAAATTATCATTTACCCTTTGATGTTTCTCAGAATTATCCATAAAAAGATATAGTTTATTAGGCTTGTAAATGCAAAATAGGACCAATTAAGACATAATTAGGGATAAATAAAGTAAGGTGGGCCCAAAAAAGTGTGAAAATGCAAGGGTATGCATTTTCCTACACTATAATCAGAAACAAAATGGGCTAATAAATGAAGCTATTAGGGCCTTGCAAGAAACAACCGTAGATGTTACCACAGATGATTCCTTAGCACTAATTGGAAATCTTAAGTGTGAAGTTGATTCAGTTAAGGAATATGCCTCCAATCTTAGAGGATATATTATAAAAGAGGTGGAGACAAATATTCTATAGAAAAGCCTATTTATTCTGCAAGATAAATGTGCAATTCGACATGACAGAGTGTTGCAAAGTTTGAAAGAGGTGAAAGACTATGATGAAGAAGCCCAGTTACTATTATGCAGTGGCCAGATGCCACTCGAGGTATCAAGGGCTTAATGGAAACAACTGATTCCTAGCTTGTAGATTCCTCTAGATTTTACAAAGTTACAAATGATAGAAATTACATTGGTTGGACTTTGATTATAGACCTTCAAAACAAGTTCTTCATTCTATAAAGGAAAAAAGAGGATGTAATAAGATGCTTTGGATAGCTTGGAGATCTGGTATGTCCTAACACATCTCCATATTAGGTGCTTTAATGGATTTAGAAAGACTTGATAAGATGAACATTATTCCTTCCACTCTGAAAGGAGGAGAATGCTTAGTGGAACTAGAATCTCTGCATAAATCCCTTACTAGAGCTAAAAGGATTTGGCATGATAGTAAGAAAGTGTGGGAAGTAATTCTAAAAGGACTGCAAGGTTCCTCCAGCTCTTGATTATTTATGTTTTCCTATCCTTTGTCCTTGATGTCAAAGGGTGAGAAGGAGAATGTAAAAGTTTTAGTATAAATAGTGTTTTAGTTTCAGTCTTATGTTTTTGATCCTAGGGGGAGGTTGTTTGAAGAAGTGGACAATTTTGGTTTTTAAGTGAGTCTCATTGTTGGCACACATTGCCATTAATGATAAAGGGGAATATTTTTGGAAGAATGAAAAAGGAGACCTCTGGTCTATTGTCTTTGTTGTCATTGATGCCAACATTGTTTTATAACCGATTATCTTCTCATCTAGTAAATTATGTTTGTGCTACCTTGATTTGGTAATTTGGTCTACAATCACTATGATGTGTATGCCAGCTTATATAATTTTGATATGTTTTTTAAGAGTATTAGATGCAATTGTGATAAGGGAATGAACAATTTTAGTTGAATTGGTTGAAAGTTCTGAATGAAAAAAGTTTGGCTTATAGTTTTGGTGTGCTTCTCTTTTGGCTGACTTGTTCATAATGTTCACATTTCATGAAGGCTTATTCTTTAGGTCTAGGATGACCTAAATTGTGTCTTACATCCTTGATTCTAAGTTCCAAAGAAGCCTTAAACTTTTTGGTCAACAAGATATTTTGTTTTATGTATATTTACATCTAATTAGGTTGACCTAATTGATGTAGGAACCATGTGTACATGGAATATCTTTGTATTGAGCATGTATATTTGAGATATACATAGATGAACTGAGTGTGTGACATATAATGAGATAGAGAAGGTATGATAGTGAAAATTTATGTGACATAGTGATATTGTGAAGCTGGTGATAGTTGTTGATGATTACTTCTACAAATGGGTATGTGCAGGATCATGATGGGCCAAAAAGTGGCACATACTCAAATTGGTACAAAAAAATTTCTTGAGCTTAATTGGAACTATACTGAGCACTCAAAAGATGCATTTCCTTCAGTTGACATCTCTAGTAGTGTGCCATACTTTTTGTATTCTAGCAGTAAGCCATAACTTTTGTTCTCTAACTGTGAACCTTTTAAGGATATTGTGTCATAGTAGTGTGCCATGTAATATCTTTTAACCAATTATAATATATTGTGAGCTAATACTCACTGTATTTTTTCCGACTTTGGTTTTTCCACATAAAATTCCTAGTGTCTATGTGTTGTGTGATGTTATGATCATTTCCATGTTCTTACTTACTGATGAAACAAGATACATTGTAATAATTAGATAGTTAGCAATCAATTGGTTTAGTAGAATATTGATTCACCCCCCTCTCAGTATTTTGTTTGTTCAACAACACACACCTCAACTTAGTGCCATCTTGTCCATTCAACATTGTGATGTGGATTTATATTCCTTTGTTTTGAGTATGAAAGGAAGATCATACTCTCACTAAAGTGGAGGTTAAATGTAGATCAAAAATTGTCACTCTCGACAATTTCACACTACCGTGACACCCTATTTTTCTTATAACATTAATAAGTATAATAATTTACCAATTTTGAGGCTATATTAATTAAATATACTTAAATCCTCATCATGCAGATAATTTTGGGCTAAAAAGTACCAATCTAGGATGCAGGGTTCCCTAGACCAAAAAGCAATTTTTTGGATGTTTAAAATTTTGATCAATAGGATTTTATGATTTAAAAATGACCCTAGGTTGTCCCCTACACAAAAGGATTAATTAAAATTCACATATAACCATGTTTTCCTCTCATTTTTATCAATAAGGAGGCAATTATGAAAATGTATTGAGTTATCCTCTACATGTTATGCTACAACAATCCATTATGTATGTGAGCTAACCTTTTCTAAGTCTATCAAGAAAACATGGCATCAATCAATCAACGTATGTGTGCCTTCACTTCTTCAAGGTTTTTGACATCGAAGTAGTACTATGGGTATCTACAGGATCATGAATAATGGAAAAAATAAGTCCTTAAGTGGCAATTTTTTTAAAAAAATCAGAGTTAAGAAACTTGACGTAAAAATGTGAATAAGTTATCTATATTATTTCAAAAATATATGTAATAATATAATCTATATAAAATTGAATGTAGTTTCTAAACTACTAGGCTTATTTACAAAAGTAAAAAATCTATTTGGTGAAAATTTGAAATTTCAATGCAGTAGTACTTAAATTTTAGGAAAAAAATGAGAAGTAGGTGTCTATCTAACCACCCTAACCACAATAAAACAATAATATTTTTTTATTATAAGATTTTAGATATAAGTAGAGGACTCATGTCCTTATGTGATGCATATTTTTTGTATTTTTTTTTCCAACTAACTAATTAGTTATATTTTTTTATTACAAGTTTTAAAAAATATTAAAACTCATATGTCTGACCACCTTAACTTGGTCAAAACCTCATGAAATTCATTTTTTTTAATCCTATAGTATGCGAAGCATAGAATGTGATGACATGTTTCATATTCAAAAAATGTGATGTCGTTTGAAAGCTATAGATGTTTTTCAATTAGCCTATCAATCAAGAATTTAGTTGTAATTCAAATAGAAAATGAATAATAATTATTTATTAAATTCAAAGTAAAGCATAATTTATATTGGTGGAAAGCTTAAAATATCCTTTAAAAACCCTTTTCGTTTCATCAATTTTGGGTAAAAATAGAGTCATCAGCCACATACGCTAGACATACCCATCATATCACCACTTTTTGGCCCATCATGATCCTACACATACCCCTATTATTTATCATTCATCAATTTTAGTCAATCATATTTTTTTAAGTCTTTTCCCTACCCAGGGTATGCTCTCTTGATCATCATCAATCATTGTAAGTGGTGGTAGAAATACCAAAGATAGGATTTGAATTAGGTAAGCCCCTACTTTCATTTGTGTAGGTCAGAATTGAAGGTTTCAAGGAATGAGATTCAAGGGAAGAAAAATGCAGACAATGATTAACATCTTAGAATTTCCAAATCCAAAGAAGTATTAAATTAGTCTAGGGTACCACAAGCCCTAGACCAACAATTTTTGGTTCAAATTTTAGTCATAGGTTCCTCTCTATCATCATTATTTGGTCTTGGGTCCATACTATTACTTTTGTTTTTTTTTTTTTTATGATAAATTATATTTTTAGATCTAGGTTTTCTTGTCAAATAGTCTAGTTAAATCATATATCAAATTTACCATCAACACATTACAAGACAAACATAAACCTTAGGAGGTTGACTTTCCATTGTGGTAACAATTCAATAAGAGACCCTTGGAAATTAATGTTTAATATTTTGTAAGTAAAAATGATATAATCTTAGTTAGCCTAATAGGATCTAGGATATGTTTTCCAATAAAATTAATATCAAGAGTGGGAACATGAAGATAAGTGTCTAAACCATCAAAACATGTAAGACATATGAAATACTCAAGCTCATCTAAATTATCATCATCAAAGGGTATGCAATCTACAAAATCAAGGGGAATGAGATAATTTGTACTAGAATACTTGATGAATGGAGATATTTGAGAGTCTCTATGTATCTCCCAAAGTTTAGTCTAAATTATGTGGGAAAACCAATGTTTGTTTGATATAGCAGGCATAGTGTCATGATCAACACTAGAAAATATAACTCCTACAACATGGTCAATGATGTTAGTCAAGCTAATCTACTCTTTGGTATGTTTAGTTCAAGTATGAACCCATACAGTTAAGGTAAGAGATCTAGCCAGTTGAGATGTGTCAAGATGCCATTTTGCAAAGACTCATAATTATCCTTTTCAAGATGACTATAGAAGGATGAACCAAAATTGCATGTTACCTCTTAAAATGATAAAATAGAGATCAATGACCTCAATGCATGTAAACAAATCATTTCTAGGTATCAAGATGTCTTAGTAATTTAGAGGAATAAGAAATCATAAAAGTCTAAATAAAATTTAGCTAGAGTAGATTATAGAAATGTAAGTATAAATGAATCTAAAGAGTTTGAAATACCTTTCCAACACCATTAACAATAATAAAAATAAAAGATCCATGTGAAAAGTTATGAACTCAAAAGAAAATAACTAATTTTCTAACTTCAATAGAGGATGATTTGTATCAGCAACAAAATCTAATAGGGAGACCTTTACCATTGAAAATTATGTAAAAATAGCTTTCTGTCAATATCTTGTTTGCCTACTTTTGACATCATATGTCCAAGTTATTCCCAAAAGAAAACAAATAACTCGCTGAAGGAAAATTAGGGCTTGGAGTGGGCCTTCTATAGTTTTCCATATGGATGATGCCATTGTCATCTCATGATGATGTCAACAATAATATTCTCTAGGTGTAGGAATACTCCCTCCTCACAATAAATGGCTAGTCACCTACAAAATGGCTCCTTGTTGCAATCAAAATTTAAAGTAGAACTTGGAACCCTAAGAATATGCAACACCCCACTCCATTTGATCAAATTCCATACACTGTGTACTAATAAGTAGAAATGAAAACATTAGAATTTGGATTTTATTTTATACATAATCTTACATTTGACTCACAACAATCATAATAAAACTTTCAAAATATATATTTGGTACTATAACTATATCATTGATTTGATTTGATCTTTTTGTATTTTCAACTTATTAAAATTGCAAAAACAATCAATTGCATTAAAAAGGAAAGAATAAACAAAATTTAATAAATACAACATTAGAGAATGCCTTTTATCTTTTTATGCCTCGACGACTTTTTTCAATCTTTGCAAAACTCTATGAAACTATTTCAATTTGCACGATTGTCCACAAACACTAAGATAAAAAAAACAACAATACGAAAACATAAACACCGTCCTGCAAACAGGGACTAATATTACATTGGAAAAGGTTAGAATTTGATCATAGATCTTAAGAGTAAGTTGAAGTCACTTCAATCTTTTCCCACAAAAGTAAAGGTACAAGCCAAAACTTATAGGAATTTTTAAGAAAAAGAGATAATAAGATCAGGGAATAAATTATCTGTTTATGTACGACAACCGTTCCCCGCATGATCTTTTCTCTATCACTTCAAAGAATTAATTCCAATCTAAAGTTAAAGTTTTATTCCATTCCCTTCCACTATACAGCTTTATGAAAGCTAATATTCATTTTCTTGCTATATAAGCACCAAAAAACCTCAAACCAAAAACACAACACACACACTCATTTGCATTGTGCATTGCTTTGTGCATCTTATTTTCTAAGCTATAAGCAAGCATGGCATCCTGCCAGCAGTATGAGAGCCAAAAATGCGGTGATGGTGAGCAACCACAAGGGCAGATTGTGACGGTCTGCTGTCAGGCTAATCCTAATAAGTATCTGGGTATCGCAGATGGTATTGTAAAGCTTGTTGACTCAGATGAGGGATATATACATCGTCTATACGACAACTGTGTTGTATTGGCACTTATGTGTATAAGTTGATATGTATTTAAAATTTTTACTTTGACTGTGCTTGTATGAGCGATAGTTGTCTTTTTGGATCACTTTTAATATGTATTTATTGTGTATATGTATGCAGAAATGGCTGAAAATTGAAGATAAGAAAGTGAGCAGCTCTGTTCCAGTGTTTCTCCTTTTGGAACAACTTCAAGGTCATTGCTTGTCCTGATGGTCCTGGTGAGAAGGTAAATATACCTATTTTTGTTTTGAGAAATTGTCTTTCAGAGACAATCATTGTTGTGAGTCTTCTGATACAACTGTATAGATTTTTGTTTTCCTGATATATTTATGAATTTAGAAGATTTTTTTAATTTTAAAGTATATTTGGGGACATAGTACTACCATAAAAACTCGATTGTTTTGATCTAAAATATTCTTCAGTTATGGAACAATATTTATGTCTAACATGACCTTTTATGATAAAGTGTGGTTGTTTGCCGGCAGGTTAAATTGGTCGTCTATAACCCTTTGGATGATTCTGAGAATATACGCTGGAGTCATGCTGAAAACAAGGATGTGCTGGAGTTTACGCCCATATTTACCGCAGGAAACAGTAATGTTGAGATTATTCTCAATATCGATGTAGACGAAAGCACTCTGGAAGTTGTGGTTCAGAAGCCGAATGTCAAGCAAAGTCAGCTCTGGAACATCTCTACCGTCAACCCTGTATGATGCAACTGGAAGGATTATCATGATATATGATATATGCATACTATATTATCTTGATATATAAGTTTAGTCAGTAACTTTAAGTGTGGAGATCAGGAGTATATGGGGTTTACATGGGTCTATCTGATCCTATAAATAAAGTTGTTCTATAGCTTATACTACATGGCTTTTATTTATATGTTACTATTTGTGGCTGGCTGGCTTTCGGATTGATATTATAATTTTCTGTGATTAACTAAAATTTGCATCAGAGGATATTCTATTCAGATAGGAAATGTTCTTCTTTTTAGAAGTAATAAAATCATATTTGGAAAAAAGTTAAACTTTATAAATTAATATTTTTAATATAAAATTAATTACTTTTAAAGTGGAGTTCTTTACTAGAAATTTTTATTGGAAGTTTTCATTCTTACATCTCTTTTTTCATAGTCTTCTAGATTATGTTATTTTGATTGTTCATTTTAATTTTGGACTTGAAAACATAAATTGTGATCAATTAGAATATGTTGGTTTATCATTATAGTAGATAGATATATATTGTGAAATGATGATATTATGCATTTGGTGTTCATAGAAATGAAAATGACATATTCTATTTATATTTTTTGCAAGTGAATTATGTAGATGTGTGTATGTAATTCAATAATAGACTAAATGCCTTCTCGATTTAATGAAGTGAATGTAGATAACTATTACCCCTCCAAGGATGATATGGAAGGTATCACTAGAGAGAGGGTAGCAGATCTAGTAGAAAAAACCATGGTCATAAAAAAATTGAAAATACACACATATAGATCGCCTGCCTTATGATTGTTCAAACTTGAATGCTTTCTAGAAAAAATTGTGTACTATGTATGAATAAGTTTTTGGTAAAACAACATTATTATCATGTTGCATGAATTAATCTTCTTCCTGGATAAATTTCTGATGTGTTACTTGAAGAAAGGGTGAAGAAAACTTGGTGTTTTATCTATATGCTTGCAACCACATTTATACAAGCAAAATATAGGACACAAAATTAGTTATCAAAACAAAGGTAGAACAATAGCGCAACTACCTATAAACAAGACAATGTAATAAAATAGAATTATGCTAACATTCTCCCCCTTATTATGTTCGTCTTACAAATGTACCCCCAAAACAATTCAAATTCAACTTTACCAAGTGGTTTTGTGAGAAGATCAACCATCTAAGAATCCATGGGGCCATACTAAAACTAAATGTTGTGATGTAGGACTTATTCATGAATTAAATGACATTCGACCTCAATATGCTTTGTTCTCTCATGAAAAACAAGATTCTTCCAAGCTTGAGCACATCCTAATTTTCACAAAACATAATAGCTGGTTGTACCTTGGGTATGTCCATGTCAGCCAAAATACGACACAACCAAATTGCTTCACACATAGCTCCTTGTGTGGCATGATATTTAGCCTTGGTGGAGGAGAGAGCAACAATTGTTTGATTCTTACTAATCCTGAATTAGGCCCAAATCCAAGATGAAAAACATACCCTATAGTGCACTTCCTATCATCAAAAAAACTAGCATAGTCAGAGTCAACATATCCCTATAAAAAGAATTGACAAATTTTCTTGTATTCCAAACCATAATCAAGATTACCCCGAGAATACCGAAAAACAGGCTTAGCTATAACCCAATGAAATTGCTTAGGTTCTTGCATAAATCTGGAAAGGTAGCTGATAGAAAAGCATAAATTTGGTCTAGTATAGTTCAAATAAATGAGACTCCCAACAAGCTAAAAATACAGAGTACCATTGACTGGAGGTGAATCCTAGAATCTAGATAGTTGCAAACCCTTCTCCATTGGAGTGGATGCAAGTTTACAATATGTCATTCTAAACTTTTCCAGGAGTTTCTAGGTATATTTCATCTAAAAGATAAAAATATGGTGTGGCTTTTTCCATATCTCTAAGCCAAGATAGTAGTGAAGAAGCCCCGTGTATGTCATATCAAAAGACTATTTAAGATCACTTTCTACATCATCAATGAGAATTTCTAAGCTCCCTATGATTATAAGATCATCCACATACACGACAAGAATGACAATCTCAGTGTCTACCTTCTTAATATACAAATTAGGATCTAAAGGGCTACAAATGAAACCATGTTATAGAAAGTGAACATCTATTTTAATATAACACGACCTAGGGGGCCTATTTAATCCTAGAAAATGACTTAATGAGATGACATACCTTTTGAGGATGGAGTTCATCAACAAAGCCTTCAGGTTGAGTCCTGTATACCTCTTCTTTGAGATCTCCATTTAAAAAGTACTCTTGGCATCCATTTGATGAAGCTTCCAACCTTTTTGTGCTGCCAGTGCACAAACGACTCTAATTTTCTTTAATTTTGTAGTGGGGGAAAAGGTTTCCTCATAATCAATACCTTCTTGTTGAGCATAGCCTTTAGCAACAATGCGTGCTTTATGTTTTTTGATCGATCTATTTTCTTTGTATTTTTTCTTTGAAAATATAATTCCATCCTATGGGTTTCTTTCTTTGAGGTAGATCGACAAGTTCCCATGTTTGATTCTTCATCAAAGTATCATACTCAACTTCCATGGTCTTCATCCAATGTCGATGACATAAAGCCTCTCAAACTATATTAGGTTCCGTGTTATAAAAAGCTAAACTCATAAGAGCTAGATTTACCTCATTTCATGTCTGTCTTCTTGTTTTAACTCTTGAAGAAATATTTGGAAGATAATCTAGATGAGAATCTCTTATGGTGGTTTTGACCCATTTCAAACACTAATGTTGTGGAACTTGTTGTGTGGAATGATGTTTGAGTGGACCAAGATCAACAAACAACTCTCCTTGTAGCTCTCCTTCCTTTGAAGATGAAGATTTATCCTCATTATTTGATTGTGAGAGAAATTTATGAGAGGTGGTTGTTTCTTCCTTTTGTGCCATGGAGTCAAAGGATGACTCGTCACACACCACATCTTGACTCTAATAAACCTTATGTGTCTCAAGCTCCATGAGATGGTAAGCTTTGGAAGTCATGTTGTAGCTCACAAAGATAAATGGGATTGTCTTGGAGTCAAGCTTCTTTCTCCTAATATCTGGAACATGCATACATGCAGTACAACCAAACACACAAAGATGAGAAATTGAAGGTTTGTAACCAATCCATATCTCCTCAAGTGTCTTTTCCTAGATAGTATCTTTTTTGAAGCCCTATTAAGAAGATACAAAACTATTTGAACTACTTCTACCCAAAATTGATCCTCCAAATATGTTGAAGAAAGCATGCAGTGAACCATCTCCATGGAATTCCTATTGTGACACTCTACAATTTTATTCTACTAGGGTGTATAGGGAGTAGTCAAATGTTTTTTTTTTCACGACTCTTCAAGAAGTCCAAGAAATATGTGGACGTGAATTCCCCAAATATTTGAGTGAAGAAGAAGCTTGGATTTCCTATCTCGTGGTTAACTTGTTAGTAATATTCTTGGAAGTAGGAAAATGCTTCACTCTTTTGTATAAGAAAGTACACACAAATCTTAAAGGAGAAATCATCCACAAACAATTGAAAATAATTACAACCCTAAAGGGAGGAAAGAAAAGGTCCACACAAATCGGTATGAATAACCTGAAGATGGTCCTTGGTATGAAAGGAGCTTTACTTGAATGGATCTCGATGTTGTTTTCTTGTAAGACATCTAGATTAGAGAGGAAAAGAAGGAGAAATAGAAGGAATTCCATGTACCATCTCCTTAGAATTGAGTTGATAGAGTGATACAGGAGAATCCTAGGTGTATGAGCAATCCACATCACCCATTTTTTTTTTCTTTCATTTTCTTTTGTTGGAAGTTGCATTTTGGTTTGGGAGGTGTCTTTACCACACTCTCATAAGTGAAAATTCAATTCATATTTCAGCTCTTATCACTACCTCATGATGGAACATCTAGAGGCTCGCGGTAGTGGTAGCACGGTGAAATTCATATTTCAGCTCTTATCGCTACCCCGCAGTGGAACATCTGGAGGCTTGCGATAGCATGAGGAAATTAATAAACCACTACCCCATGAAACAACTATTGAAAGTGTGTGGTATTCTACGGATTGAACTACAACCCCATGATTGTTGCTATGAATGGTTGTAGTATTGTGGGATGATTGTGGTCAGTTGAAACTGTTACCCCACAACCATTATGGAAAGGGTATGGAGGGTTTGTGGGATGCTTAGAAACCATAGATCTACAATCAAATTGAGGGTGTAAATTCAAACTAGATACCAAAATGGAAACGACCAAATAAATTTGAATTTGGTGTGAATTGTGGGATAAGGGTTGAAATTTCAAAGGTTGAAGGTGGGATGCAGAAGAAGAAAAATGTAGAACAGAGGGTTCATGTAGAACGATGGTTGGGGAAATTTTTTTGAGATTGAATTGGTAATAGGGTATGTGCAGGATCATCATGGAAAAAATAGGCCCTTAAGTGGCAAAAAATTCAAAACAATCAGAGTTAGGCAACTTGACATTAAAAAAATTAATAAGTTATTTATATTATTTCAAAAATATGTAAGAATAGAATCTATATAAAATTGAATGTAATTTGCTAAACTACTAGGTTTTTATTTAAAAAAAAAAATCTATTTGGTGAAAATTTGAAATTTCAATGTAGTAGTACTTAAATTTTAGAGAAAAATAAGAAGTAGGTGTCTGTCTAAGCACCCTAACCACAATAAAATGATAATTTTTATAATATTTTAGATATAAGTAGAGGACTCATGTCCCGATGTGATGCATATTTTTATAATTTTTTCCAAGTAAATATTTAATTATGAATTTTTTATTACAACTTTTAAAAAGTATAAAAAAACTCGTATGTCTAACCACCTTAACTTGGTCAAAAATTCATGAAATTCAATTTTTCTTTTTGTAATCCTATATTATGTGAAGCATAGAATGTGACACATGTTTTGGATTCCAAAAATGTGATACCATTTGAAAGCTATAGATTTTTTTCAATCAACCTATCAATCATGACTTTAGTCGTAATTTGAATAGAAAATGAATAATAATTACTTATTAAATTCAAATTAAAGTATAATTTATATTGGTGGAAATATGAGAACATCCTTTAGAAACCCCTTTTTGTTTCATCAATTTTGGGTAAAAAAAAGTTGTCAGCCACATACCCATCATATTGCAACTTTTTGGCCCATCATGATCCTACACATACCTAATATATGGATTGTGTATCAGTTTCTTGAAAGGGGGGAATATTGAAATGTAAATGTAATGTGTTGGTGAATTGTAATATGAAACCATGAATGGAATAATAATTTTGTTTTGTGATAATTTTTGTTGTTGAGAGGAAACCCTAGAGTTTGTGTTGTGGGTAGATTGAGAAGAGAGTAGACTTGCAACTGTAGAGGGTATGAACATGGCCCAATGAGGAGGTGGCTAGGGAGGTCAATCAAAAGATAACCTGGCGGTTTTCATGGAGATGTTGAGAGTCCAATTATAACAAGGATGGATGTTGTGGAATTACCACAAAGAAGAGGAGCACATGTAGAAGATGTCAATGAAGATGACGTAGAAGAAGGAAGAGCAACCCCCCTAAATGTTGTGGATGATGATGATGAGAATGTGACATTTCTAAGGGCTATGACCAAAATAAATAGAAAACACTGAATGGACCCTTCTTCCTATAATTGGAATTTGAATTCAGAAAATCTAATTGATTGGATCTTGGAGATGGAAAAGTATTTTGACTTGGAATTTGTAGAAGACCTATAAAGGGTGAAATTTTCTTACAAAAATATGTGAGGACATGCTTCCATATGGTGGAATCACTTGCAGGCTAAAAGATAGATAAGAGGCAAGGATAAAATTAGAACCTGGGAGAGGATGTTAGCTAAGTTGAAGGAAAAGCTTTTGCCTATAGATTATCACATGAATCTATTCAAGAAGTTGCATAATTTGAAGAAAAGGGAGAAAAGTGTACAAGAGTGCACAAAAGAATTCTATAAGTTAAAAATAAGAGGGGGACATGTGGAAGATAACCTGGAAAAGGTGTCTAGGTATAAGAATGGGTTGCATAATTCCATTTAGGATGAGATAAGTCTATTCAGAGTAACTCTATCATTGAAGAGACATATAAATATACCCTAAAGGTGGAAGAAAAAATTACAAAGAGGCAGAAAAATAACTCTAGGGGTAGAGGAAGATTCTCTCAGAGAAGAGGAAAATTCAATAGTGGCAGAGGTGACCATAGCCATCAAGATTTTGCTAGCACATCTCAAGCAAGTGCACCAAGTAATAGAGGAAGAGACTCCTTCAGAAGAAGAGGAGAAAATTCTCATGGGAGAGCAT
Source organism: Sequoia sempervirens (assembly GCA_007258455.2). Lineage (NCBI taxonomy): Eukaryota > Viridiplantae > Streptophyta > Pinopsida > Cupressales > Cupressaceae > Sequoia > Sequoia sempervirens. The sequence goes on from VDFB02193867.1 coordinate 126,562,459, forward strand.
TCTTTGGAAGAGGCCAAGGAAAAGACTTCAATGGAACATGTTTCTAATGTGGTGAAGTGGAACACAAGTGTTTTGAATTTCCACAAGTCCAGAGGAATGGAGGAAAAGGAAAAGAATCCAAAGTGCATGTGGCACAAATGGAAGATGATGTGATGACTACATCAAGGCATTGAGAATATCCTAAAGATGGGGAGTTATTGATACTGCGTAGTATTTTATCGAGTCCTAAGAAAGAGAAACTAGTACTAGTGTAAAGGAGAAATTTGTTTGGGAAAAGGTGTAAGGTGGATGGAAGATGTTGTAAGGTGACAGTGGACAATGGATTACATATAACATAGTCTTTGAAGAAATGGTTGATAAGTTGAAGATGAAGAGGATAAAACATCCTAATCCATATATATTTTCATGGTTGTAGAAGGAGCATCATATATTGGTGAATGAAAAATTTCTTGTAATTTTTCAAATTGGTAACTATAAAGATTGAATTATGTGTGATGTGATGCCAATGGATACCTATCATATTATTTTTGGAAGATCATGGCAGTATGATAGACAAGTTTTCAATGATGGGAAATTGAATAAGTACACCATCAAGAAGGATGGGAGAGAGTATGCTTTGAATCCTTTGAAGGATAATGAAGAGGAGAGTGATAGTGCACCAAGGGCACGCTTGGTCAGTGGGAATCAAATTTCAAGAGATCTTAGAAAGGAGAAGGAATGTTTTTCCATCATTGTCAAACCTGTAGGAAATAAGGACAAAGAAACAAAAGAAAAGTTGTCAAGTGAAATTTAGGAAATAATAGGAAAGTATAAAGTTATTTTGTTGGGTGAGTTACTTAATGGATTTCCACCAATGATGGATATTAGTCATTGTATGGACCTAATTCTGGGGGCTAGTTTTCCTAACAAAGCACCTTATATAGTATTACACCTATGGAGAACGAGGAGATTAATAGGAAAGTGTGGGATTTATTGGATAAGTGATTGATTAGAGAAATTTTGAGCCCCTGTGTCATTCTAGCAGTGTTGACACCAAAGAAAGGTGGAGAATGGTGCATGTGTACATACTCCAGAGCTATAAAGAAAATAAAAAACAAATATAGGTTTCCATTACCAAGAATGGATGACCTAAAAGATTACTTGGGTGGAGCTAAATAATTTGCAAAAAATTATTTGAAAAGTGGCTATCATCAGATAAGGATAAGGAAAGGAGATGAGTGGAAGACAACCTTCAAGACAAAATATGGATTGTATGAATGGTTGGTGATTCCTTTTGGGTTGAAAAATGCTCCAAGTACTTTCATGAGGTTGATGAATGAAGTTTTGAAACCATATCTTGGTATGTTTGTAATTGTATATTTGGATGAAATTTTTATTTTTAGTAAGACAAAGGAAGAACACCTCCAACATATTCAGTTAGTTTTGCAAATATTAAGAGGAGAAAATTTGTAGGTTAATATGAAAAAGTGTAGTCTTATGAAAGAATAACTAGTGTATTTGGGTTTTGTGGTGTCTAGTAGTGGTCTGAAAAATGGACCTAAAGAATTTGAAAGCAATTGTTGATTGGAATTCACCAAGGAGTATGTTTGAAGCCAAGAGTTTTGATGGCTTGGTGAGCTTCTATAGGAATTCCATAAGGAACTTTAGTGGTATTTGTGCCCCAATAATATAAAAAATGAAGGGTACTAGAAGAGAGTTTGTGCAGACAACAATGTTCAGCAAAAAGGATTTTTAATATTTTGAAGGAAAAAGTGACGGAGCAGCCTATATTAGCACTAGAAAATTTTGGAAAGGTGTTCAAGTTGATTGTGATGCAAGTTGGATAACAATAGGAGGTATTTTGAGTCTATACGAAAGACCCATAGCATATTTTAATGAGAAGATAAATAAAGCTAAAATGAAATATTATATGTATGATCAAAATTTTTATAGAATTATATAGGCGCTTAAGAGATGGAGGCATTATTTTCTACCCAAGGAGTTTGTCTTGTACATTGATCATCAGGCTTTGCAGTTCATCTATAGCCAAGGTAAGTTGAATCAAAGACATGTGAAATGGGTTGAGTTTCATCAAAGTTATTCATTTGTTTTGAAGCATAGAAGTGGGAAATCAAATTATAGGGTTGTTGATGCCTTGAGTAGGAGATGGTTGTTGTTGAATCAAATGAGAGTGAGTGTTGTTGGATTTGATTTTATGGGAGAATTGTATGAAAAGGATTTTTATTTTAGGGAATCTTGGGAAGCTTGTAAGAACTTTATGGAGGTAGACATAACTCCATGGTTGGAGTATTTTATTGAGGAGAACTTGTTGTTTAGAGGGAAGAGGTTGTGTATACCTCGAGGTTCCATGAGGGATAATTTTTTGAGAGAAAAGCATAGTGGAGATTTGATTGTAAATTTTGGAGTGGATAAGATGTGGTCATAACTGATAGAGAGCTATTATTAGCTAGGAATGAGTATAGATGTGAAGAGGATACTACAAGGTTGTAGAATTTTTCAACATGCCAAAGGAGTTAGGCATAATACAGTGTTGTATTGACCACTGCCTATACCAGAAAGGTGGTGGGAATGCACTAGCATGGATTTTGTTTTGGGATTTCCACATACACAAAGAGGTAATGAAATTATAGTTATGTTGTGGTGGATAGGTGTTTAGAAATGGTTCATTTTATTCCTTGCTAGAATTTTAATGATGCTTCACATATAGCTAAGTTGTTTTTCAAAGAGGTAGTTTGGTTGCATGGTTTGCCAAAGAGTATTGTCTCAAATAGGGACAATAATTTTGTCGGTCATTTTTGATATACTTTATGAAGGAAAATGGAAACACGGTTGGGGTTTAGTTCAACCTGTCATCCACAAACTGATGTTCAGACTGAAGTGATGAATGAGAGTTTAGGTAATTTGTTGAGATGTCTAGTAGGTGATAAGCCTAGTCAAAAGGATTTTTGTGTTCCCATAGGTAGAGTTTTCCTACAACAATTCCAGTAACAAAAGTGTAGGAAAGAGTCCATTTCAGATTATGTATGGATATCTAGCCCAAGGGGGTTAGATGAATTTATAGACACTGTAGACTCGAGGAGGAGTGTTGTTGCAGAATATTCTTCTATGTATATTTAGGAGCTACATAATGAGGTGAGAGAGAGTTTGGAGAAAAGTGCCAAGAAGTATAAGGAGAATGTTGTTGTAAACTGAAGAGTATAGGAATTCCAAGTTGTTGATCTAGTAATGGCACATTTGATAAAGGAAATCTCCCATAGGGAACATATAATAAATTGAAGTGGCAGAAGATAGGTTCTATAGGATCTTAAGGAAGTTTTCATCAAATGCATATGAGATTGAACTTCCAAATGGAGATGATATTTCCCCAATATTAAATGTTGTATATGTGTATGAGTATGATGAAGATGAAGGAATTGGTTCCTCACATTCACAAGATGCACAAGATTGATTGCTTCCATTTCTTAAGAAGAAAATGGAAGAGGTGGATCAGATAGTTGATTCACCCATTGCAAAGAATACCAAGGGGAAGGAGTATTAGGAATATTTTGTTAGATGGAAGGTCCGTGCAACTAATGAAGCTTCATGGCTCAATATAGTAAACCTATTGAAGTTTGGGATCCTCATCCCAAATACAGAAAAAATAAAAAAATGAGTTGTTCACTCATGCAACATTTCAATTACCTGGGGTGTCCAATGCAGGAGGATCCTGAGCATATGGGAAAATCCTCATCACCCAAAAAAAAAATTATTTCATTTCTTTTTGTTGGAAGTTGCATTTTGGTTTGGGAGGTTTATTTACCACACTCCCATAGGTGAACATTCAATTCATATTTCATCTCTTACTGCTATCCCATGATGAAACATTTGGAGGCTTCTGGTAGAAAAGGGAAATTAATATTTTATCTCTTATTGCTACCCCATGGTGGAACATATGGAGGCTCATGGTAGCGTGGGTAAATTAATAAATCACTACCCCACAAAAGAGCCATTGAAAGTGTGTGGTAATGTGGGGATACAAGAAATGATACAAAACTACAAAGCCAAATTTGAAACCCTAAGGATTTCTAAAAATGAGGATATTACTATCTACAAGATCATAGTGGATGAATTTTTCAATGTCATCAATGGTCTTGGTGGAAAACTAGAAGAAAGTGAAGTTGTGGAAAAGGTTCTAAGAAATCTTCCTAAACTTATAGTTCTAAAGTTCCTATTATTGGAAAAACTGAAAATTTGGATAAATATACTAGAGATTAGATGTTTAGTGCTTTAGTCTCTTGTAAACTAAGAGAATATGGCCAAGATACTACAAAAAAAGAAATTTCTTTTAAAATCTATAAAGTAGAGAAGGATGATGAATTAGATCTGGATGATCTTGATAAGGTGGAAGAAAATTTGAAAGAATATTAAAAAAGGGAACTAGAAAGTATAAAGGTAAGTTACCCTTGAAATGTTTCAATTGTTGAAAGATAGGTAATTATACTTCTAATTGTCTAATCAAAGTTGAAAATAACAAACCTACAGATCATAAAGGTAAATTTGTTAAGAAGATTTATTATGTTCAAAAAGACAATGGTGTATTTGATGATGAGGAATCTGACTCTCCTAATGAGGACAATGTTGAATGCTTTGTTCATGGCTCTGAAATTTGGAACTAACTTTTCTAATCTTGAAAGATGTGTGAAGGAAAGTGCTTCAGTAATAGGACATAAAATTAAAGAAACTATGGTGACTGCTTTTCATTCAAGAGAGGAAAGGAATTACTAGGTAATTGAAAGTGGATTTTGAAATCATATGACAGGTGATAAGAGTAATTTTTCTAAACTTTAAAAGTATAATGGTGGTCTTGTTAATTTTGGTGATGATACATAAACTAATATTTGTGGAAAAGGTTCAATTAGTTTTGATAGCAAGAATAAAATAGATGTTGTTCTTTATGTCAAGGGTCTCTAATATAATCTTCCAAGTGTAGGATAGATTTGTAGTAGAGGATATAATCTTGTGTTTCAAGATGATGGTTGTGAAATCATAAATGGAAGATCATGATCTTTGGGTGTTGTAGGGATAAGGTCATGATGTGATGTTTATTAGCTCAAAGGTAGTGGTGTTAAGTGGTTTATGTATCAAATCAATGAAATTTGGATATGGCATAGAGGAATGGGTCACATAAATTTTCACAGCCTAGTCAAGATTAGTTCTACTAATTTTCTGAGAGATTTGACAAGGTTTACAAATTTTTTCAATGCAATTTGTAAGGAATTCTAGTTTGGAAAGAAAATAAAAAAGAGGTTCAAGACTAAGGAATATTATATTGCAAGTTCTTTAGAGTTGGTTCACATAGACTTGTGTGGACCTACAAGAATAAGAAGCTCACATGGTGTTAGATATTTCATGCTATTAATTGATGATTATTGTAGAATGACTTGGGTGACATTTCTTAAATAAAAATCAGAAGATCTAGATAAGTTAAAAAAAAATTCCATGGTTGAGAATGAAATGGAAGTGAAAATCAAATGCTTAAGTTTTGATAGAGGTTGTGAGTTCACCTCCAATGAGTTTAACAATTTTGTAAAGATCATGGAATAAAGACGAACTTGTCAGCTCCTAGGACTCCTTAGGAGAATGGATTTGTTGAGAGGAAGAAAAAGAGAGTTCAAGAAGTAGGCAGGCCTATGATTAAAGAAGAAAATATACCAAATTTCTATTTAAGAGAAGAAATTCATACTGTAATCCACATTCTTAATAGAGTTAAAGCAAGAGTAAACAATTTAAAGACTCCCTATTATTTATGGTGTGGTAAACCTCCTACTACAAAGAATTTCATAATTTTTAGAAGTAAATGTTATATTAGAAGAGATATCTAACTACAACTTGTCTAGATATCATGCATGTAGTTTTTCTTGCTACAAGATTTTAAGAATATCCTAGAGAATCTCATGTTGAAAAAGTGAAGAGGGTATTTAGATACTTGAAGGACACTTTAGATTTTGGTTTGTAGTATCCTAGGGATATTGATTTCTCTTTTAGTGCATATATAAATGAAGATTGGGAAGGTTGTATAGGTGACAAAAATAACTAAAAGTGGTGGTGATTTCTTTCATGGAAGTAGATTACTTTCTTGTTTGAGTGAGAAGCATGATTTAGTGTCATTATCTACTACAAAAGTAGAGTACATTGCAATAGCACCATGCTACACTCAAATTGTCATAACCCCTTTCTTGAGACCTTATTATAATTTCAAATATTATGGTTGGAAATAATATAATTTCTTGAGACATTTATTTCACATTATATTGTCTTGTGAATTCAAATGATTAATGATGAATATTCCTAAAAAAAATTCCTTTATAATTGATAATATGAGTTATTTTTCAATCACTTTCCTTCTACTTTAATAATAATTTTGTTAAGAATATAATGAAAGGGAAACGAAAGAATATCTATAGAAAATCTTCGTCTCCTAAATCGGTCGGGCTAATATACATAATAAGTAAATGAAAGAACGTAACTATAAGAACAAGGTTCAGTTATGCAAGAGAAGCTCAACTGGCGTGCAAGGGAAGGGGAAGCACCCATTCAAGAAAGATCTCTAGCTCTATATAAGTGGAAAGGAAAATAAGTGAAGAATGAGTAGGTGAGTAGCAGAGGAACGCTAACTTAGTTGTAGAGATTAAGGAACGAGAAATCAAAGGTATGCCGATACCATCTGATGCACAATGTTCTTGTGAACCTCACTATTCTTTAATATCACTGCATGTTCTTTTCTTCGATAATAGAGAGAATCGGTATTTTGAATATTATAAAAGCAAAATTACTGAATGATTGTTATCTCAGCTTAGTAGAATGGTCTGTATTTCCTTTTGTTTAATGATTGGGTCCCTCTGGCTCTAATCAACATATAGTTCTAACCTATTGTGATGAATTTCACACCTTAGTACCACCGTAACTTCTTCTTTTCTCAATCGCGAAGATCTTTCCTACCTCTCAGACTCTTTTAAGCCAAACCTTTTCTTAGCAATCGATGCACGTTCAAGCATGGGTACTCCATTTTTCTTCGCTATATATTCCTTTAAGTCTATAGATGTTTAATCTAAGTCACATCGCGACAGCCTCTGACTCAAACCTATTAAGGTCACCCCAGCCAACTTAAAGACCATTTGCGTTTTGTTTCAAATAATAGATTAGACTCTGTAGTCTTGCTGTGTTCAGAATCAAATTCTTTTATTCAAATTACAGTTTCATTCCCTATGGCATCTCTCTATCTTCTGGTTGTCTAAGAGAACGAGTTGTCTAGGCTGTGAAATGCGGCCAAAGTTGAGTATGCATAGCGCTACTTAGATTCTAGATTCTCGTTCTATTTAAAACATGAATTTTAATTTATTCTTAAAACATAGAAGAATTTTGGTTTGGCATTTTAAATTCATACCTCCATTCTCTGTCTTATCACTTGTTAATAATCTGATAGAAACCGGATTAATACCAGAATAAAGATTTATTGAATGTGTATGATGATACTGATCTAAATAGAATTCAGGAGATTAGGGAAACACTCGAAATTCTCGGTGTTAAATGAAAGTTCAATATATTCTTTTGGTCTTTCAATGAATTTATGTTTCTGAAATATTACTTCAATGAATACATTAACCCTCAATCACACAACTCCCTTAGTGATGATATGAAGGAAGGAAATTAAATTATAACGAAAAGAGAATCGGGATAATCATTCATGTTTTCAATAGATCTTCAATGCTTTTACTTAGTATTTCAATTTGGTATAATTCGTTCAGGTATTTTTAGAGTGTTTTGATTTTTGTGTTAATGAAATTATGTTCAAATGGTTATTGAGCGTTCAATCGACTTGGTTTTCATTATGAGTTCTAAAGTGATTACCTTCATTGATTTTATAAATTATACTCGATAGTTCTAGAATATTTTAAATATTAATTGTTGTAAGCATAGAAGGCCCCATATTTATTTAAGACATACAATATAATCTCTTCGATGGTTTGGCATTTCAATTTAGCTATCACAAATATTGTAAGCAAACCATTATCCTCTAAATATTGATTTATTATGTGACTGCCTATAGTCTATCCTTCTATGTCTATCCTTAAAGGAGTGTGAGTGAATACAAAAATTCATCTTCTCTATAAACCATCTACCAATGTCCTTCGATGGGAACATAAAAGAAATAAAGATACTATATATAATGTCATTTACTCTTATACGACTAATAGTTCTTTATCTTGGCATATTCTGGCAGTTTGAGTGAATTAAAAACCCCTAGTTCTGAATCATAATTGTTCAATGGCTACCCTAAGTTGAATAGACCACTATAGGATATAGAATTTAACCATAAGCCTAACTATAAGATGAAGTCTAATAAACTCTACCTGATGATATGTTGATTCCTATGTGTTTTTCAAAATATATTGTTGGCATATGGCTTTTGGTGTTGTCATTGAAGGCAACCTAAGTCATTGATCTGGTCCGCATTTCAGTATCTTTCCATACCGGGAGATAGAGTAATGAATAGGGAGACAAAGTAATGAACATGATATCCGACTGAAGTTGGGTCTGTTGATCCATTTGCATTAGCAGATTATTAATTTGGGTTGTGAATCTTAGGAAAGGTTGTTGGGTATCTAGAATATCTTATTCTTGAATTTTTTGTTGTTGCATCAATTGGTGTATGAGTTAGGAGATCCAGTTGATTGATTTGTTATTTAACAGTGCAAGAAGGTTGACTAAGTGAATGTAGCGTGTTGCGGATGTTTGAGGTGAAATTGCTTGAAGTATTTTTGGGTTTGAGGATTTTGTTTTGGGTCCTCACTATGCTGTGGCTGATTTTGGTTAATGTGCATTGAAAATTATTTGTGATTTCAGCCGACAGTTTGTAAAAAAATTCTATTTTGCTGAATCCAACATGTAGCGACTAAATTCTTGGTAGCGGATATATAGAAGTGATCATCTTTATCATTTTGAGGTGTGTACGAAGTTTTTTGGTGTGTGTTGTGAAAGTCAGAAGAGTTGTAGAGAAATTATACACAGTTTCAATTGTGCAAAAAGGGATTTGTGATGCGAATGAAAACAGAACAGAGCAGAAGAACAAAATCAGACATAAGGTCAAGAAAATGATTGATGAGTTTAACCGAAACTGTAATAAGCCATTAGTAGATGCTAATTTCTCAATTCAATTTTTTGGATGTTATCCAAATAATTTTGTAAGGTAGTAATCCTTTCTATTTTTGAGCAGTGAGCTCTAGGCAATGTGCCTGAAGGCAAGTGCATTCCTATTTTGTAAACATCTTTTTGAGTATACTAAGATCAAATTATGGATTGACCTCCACCGTGGTTTTTCACCTAATAGGGTTTCTATGTGAAAAATATTTGTGTTATGGTGTTGTGGTTGATTTCTTTATGTGTTTTCATCTTTCTTTTGGTTCAATATTGTAAGTGATTTAGAGATTAGATTAATGATGTTAAATTTCGCAGAACACTTATTCACCCCCCCCTTAGTGTTCCTTGATTCCATCAATTGGTATTAGAGCCTAGCTCCTCAGAAGGAGTTTAATAGCTTGAGGTGGATATTGGAATGTAATGGAATCTAGTAGTCTTCAGCAACAAATTTTGGTGGAACTTGATGATCTTGATTAGTCCAAAGCAGAAGTCTAGGAATTGAAAGAAAATCTTAAGGATGCTGAGAAATTCATTTAGTCATTGAAGGATTGGATTGTTAAGTCCAAGGAGAAGAAAAATGATCTATGTGACTAGATTAAGAAAAAAGAGAACAAAAGCATGGATGATCACCTGAATCAAACCTTGAAGGAAATAATTGAAGAATGTGAAAGGCTTGCCAGAGACAATGCTGCCCTAAAGCATGAGATGGAATTTATGGTGTTGAAGCTGACTAAGGAGATTGAAGAGAGAAAGAAGAATGGGGATAATCTTGCTTAGTGCTTAAAAGAAAGATTTGATGAATGCAAAAAAAATAATGGAGGATTCATTTAGTTGGAGATTGAACTCCAACAATCCAGAAGTAATGAAGAGCTTGAAAGACAAATTGTTATTCTCAAGGATGAACTTGCTACTGAAAATGAATACAAGGAGAAGTTCAAGATTAGCTCAGCTAAGCTTGATGTGCTAACTCAAGGTCAAAAGAATGGAAATGACAAGTGAGGTCTTTGGTATGAGAAAGGAGAAAGTTTTGGATCTAGATAAAGGAATTCTAGGAAAGGAAATCAAATGAAAAAAAGCAACAAGGCATCTAGTAAGACAACCTAATGCTCAAAAGTTTAATGTATACTATTTTTCTTGCAATAAATTTGGTCATATGGCAGCTCAATGTAGAAGTAAAATGAAATCAAGTGATCCATCATTCTCCAGTTAGTGTTTCAATTGCAATAAGTTTGGTCATAAATCAATTGAATGCAAAAATATGTCAAACAACTTTGTCAATAAAAGGAATGTTAAATGTTATACCTGTGGAAGATTTGGGCATATTGCTAACCACTACAAATCAAGAAGAAATCAATGGAATGGTTGGTCTAGACAAGGGAATGTTGTGTGCTACAATTGTAACAAATATGGTCACATTGCAAGATTCTAGAGAAACAAAAATATGGATAGAGGAGGTCTAACATAGAAGGGAAAAAATATTCAAAAGGATGATAAAGAAAAAGGGAAATTGACAATCGATGAAATAAGAGATCAGATGAAGAATACATGGGTAAGAAAGAGCAAGTTTGATGCAGGAAATGGTTCTGTATTAGAATCTGGTGCTGGCAATTCCTTCAGGAATTGATTTTAGGACATTTACCTAGGAGGATTTTTTCAAAAAAATCCCTTTTCCCCTTGTCGGTAGTTGGTGTCAGAATGCAACAAATTTTCAATAGTTGTACTAATGATTTATAGATGCATTGGAAAACATTGTAAAGAAATTAAAGCAATTGAAGGGCCACAAAAGTTTCTTTTTTTTGCTGATTGAGAAAACAAGGTATCCAAAACACTTAGGGAAAAATAATTTATTGCTACAAAAGGTTAGGTGTGTGATTTATAAAAGGAAAGTTGGAACCCTTATTTTCCACTTTACATCGAAGAAAAGAAGAAGGAGAGCACTTTGCAACAAAATTTGGTGGCAGAACCATAATCCATTAGGTACTTCAGTTGTATTGAAAATTTTCTGTTTGATTTGGTGTGTGGTTGAAGAACTTCTTTGGTAGAAACAAGACATGAGTACAGAAGGTAAAATGGAACAAATCAAGGGAATGATAAACCTAGATAAGTATAGTAGTGAGAAGATTAGAGCTATAAGAAACATGTTGCTGCACAATGAATTGAAATGGTTGAAAGAAGAAAAACAAAAAAGCTTGGATATTTTGAGTGAATTCCCCTTTTTTTTTATTCAAGGGGTAAATGCTTTTGACCGGAGCTATGAACCAGATACAACCATTCAACAATACCACCCCAATGGGTTTGAACCTTGGTGGCAAGAACAACAATGCCACCTATAAACCATCACACCATGCCAATACTGGCATGAATTCCCCTATTTTAAAAATGTAGAAATTGTTGAGTTTATTCTGGACAGATTGAATGCCGATATTCTAACTTGGGATAAACACTACCATATCTTGAAAGAAGTGATTGGAACTATAACTAGGTTATGCAAAGTTGTGGATGTGCCGAGAAATAAATCAATCCAAAATAAAGAAGTCAAAACTCTAACTGGAGTAATTGGAGATCAATGGGCATTAATAATCTGAACAATTAGGGCTTTAGTGATGAGGTACGTTACGCATGGATTATCCTACAATTTATTTTTCAGAAACAAAGAAGGTGCAACTTTGACAGGTGTTGTTTACATTTCACACAAGATGGTAATGGAAGATCAAGATTTTGATCTTTGTGGATTACTGAAAGATCAACTAATGGAGGAAGTTCAATTTTCAAAGAAGATAGATTACCCTTTCAGCTTTGGTACTTTTGTTATATGTCTTGTGATGTATTTTTTGAATTGCTTACCAATGAACAACAAGATAATAAGGGAAGAGAGTAAACTAGTTTGCAAGAAAATTTACATACACTAACAATTTGGAAAAAGATGATCGAGAATATGAAAGTTTCTTTAAAAAAATTCTAAGAGAGTTTTTCTCAATGGGTATTCCCATTCCAGTAAGGGCACTTGAAGTTGGTTCCTCCTCTAGTGAGATGGAGAGAAAGAAGAAAAGAGCAAAAGAAATTGTTGCTTGCACTCCACCGACATGCAAGACTCCAGGAGTTGAAGGGAAAGGAAAAGAATAGGTGATTCTAGACATACCTGATGAGGAATCTGATAAGGAAACTGAGGACACTCAAAGAAAAGAACTAGAAACAACCAAACCGAAACGAAGAAATGCAATGAAAAAAGAAAGTGGAGAAGAAGGTGATTTAATGAAAGAAGAGCTATTGCAACTTATTCATGAGGAAGATGGAATGTAGAAAATCATAAACATATGATCTATTAGACCTTCATATGAGCAGGACATGATTTTAAATGTACTAAGTGAGCTCATCTTGTGCACAACCATATTAAATTAAAGAGTTTACAAAATAAATTTCCAGAAGAGATGATTGAATGCATCAATGAAATCATGGACTCTGAGTCTCATAACAAGGAAGGAGAAGTAATTCTACACCTAAAGAAGTAGTACAAATTATCACTCACCAAGCTAAAAAGGCACATGAATACACTAGGGAAATGCATAAACACAACAAATAGCATCTATAACTATTGTCTTTGATGACCTCATGCAATCATCAAGTACAAAGAAAAGTTGGAACAAATTGAAACAAAGTTGAACAGTATTGAACAAGATTTTAACATATTTCAGGATCAAGATGGTGCAATTAAGAAAAAGATTCAAGAATTATAGACAGAGCATACAAATGTTCAAAACACTCAAATAAAAATAAATATTTTTGACACTTTTTGGAAAGTAAAGGACATAACAGAATGCAGACTGAAACAATTAATTGAGATACTAAGGAAAGGAGAGATATTAGAAGAAGTCATCATGATTTTGAAATCCCTCATCAAGACTATCAACCAGACATCTGAAAAAAACTGCATGATCATAATCATTGGGATTGTAGTAGAAGCATGATAGAAGTTTCTTCTAGAGATAAAGGAAAAATACAAAATAATTTTCCAACACAAGTAGCAGTTGTATTTCTTCAAAAAAATTGAACCAGTTTTTGAATAAGTTCTTGGTTACAGTTCAAAAGGGAATACTATAGGAAAATAATTTATTATCTGTTTGTCACTAATTTCAAAGGGGGAGAGAGAATAGTGAAAAAAGCCTTATCAAATTCATGGGGAGTTGTGAAAACTATGAATTTTTGAAGTCTTGAAGGATTGCAGTATGTTGGTTCCAACACTTAGTCATTTTTCACGAAGTGTTTCCATCAATGCCAAATGGGGATATTGTTGGCATATGGCTTCTCGTGTTATCATTGATGGAAACCTAAGTCATTGATCTAGTCCACACTTTAGTATCTATCCATACCAAGAGATAGAGTAAAAAATAGGGAGACAGAGTAAAGAACAGGGTATCCGACTAAAGTTGAGTCTGTCAATCCATTTGCATTACCAAATTATTAGTTTGGGTTGTGGATCTCAAGGAAGGTCATTGGGTATCTAGAATGTCTTATTCTTGATTTTTGTCCCATCTCATCAATTGGTGTACAAGTTAGGAGATCCAATTCATTGATTTTCTATTTACCAGTGCAAGAAGGGCGACTAAGTGAATATAGCGTATTGTGGATGTTCGAGGTGAAATTGTTTGAAGTATTTTCTAGTTTGAGGATTTTTTTTTTGGTTCCTCACTATGTTGTGGCCAACTTTGGTTAATGCATATTGAAAATTATTTGTGATTTGAATCAACAATTTGTAAATATTTTTTATTTTGTTGAATTCGACATGTAGTGATTAAATCCTTGGTAGCGGATATATATAAGTGATCATTTATATCATTTTGAGGTGTGTACAAAGTGAGTTGGTGTGTGTTGTGAAAGTCAGAAGATTTGTAGAGAAATTATCCATAGTTTCACTTGTGCAAAAAGGGTTTTGTGATGTGAATGAAAGTATAACAGAGCAAAAGAGTAGAATCAGACTAAGGGTCAAGAAAGTGATTGATGAGCTTAAATGGAACTGTAATCAGGAATTAGTATATGCTACTTTCTCAGTTCAATCTTTTGGTTGTTATCCAAATAATTTTGTAATGAAGTAATCCTTTCTATTTCTGAGCAATGATCTCTAGGCAGTGTTCCTGAATGCAAGTGCATTTCATTTTGTAGACATATTTTTAAGTACACTCAGATCAAATTTTGGATTGACCTCCACCGTGGTTTTTCCCCTAATAGGTTTTCCACGTAAAAATCATTGTGTTATGGTTTTGTGGTTGATTGCTTTATGTGTTTACATCTTTCTTTTTGTTCAATGTTATAAGTGGTTTAGAGATCAGATTAATGAAGTTAAATTTTGTAGAACACTGATTCACCCCCCCTTGTCAGTGTTCCTTGATTCCAATAGATGTGACTAGTGTTGGTTCTAGTTCCCTATCCATTAGTAAGAATGGTTATGGCAAAAAAGATAGAAATTCTTTTACCACAAGATGGTTTTAATAATTGTTGTAGTGAACAATCAGAAATGGTATATATGAGTGGAGTAATGTTTTTAATCAGGTCCATTTGAATCGGTCTTTCAAATGTCATTAATCGAGAGGTGAGTTGTTAATATTCCATTTAATCATTGTTAATAGTTCATAATACTCTAGGTTTACTCTTTGTATTGAACTTGGCTTTTAGAAGATTTATTAATTTGGTATTATTAGAACCAGTTATATTCTCCTTTTATTTTAGATTAGAATTATATTCATTTCTGAATTAATAATAAATTGAATGGGATGAGATTATTGTACAAGTCTTCAGGAAGGGAAAGGTACTTATTCGAGATTCGTTACTCTTTAATAGATTGATTTGGTCCTTCCTAAAATATGTTTTAGGAGATCAATTTTTTTTAACATTAAGATGGGATGTTGATAAATGTTAAGCCTAGAAATATGTTAGGTTTTTTTTTTAAATGAATTGATGATTTATAATAGGATTTAAATACGTGATGCTCACTCTCACAATAAGAGAGTTAGATAACGTTAATCAAGAAAATTGGGTATAGATATTTCTTTCAAATAAGGAATAAGATGAGTTGTCAATTTATTATTAGATACTAAATTAGATAGATGTTGGTTTATTTTCTAAAAATATATACTTTTGTTTTATGGTCAGTTATGAGTTGATCTCATGGGATTGAATGATTATCTACTATATTAAGAGCTGATCTTAATTAGGGAATTAAGATAACTTATATTCATATGATAAATAGATGTCCAGGTCATTGTCATAGGTTACAATGGATTTAGAGTATAGAACAATATGAAGAATGTAGATTAATCATATCTTCTAATTAGGGAAAGTATGTATTTCATGTATTTGAGTGTATTTATGACTCAAAAATCTAGGAAGTAGGTATGTGCAGGATCATCATGGAAAAAATAGGCCCTTAAGTGGCAAAAAAATTAGAAAAATTAGAGTTAGGAAACATGACATAAAAATAATAAGTTATCTATATTATTTAAAAAATATTTAAGAATAAAATCTATAGAAAATTGAATTTAGTTTTTAAACTACTAGGTTTATTTTAAAAAAAAACTATTTGGGGAAAATTTGAAATTTCTATGTAATGGTACTTAAATTTCACGAAAAAAATAACAAGTAGGTGTCTGTCTGACCACCCTAACCACAATAAAATGATAATATTTGTTTATGATATTTTAGATATAAGTAGAAGAATCATGCCTTGATGTGATGCATATTTTTTTGTAATTTTTTCCAAGTAAATAAGTAATTATGATTTTTTTATTACAATTTTTTAAAAAATATAAAAACTTGTATGTCTGACCACCTTAACATGGTCAAAACTTCATGAAATTCATTTTTTTTTTTTAATCCTATAGTAGGTGAAGCATAGAATGTGATGCATATTTTGTATTCAAAAAATGTGATATTATTTGAAAGGTATAGATATTTTTCAATCAGCCTATCAATCAGGACTTTTGCCATAATTTGAATAGAAAAAAAATAATAATTACTTATTAAATTCAAAATAAAGCATAATTTATATTGGTGGAAAGATGATAATCTCCTTTAAAAACCCTTTTCGTTTCATCAATTTTGGGTAAAAAAATTGTCATCAGCCACATACCCATCATGATCCTACACATATAATGCTAAATCTAGAAGAAAATCTTGGTACCTAATAATAAGCTTAGGAATAGTGATGGAAGGTTACACCTAAGTGGGTTTCAACCACTGAGGAACTATCTAGGAATTCAAACCTAGAAAGGGTTAGATACCCACTATCCATTAGCTCTTAATTTTCCTTGACAATGGCTATCTTAGCTTACTAATGATAGAGTATAACTTAAATAGGTTGATATTAAAAGGGGAAGTATATATCTAGGAACACATCATTTGAGGGAAAAATTGAGGGAACTTGTTAAGTATGCATTTATTTTGTAACTTCTCACTTGGAAGGTAAAATTAGGAACCTTGTTTATTAAAACATTTAATAGTGTTACCTTTTGTAAAGTATTTTTATGAGCAATAGATTGTTACCATCATTTTTGTAATAGTAACCCATAATGCCTAATCATCATGTCAAAGTCATTCTTGTACCATGTTTGTATTTTAGCTAACATTTGTGATTAAGATCTCATGATTCAAGCAAACATTCAAGACAAAAACTATCACAATCAATCAAGAGCTTATTACTAGAATTTTGGTGAGTTGTAACATCATAATGTGTTCATTTAACATTCCTTTATCTTATTTCATATCAATTTTTTATTACCAAAATGGGGTTTGACCAAGGAAAACCCCTATTCACTAATAATCAACAAGTTTTTCCTTCTCTTTATGTGTGATTGCAGGTCTAGGTTGAAGAGACATTGATGAGTAAGCCTTTCTTGTGTGTGCCTCATTAAGTTGGTCAATTATGCTTTTTTTTTTTTTTTAATGAAAATGATTCTTAATTATACTAATAAATTGTCTATCTAACTTGTTTGTTACATTTGGATGGAAAAAAATATCTGAGTATGTAAATGCAAACATATTTATAAAAAATAAAAAAATAAAAGGGGTTATTACACAAGTATTATGGATGAAGCAAACATTGAAGGATATCAGAGTATAATATGATGAGCCTATTTCTATCTTATCTGATTATACAAGTGCTATCATTATCTCAAAGAATATGTAATACATGCAAGAACAAAAATATCTCTATCTAGTATCACTTTTGAAGAGAGAAGTTTGCAAAGAATGAGGTGAAGCTAGAGTATGTACCTACAAAAGATCAATTTGAAGATATCTTTACAAAGGCTCTTCCAAAAAATACTTTTGGGTATCTCAAACATAAGCTAGGGGTTATTTCCCCTCCTTATTTCAACTAGATGCATAATGTAGTGCATCTTATAGGTGAGCATTCAAGATACATTCTTGGTCTTAGATTGATGTTGAAGGCTACCTCTTAAGGGGAGTAGGTGGTAGTGTTGTTGGTGCAATATATGTGAGCATACCTTGTGTCCCTAAGGGGTAGAAAAATTAAAAAATTAGGAGCATGAAGAATGAATAGTGCAGAATGTGCAAGTGGAGTTGCTTGTTGGTGTTATAAGTAATGTGAAGGTGATTTATGTAAATGTTAAAAGGGGAGAGTAGAAAATAATAATTCCATGCATTTTTTGTGAAAAGGAAATATTTTTCCCTTTTTCATTGATGTCAAAGAGGTAGAGAGTGAAGTGTGAAAAACACAAGCAAATAATTAATGTCATAGGGGGAGATTAATGGTTGAAGAACTCCTCAGACAGAGGGATAGATTGCAGAGAGAAAGGGAGAGAGTAAATTGTACCCCAGCAAAGGGAAGTTTTGCTTAATGTAGAGTTGTGTTTGTTTTTTATGGTTTTTAGAGTTGTGTTGCCATTAATAATAAAGGGGAAGATTCTTGCAAGTATGTTGCAAGTATTTTCATTGATGTCAAATGTTTTTGGTCATTGATTTCAATAGTATGGACATTGTTGGCATTGTCAAGTACTAATGCTAATATGGATGTATTATTTTTTTGATAAGAAGGTACTTTGGTATTGTCAATAGTGTTTTCATTGATATCTTGATTGATAAGAGTTGCAGTTGTAACATGTTCACTTGGTTTCCAATTGCTTTTGAGAAAAAAATAATAAATGAGTGTGTAGTGTGACAAAAGTTTCTTTAGTGTTGTGCTCCACATTTCATCATGATTGAAGATCAAAGGTATTTAGAGGTTTATATCTAGAATTTCAAGTTTTAGATCATTCTATAGTAAAAGTTGTGTTTGATAGTTTTTAATCTATGTAGAAGGTTGTCTAGGAGAAATGAGATTGTTCCACATTTGTGTATAGTGAGGTTTATTTTCTCTAAATGGATTTGGAAATGTTCTTATATTGTCTATAACTTCCTTCCCTTGAGGTTTCATTTTTTGATGTGTTTCACAAGGTTGGTTAGTACGTTGTGTTATGTGATAGTGTGTCGAGTTGCATAGAATGATGGTGTTCTTAGTTTCAGGTGGTTGTAGAAAACTTGAAAAATATTATGATGATTTGGGAATATTTTGAGATGTTATGTGGATGTTGTGAAGTTTTTTTGTGTGGTTTGTGTGACCTAGAGAAGCATGTATGTGGTTTCTTGTAGTGTTAGTCTATGTTGGGATGACTTGGTGTGATAGTGCTATTTGTGGAGGTACCTCATGGATTACAAATGTGATGATTACCATGGTGATGTATATTTGGGTCCTATCTATCCTTTGGTGTGGTTTTATTTCACTTATTTCCATCATGGAAGTGTTTGGTGTTGACCTATTTTGGTGTTGCATGTTTTAGGTGCATACTTTTGATTCAGGCTAACCTAATAGAGATTTTTTAGGTCATGGATGGTATAAAAGAAAGGTTAACTAGTGGATATGTGTGTGGATCTATAGAATCTATGCAAAAGATGTTAATCTTATTAATTATGGTGATCTCAGTGCAAGCTTAATTCCTATGACTTTGATGCAGTGAGTAGAAGGGCCTTTTTTCTTTAGTGTGATTGAAATTTTTAGAGGTAGTGAGCCAAAGGTTTTGGATGACATAAAGTTACAGTGGTGGATTTATCCTCTTTCCTTGAGATAGTGAATCTCTTTGTAATATTCTTCTTCTATTCTTCTTTCTTTTGGATGGTGATCCTTTCTTCTTTTTCTAGACAATGAGCCCTTGGAAGTGAGTCTAATTGTATTAAGTGTTGCAACTCATATATATCTGAGCTAATCCTCGCCATGTTTTTTCCCTTCTTGTTTTTTCCACATAAATTTTGTGTTCTCATGTATTTGGACGTATTTTCATTACTATTTAATATGTTTACATTTTTTCAATGCATGATAATGTTTTAAGGGCTAATAAGGGTTTGAAAGTTAATGAGGAATTGAATACTTTAATGTACAACTAGTTTAACTCTCTCTTAGTTGTCTTATGCATCTAATATATACTATAACCAATTCTTTATCTTTCTCTTTTTTTGGTTGTCATTGAATAATCTTATACTCCCACATAAATCTAGGTGCGAAATATAATGAACCCCAATCATCCTCCAATGAATTTGTAGAGGTTCCACAATTGTAGTTGGTGTCAATTTTATCAAAGGTTTTTTCATTCCTTTTTTGGGTATGTGCGGGATCATGATGGGCCAAAAAGTGGCAATATGATGGGTATTTGTAGGGTATGTGGCTAATGACTTTTTTTTTTACCCAAAATTGATGAAATGGAAAGTGTTTTTAAATGAGATTCTCAGCTTTCCACCAATATAAATTATGTTTTACTTTGAATTTAATAAATAGTTATTATTTATTTTCTATTTGAATTATGAATAAAGTCATGATTGATAGGTTGATTGAAAAACATCTATAACTTTCAAACGCTATCACATTTTTTGAAACCAAAAACTGCATCACATTCTATGATTTGCATACTATAGGATTAAAAAAAGAAAAATTGAATTTCATAAAGTTTTGACCAACTTAAGGTGGTCAGGCATACAAGTTTTTATATTTTTTAAAAGTTGTAATAAGAAATTCATAATTAATTATTTACTTGGAAAAATATTACCAAAAAGTATACATCACATCGGACATGAGTCCTCTACTTATTTCTAAAATATTATAAAAAATATTATCATTTTATTGTGGTTAGGGTGGAGAAAGACACCTATTTCTTATTTTTTCCATAAAATTTAAGTAGTCTGCATTGAAATTTCAAATTTTCACCAAACAGATTTTTCATAAAAAATAACCTAGTAGTTTAGAAACTAGATTCAATTTTCTATAGATTCTATGCTTGCATATTTTTGAAATAATATAAATAACTTATTGAAATTTTTATGTCAAGTTGCCTAACTCTGATTTTTCTAAATTTTTTGCCACTTAAGGGCCTACTTTTTCCATGATGATCCTGCACATACCCTTTTATTTTGTAAACATTTTTTAAAATTTGGATAATCTATTATTATGCTAACCTTATTCTTATAAGTGCATTTTATTATACAATTAAGTGTTGAAGTAACTCCATTCACTTCATGAATCTATGGTCTACCTAAGAGAATATTATATAAAAGATCATGGGGCATGTCATGGATAGGAGTTTGTAATGTAACCTTACATTATCAAAACCACAAATGGATAAATTATTTGTTTGAATTATAATATTATCCACCCTAACTCTGTCCAAAATATTTACACTACAAGCATTGAGCCCCAAACCATTTTCAATAAGGGTGTGCCTAATCCAAACTTTACTAATAATAGCCAATATAATCAAAGCATAATTTTGTTTCTACATTTCCAAAGGAGGTAATTCACTTTGATGGAAAACAATATCCACATTAGCCAAATTCATACCATCAATTAAGGTTGCAACATCATTTGGATATAGACTAGGAAGGATTAAAAAAAAAAATTAAAGCATGACATGATAGGTAGATGATGTTTGAATTAGGTCCCACAAGGAAATATGAGTAAGAGTGTTGTGAATTAATTCCACAAGATCATAATACTTTTCACTATGTTGAGACAAATGAGGGGCACTAGGAAAAATAGGTTGTGGAAGTGGTGTTGACGAGGAAATGGCTTGATTTTGTCTTGGTTTCTTATTATTCCCTATGTTAGATGTAAGAGAAACTGTGTGATAACTTGGTTGTGACACATGATTATTAGTAAGTTGTTTTGAAAATTTTAAGAAATGACATGGAGGTTTTGGTTTTTTTTTAGGCGGTCCTATGATAAGCACATGTTTGGTTTGGAATTGATGTTGTTGTTAAGGTGGGTAAATGATGAGTTGAGGTGTCATTGCATTAATTGTTCTTTTTCTTTTAGGAACGTTGCAATCCTTGTTGGATGATCTAAGTGAGATGACATCCTCAAGGGTTTCATATAACATATAAAATTCATCACAACTAAAGGGCTTGATAAGTATGTAATGAACTTGTACAAATAAATTTGACATAATTATATGACTATTCTTTGTCCAAGATCAATCATTTAATTTCAATTTCAACCAAGGATTTTATGTGTTAAGAAAAACTAGAACCAAAAAAGACTTACAAACATGCTATAGGAACAAACCTCAAAATAAAACTCCATATTTGTAAAATGAGAATAGGTATGAATCTGTACCTAAAATCTGAGCTAGATTTAGTAGGAAAGAGGTTCCCATGGAGCCTATGTCTAACTAGGGCTCTTTCTAAAATTTTAGTTTTGGAGGCACTAGTGACATAAGGTGAATACATGATACTATTTAACCTTTGATTGAGAATTAATTATGCTCTTTTTTTGAAATATTTTATGTTTGAAATATGTTATAATAGCTTAGGGTTTTGAAATTTTACAAAAATGAAATCAAATTTACCTGTATTTGTAATATAAATTATTCTTCATTATTATTTTCTTCAGAGACATTTGTTACAATAGTTTTCCTCCTTTTAAGTTTTGGAGGGGACTCACCAATGATAAATTCCAATTATTTCTTACTGAAGGATGAACCCACTTCAGACTTACTAGGTATAGACATACCAAAGCACAGATCTATATTTAGAGATGTGAAATATGTTCTACAAGAATTTACATTATTCACCAATGATTCCAAGTATCTATAAACTTGTTTTCCAATAGGAATATTATATTCCCATTCAACATATTCTCTTCCTAGTAACGAGTTCAAAAATTAAAAAGACAAACATTTGAACAAAGATCCAAATAAAAAAGGATAACCATTAAAGAATGAAATTTGGTCATTCTTAGTTAGGCTTTCAAGTAATAGGCTACACAAATGAAATTTCTTGTGTTCCTTAACCATCATGTGTGCAAGATATACAACAATAGCCAAAGTCAAACCTTGACAATTTTTGAAATAGATTTTCTAAGAAATTTCATATGTAACATACCTTACAACGGGATTTGTAAGATTGTTTATGAATATAGCTCGAGGGTCTTTATCAATTATAGTCAATTCCTCCACATCTTTGTATTTCATAGTTTTCATCACATGGAGATTCCCAACACTACATAAATCAATAATTACTTCGATCTCATTCTTCATGATGAGGTAGGGTTTTTCCAACATAATATTGCATTCTTAAATTGACTCAATGAGAGAAATATGAATTTTTTATCTACAAACTAGGGAAATTCTCCCCATAAATCCATACCTAGGGTTTGTATGCTCTACAACTCATCTTCTTTCAGCCCTAGTTCCATTTCCTTTATCTTTTTATGATCAAATTCTTCTAATTCAATTCATTTCAACTTTAGTGGAATGATTCCACTCGATACTTTTTCCATTTTTAATGCTTCTATTTTCTTGAATCCATTATTGTTCGGTCAAAACTCTTTCATTTTCCCTTCCTCCCTTTTATAAATAGAGAAATAATTAATGGATATCTATAATAATTCCTCCAAGACACCTTTCAAAGACTTTAGGTTCACAAGTGATCAACAAGACTTATGAATTTTACCTTATACACCATCGGTTTTCCTTAATTCACATTAAATGTGGTAGGATAGAAAAAGCTGCTAAAAATATTCTTCCCAACACAAAAAAGACTAGTTTGGTTTGTAAATTAGCATGCCAACATGTCTTTTTCTAGCTTCTTTTATAAATCCTTTGTTATCCATTCTTCAAAATACATCCTCGTTCCAACCTTTAACAGGTCATTCATCTAGGAGGTTTTTACAATTTTCTGATAATGCTCCCCCTAATACCATTCTTAAAGGAATTGTGCATACTGGATGAGGGCACAAGAACCTAAGCAGTTTAAGGTTCTTCTTCTTTCTTCCTTCATATCTTATCCATCTCTTGTTTCACCTCTTCTTTTTCAATTTTCTTTACTGGTTCATTCTTCTCTACTGGAGTAGACTATTTTCCCTTCTTACTTCTACAAACTTTTGAGATATGTTTGGGTTTGTTACAATTATAACAAACAAAAATTTTCTTATTACTATAACCTCCATTAATTCTTGATCTACATTGATTTTCTTTATGTCCAAATTTGTTATAGGTATAGCAATATCCATTAAAGGATTGATTCATTTTTCCTGCATTAAACCTATTCATCATCACTTGATTGATCATTCTCACCTGAGATCTGCATTTAGTAGCTTTATGTCCAACTTTCTTTCATGAGAAACATTGTCCAGAGAAAGAACCAAGAAACTGATTCATCTTGATTCTACATTTTATTGCCTTGTGACCAATTTTTTTGCATGAAAAACATACACCATTGAAAGAGGGATATCTTTGTGCATTAGGTTGTCTCATTGATAATCTCCTTCAAAGATTTCTTGAATCTATTTTATGTTTCCCTTTGTCTTGAGTCTTTTGGTTATCTTTTGAGCTTTCACCTGATTCATTTCCCAAGCCACCTTTGTCTTTATTTGATTTATGTCCTACAAGCAGTTCTTCAAGCTTGTTAGAGCTAGATTTGAAATTTCTCTCACAGAGATTTTTCTTCTCCAGTTCTACTTTAATGTTTACTGCCTCTTGTTCAAGTGTAGTGCATTCATTAGACTTGTTCTGCACCATTCAAAAATCTTTCAATTCTCTTCTTTTCTTCTACAAGCACTTTCAATCTAATGATCTCTTATTTCTACTACTCACTCACTTCGCTATGTCCTTCTTTGAATTTCTTTAATTTATCTTTCAATTTTTGGACACATTCATTAGCCTCATCTAGATTTTATTTAAAGACTCTATTTTCATTTTTTGCCTTATCAAGATCTTGAAGTGCAGTATGGAGTTCTTCTTTATCACCCTTTTGATCAACCTTCAAGATATTCCTCAAGTGATTAAGCTCTAATACAAATTTTTAAAAGAAACAAGACAACTAAGAGGGGGGGTTGAATCAATTGTCACAAAATTCAAGCACAAAACTTCAACACTTATCAATTTCACAACCACACTATTTTTTTATTAAGTATGAACATGAAAGGTAGATAACAAAAAGTAAAATTATCACAATGAACACTAGATTTTACATGGAAAACCCAATTAGGGAAAAAACATGGCGAGGATTAACTCACAATATAAAGAAGTTCCAAAATCAAATATATAAGGCTCACTGCCCAAAATAGGACTCACTATCTAGATAAAAAAGCTCATTTCTTACAAGGAGTCTGACTACCTTAAAAATGGATTATAGAAAAAAATTGGCTTCATAACCAAGATGAACTGATGAGAGTGCACCTAACAAGTGTTGATACACTTCCGGTGATGTTCAATAAACTGACTAAACACATTTCATCATCTTCACACTTTTCACATTCATAGCTTACCAGACACAACTACTTCACTTTTCAATCTTCAAACCTATCCAGCATATATAGTCTATTCATTTGCAAGCATCAATTAGGTCATCCTAATTAGATGCAATCCATGTTTATCAAAAACACCAACTATCAACTTCAAGCTTCCATAGAATATTTTCAGATACTAACTAAAAACGTGTAGGATAATTTATCATATCGGCATAGACCTAAGACAGGTCATATGTATATTCACATAACAAAAATTAATTCACCATATCACCAACTATTTATTAGGTTGACTCGAGATAGACCTAATTAGAAAAAATGCAACAACAGAATAATGTTGATATACCATACGAGCACCGGAACACAAGAGATTCTAAACATGCATGCTTTCAACAACCATAAACTGTTTCTCAAAACCACAGGAATCAACTATCAGCCATGGAGGATTTCAGACCAAAATACTAGAGGATGTAAGCTTCAAACTGATTTAGATACTAGACCAAAATACAAGTTTAAGTAGTAACTTAGTCTTGCAGTTGCAACTCATATAACATAGCGACATTAATGAAAACACTAAACTGTATAGTGGGCCATTCTTCTTCATTCTTCCAACACACTCAACGTGGATAGAAAATATAATTCAAGTTTGAAAAAAGAATGGGGAAATTGGAAAATGTGTGGATTTCAGGAATTTGAATCAATATTCATTGAAGGATAATTAGTCCCTACTAGTAATGGATCGAGTCTTGTAGATGGTGACTAGATCTAAGATGTTATCCATGCTGGATGGTTTTCTAGGATACAATCAAGTTAAAGTTAGTGAGAAAGACCAACATAATACCACCTTCACCACTCCATGGGGTACTTTTGTGTCTCATAGAATTCCTTTTGATTTAATAAATGTTGGTGCTACATTTCAAAGAGTGGTGGAATTAGATTTCCACGATGTCATGGGTAAGTTTATTTATTTTTATCTTGATGAATTGATTATCTTCTCAAAGAAACTTCAAGAACATTTCATCACTTACAATAAGTTCTAGAGAGGTTTCGAGAACATGAAATTTTACTTAACCCCAAGAAGTCAATTTTTTGGGTTACCCAATGTAAAAGGAAGGTATTAAAATTGATCAATAATGGGTCAAGTCAATTCAGGCTCTTTCTCTACCTTTGAGTAGTACAAAAATTTATTCTTTGTTTAAACAGGTGAATTTCTTATGGAGCTTTGTCCCTCACTTTGTAGAAAAGACACATCATACCATTGATATGATGAAGTGGAAATCTATCTTCTAGTGGAGTGTATAAGGTAAAGTTCCACTCAATGATATCAAAGTAGTAATAATGCATGCACCAATGCTAGTCTTCCTAGACTAAACTAAATATTTCATCGTGTATAGTTACTCTTCTAAGAATATGTTATCTACAATTTTAGTGAAACAAAATAATGAGGGGATTAAATCTCCTATTGCATTTAGGAGTTTTCCATTGAAGGCTCATGAGTTGAAGTAATCTCTACTAGAAAAAAATTATTTCATTGTAGTTAAGGAAATGAAACATTTTAGGTTTTATGTACTTAACTTGAATGTCATTGCATTGGTGCCAGATTCTATAGTTAAGTCAATCCTAACATAACAAGATTTTGGAACAAAGAGAGGTAACTAGATTGATAAGATGTAGGGAACATGGATATCAAGCCCACTATTTTGGTACATGGGAAAGGCCTGTGCCATCTCATTGTTGATAATAAGTTAGAATAAATATCAATTGATGAGGAAGTAAAAGATGAAGATATTGTAACAGTCTTGTTTGTTAGTACAACTGATGAATGGTATTCAAACATTACACACTTTCTCACTTATGGATAATTCCAAAGCATTTGTCTTACAAAGGAAAGAGGAAAATCAAACTAAAGGCTACAAAATTTGTCCTTTGGGACAACAACCTATACAAGAGAATTCTTGATGGTACTTTTTTATTCTTTGTTGATAAAGTTCAACATAATAAGTTGTTGGAATCATTTCCCAATTTGGCATGTAGAGGACATTTTCAGCACCAATAATAGCTCATAAAATCTTGTGAACAAAACAATATTGGCCTACACTATTCCAAGGCACATACAACTAGGTACATAGGTGTGAACTATGTTACGAGTTCATGGGGAAACCCAAGTTAGTTAATCTTCCCCTTAAGCAGGTTGTCGTTGAATAACCCTTTCAATAATGGGGTATTTATTTCATTGACACTGTCAATCCACCATCCAGTGCAAGGAATTCTTATGTCTTGACATCCATTGACTATTTCACTAAGTGGGTGGAGGCCATAGTGGTCAAGAATGTAACCTCAGAAGTAGTATGTAGGTTCCTAAAATAAAACATCATTTCTAAGTTTAGCATTCTAAATGAAGTTGTAGCAGATAATGCTACTTCCTTCTAATCTTGTGAGATAACCAAATTTTGTTTTGAGCATGGGATCACATTATCACATTCTTTAGACTATTACCATCAAGGTAATGGTTAATCAAGATCAAGCAACAAGAACTTGGTCACCATAATTCAAGAGTTGGTAGATGAGAATTAGTGATCTTGGCATAGAGTAGTGTATGTTGCATTGTTGGCATACTAAATTACCACAAAATGGTCAATAGGTATGTCACCATTTCAACTCTTGTATGGGTTGAATGCAACAATTCTGATTACTTTGGGATTTCCCACTCTAAAGTTGGCCAAGGCCATAGAAGATGAGACATTTTAATCTTTTTAAGATAAGCACATCATGTTCGTCAATGAATTGGAGGAGAAGTGTGTTCAAGTGGTGGATCACATTGTGGAACACCAAGGCCAGGTTAAAAAAAAAATTGGAAAAAAAGCTAAGTCTCAAGATTTCTAGGTGGATGATCAAGTCCTCTTGTGGGACAAAAGAAGAGAGCCCAAATGTATGCACAAGAATTTTGATTCAGTATGGAGAGGAAATTTCAATATTCACCAACTTTATGGTGAAAACAATTTATTGCTCATATACCAAGATGAAACACCCTTTTCGTTGCCTCATAGTGAACAACATCTGAAGCTATTCACTCAATGAGGTGACATATTAGTTTGTATATACTTGTACAATTTTTTATTCTTTTTCTTTTTGAGTATTTTTGTGTCTTTTTGTTATGTCACCTAACTCTATAACTCAATCGATGGATGAAGGCACTTAGAGACTAGAATTCTTCTCCCTTTGATTGTTTCAAAGGATGATCGAAGGAAGCTCCCTAGTTGGAGCTAGTTGTTATCCTTGAATTTAGCTGAGCTAAATTTATGGGATAATCACTACAAAACCTATCTATTTTGTAGCCCAGATACTCTAAGAATGTAAAATGAGAAATATTATACTTTCCCTCGTGCATGATCCCCTAGCCTCATAATGTTGTTTTGAGCATTAATATTTTTTAGTTTGTTGAAATTTACAAAATAAACCAAGTTCCAAACTTTCATTTTCTGAGTTACAAAATTCCTTGCTCATGCAAGAGCATTGAATTTTAGTTCCCCTTCATGACCAATGAAAAAGATAAAATTGCATGGTTGGTGAATTTCACCAACCATGTATATCATCCATTGACTTGTTAAAAGTTGCATTGGCAGAGAATTTTGTCAATTGTGCAAACTAAAGTTCACACAAGTTGCATTTATGATGTAGTTAGGGGAGACCTACAACATACTCAAACATAATTCCAAACTACCAAAACAATTGTCAAATCTCAATCAGATCAAAACTCGTCATATCACCAAATCTTCACTTTCCCTTGTAGCACTAGGAAACCACTAAAATGGGTATCTTTCCACAATTACACCTTTTCAGACAATAACTCAACTCACATCAAGGACCCATTATAGAGCTTAACAACATATCAAACAATCACCAATGGTTACTTTGTAACAAATTTCTCAAACATGACTTTTAACACCTTTTAGGGCTCAAATTATCCCTTTTTTACAAAGAGACCACCTTTAGAACTTATCCAAAACTATTTAAACCTTTAGGAAGCACTTAATACGTATTAGAACCTAAGATTCAACCATTATATCTCAGAGATACAATCATCCACTAACCAAATCATAAACCCTCTATTTAAGCCTAGAAACCCTAGGGCTTACTGAAAATGACACTTCCCAAACACCCAAAAATCTAACAACTATTCAAATAGGTTTATAATGGCCTACTTCAACTTAATTAAACATAAAACTATGCTACCCAATGCAAAAAATTTCTTTGACTCGTCAAAATTACCAAATTCCACTTGGAAACATCAAGTTTTAGACCAAGGGCTTCACACCCATCACCTTTTTGGATCTCTCCTACATAATTTCACCATCCACACACCTTCTGCTAACAAAATATACCCATTCCACCAAGCATCAGATCATATAGAAAGGTGGAATGGATTAATTCATGCTTTAACTTAACAAAATCCTTGAAATTACAAACTAAGGCTAGTTTTAGAGATTTGAAGATAAATTACAAAAATATTAATAGATAGGTCTCAAAATCAATCAAAAATGAATTAAAAAAATTCTCCTACACAAAACACAACACACTTGAATCAAATTATTGATGTACAAGTCGTACAATTTACTGCTACAACAGAAAATATAGGAAATTCTAGAAAAATATGAGTTTTTATTGTTTCAACTTCTTCCAAATCATAAAATCAACCTTCCCTTCAAGTTATGAAGATATTTATATTTTTTCCCACAAAAAAAAAAACAAATATAACTTCCACCAACTTAATTTTCCTCTACATGACCGTTTTCCTTCCCTAAAAGGCAACTTTACAATTTTTTTAAATTTGCATTTTGCACAAATTTGAAATTTCCAAAAGCTAAACCTCTTAAACATCTAGACTCCTAAACATGACTCAAATGACTAATTACATATTAAAAAATTGCCTCAAGACCTTATTTCAGACAAAACTCTTAAAAATCCTAAAGCCTACACCTTATCTTCATGGATTGACGTAACTTATTCAATGGTGCTCCTGCACCATACACCCCAGCTTTGAGCTTTTCCAAGTCCCTTGGAAAGATGAATGCCACATTTCCTTTGTATTTGGGTATGTGTAGGATCATGATGGGACAAAAAGTGGTGATATGATGGGTATGTGTAGGGTATGTGGCTGACGACTTTTTTTTAACCAAAAATTGATGAAATGAAAAGGGATTTTAAAGGAGATTCTCATCTTTCCACCAATATTAATTATTCTTTACTTTGAATTTAATAAATAATTATTATTTATTTTCTATTTGAATTACGACTAAAGTCCTGATTGATAGGCTGATTGAAAAAAACTTTATAGCTTTCAAATGGTATCACATTTTTTGAATACAGAACATGCATCACATTTTATGCTTTACATACTATAGGAACTCATAATTAATTATTTACTTGGAAAAAAAATACAAAAAAAAATGCATCACATCCGGACATGAGTCCTCAACTTATATCTAAAATCTTATTAAAAAATATTATCATTTTATTTTGGTTAGGGTGGTCAGACAGACACCTACTTCTTATGTTTTCCCTGAAATTTAAGTACTACTACATTGAAATTTCAAATTTTCACCAAACATTTAAAAAAAAAAAACTAGTAGTTTAGAAATTACATTCAATTTGCTACGAATTCTATTCTTATATATTTTTAAAATAATATAGATAACTTAAATTTAAATTTTTACATCAAGTTACCTAACTATAATTTTTTTGAATTTTTTGCCACTAAAGGGCCTATTTTTTCTAGGATGATCCTACACATACCCATTCTTCATGCCTTTGTCCTCTTTGATTTCATTTTTCAAGTTCCTTTTGCTCTTCACTATTTTTGGCATCTTTGTCTTCACTTGTTGTTTTCTCTAACTATTCCTTTTGAACTATGGGGCGCCTTTCCACTTTTCCATCTTGAAGTCTTGATGTCCCATCTCCATATATATATATGTATTCTTCCCTTCATCATCTGCAATTACTCTCCTTTGTTCCTCATGCTTCATCCACTGTCCAATGTCCCTTCCACTTGCTTCTTCACCACTATCAACTATCATTTTTCTTTCACCAGTCCTTGTCAGACCTGCCATTATCTTTTCCATTGTACCTTTGCATTTAATGGTCTTTGTACCTTTCTCTTCTACTGTCCAATAACTAACACAACCCTTTGTCCTCTTATACTCTTTCTTTTCAATCTCATACTATTTTTTACCAAAAGCCTTATTACTCTCTGACACATCACAAACTTCCATCTTCTTGTCTTTTCTTTCACTATTTTCTACACAAACATCTCTTAACTATCTCTTTACTATCACAAGATATACAACAGTCCCTACAACTATTCTATCACTATTTTCTTTCCTTTCCAAAGGCCCTACACACTCACTCTGCTCTTTACCAATCTAAATCTTTTTACCATCAACTTTATTTTTCCAAACAAAAACATTCTTCCTCATAACTTAGTGCAAATCACCTTTATTTTTTCTTTCCATTGTCTACAAATTAGACTCACCTTTTCTATCTGTTGTCCTATCCCCATCAAGCACTGTATTGGATCCTAAACACTTATTATTGCTTTCCTCTACATTCACATACTCTTTTCTCCCAAACATGATAATATCACCATATTCTTCTAGACCCTCAACCAATGGAGTTAAAACAAACTCTCTCCCATATTTTTCTACGGTGTATGTGTTTTGTGTACCATTATGCAAGGCCGACCTATCAAACTACTATGGTCTTCCCAATAATAAATGACAATAGCTAATGGGTAGTATATCACAAATAACTTCATCTTTATATGGACCTATCTAGAATTCAACTCTTGCTTGTTCACTCACCATCAAAGACTAATTTTCACTAACCCATGACACCTTATATAGCCTTTTTCTAGGTACTCTTTACAAATGCAATTTTTATACCATCTCATTAGACATAATATTACCTATACAACCTTGGTCAATAGTCACTTTTCATACCTTGTGATGTAGAGCAAGGTGTGTTGACTCATGACAAACTTTCAAAATATCAAAATTGAACAAGGAAACAACCATCTACAACCCTAATCTCTCAACTTGACTTAAGCATTCACCAAATGGCTTGTAGCCCTCATAAACTAACTTATCAAATTAACTCTTTGAGTAGGTCATACATGGACATAACATACACCATTTGAGATACCCATCAACCCCTCAACCAACATACCAAAAGAACTCATAATATTACTTAAGCACAAATATGAGATTCAATAGCATACCCCTATTTTGGGCTACTAAATTAGCCCTATTTTCCAAAGTAAGTACAACCTAAACTTCTAGTTTCCACTAAATATCTTATATAGTCACTAATTATGTTTCAAAACCCCAAATTTCATGATGAAACTAAGGATTCAAGTCCCCTAGGATATTGTCCCAACAAACCCTTACTTTGCATGCAAAATATTAGGGTTTAATGAAAATCACTTCTCCTGAGTTGTGAAAACTCTTCCAAAGCATATAACACCTTGCATTTACCCTAAAAAAACTAAATTAAACATTACTTTGAATGTTCCATCAACATTTTGCAAAACCCTACTTTAGAACCTCATTTTCACATCCAAAATACCCTGTCAAACCTTAGGTCAACACTCATTTTCAAGTTACTAGATTCTCCTAACACTTCTATCCACTAAGACAACTAAAATATCATTATTGAAGATATTCTACTAAGTTATATTGTTGTACAATAGGTGGAATTTCTAATTCATCTTAAAAATCTCAAAACAAAGACCTTGCTACCCTATTACAAGCTATCACACAAAATAGGGAAAATATCCTTCAAAACTGAATAGAAGTCACTCAAACCTACTAAAAAAGAGAGGTAAATCATATTAGTACACAACTATAAATACTTTCAAAGCAAATGAAAATAGTACAGTTTTGTACAATGCTGGTAAAGTACTAAAATTATATAAATATAGTGAATTTTCTGATAAAAACATTGTTTATTGACTTGAAAAATTCAATACAACTTCATTCATTATTTTTAAAGCAATTTGAAATATTTTTAACATGTTATCCATCAGTTACAAGTCTTATATTTGAATGGAGAAGCAATTACTCTCCATTTACAAGAAAAATTATCAACATGCAACTATTTTTAGCAATATTGTAAAATCTGACAAAATGAATCTGCCAACAACCTTAAATGACCTGACAACAACCAAAATGCTTCAACATGCACTCAAATAATACTAAATTACCTTATTAAACCATTTCCTACCTTTTACCAACCTTTTACTTTGATTTGACCAAAGGATTCCCTAAAATCTTTCATTTTCAACTTTTATGCATGACAACTCTTACAACCAAGTGGAAATTTTGCAATAACAAAATTGTTGAATCCTGGACACCTAAATAATATCACATTACAACTAATTGCATTGGAAAATGGTATTCAAGACCTTATCTGATGCATTTTCACAAGATCCTAAAGCCTACTATAGATCAACCTTGCTTGACAAAAATTGGTTAATGGTGCCCCTACACCATACACCCCAAATTAAAAAAATTCCAAGGCTCTTGGAAAAGTTCTTGTGGCTTGTTCACTTTTGTTCTCTTCATGATTCAATCCTCCATGTTTATCTTCAACTTGTCCACTTTGGTTTTGTTTCCTACTTCCCTTGTCATTCTTGTTCATACCTTCACTTGTTTCTTGCTTTAATTTGTCATATTGCTTTGTGGGGTGTTTTTCCATCTTTCCCTCATCAAATATTGATGTCACGTCTTCTTTCACCTATGTACTTACACTCTTTCCAATTGTTATCATTTCCTTATTTGATTATTTCTTTATCCTCTATCCCATTCTCTTTTTATTAGCATCTTCATCATTGTCAACTTTACCTTTCCTTTTACCACTTTTAGTCTTTCCAACAACTGTTCCATCACCTTTAATGGTCTCTGTTAGACTTACGCCTTCCTTGTTCAATGTATTATGACCATCATAAACCACTATCCTTGCATTCTCTCTCTTACCAACTCCATCAACCATTGTTGTATCTTTCTTTGATTGTCCTTTTTCTTTTTCCCTTATTATAGGGCACATAAAAGTCCCAACATGATGCCATATTTCTTTTCTTTCCTTTCCAAAGGATTTTCCTTCTTATGTTGCACTAAATCAAAATAAAACACATTACCTTCAACTATCTGCACATTATCTTCTCTTTTTCTTCCTATTATCTTATCTTTATCTATCCTTGCATTGGCTACCAATTCCATATTCTCACCTTGCTCAATACTCACAAACTGTTTCCCTCGAAACATGATGATTTCACCTTTCTCTTTTATCTCCTCATCCAATGGAGTTAGAAAAAATTTCTTCCCATATTTCTCAATGCTATGTATTATTTCTCCCATGATAGACTGCAGACCTATCAAATTGCCAAGGCCTTCCTAGTAACACATGACAACAACTCATAGGAAATATGTCACAAACAACTTGATCCCTATACTATCCAATTTGAAATTCAATAGTAGCTTGTTCACTCACCAAAATGGTTTCATTTTCACTAACCCAAGACACTTTATAAAGATTCTCTCTACATACTCTTTGCAAATTCAACTTTTCCACCATATCACTTGACACCATGTTATCAGTGCATCCAGAATTAACTATTACCTTACATACCTTGTTTTTGCATCTACAAGCTGTCCTAAACAAGGCTCTTCTTTGCATTAGCTCTTTCTCCTTGGAGGTCTTCAATATTTTTCTTTTCATCATCAAAATTTCACCTACTTTAGGAGTTGCACGTAGACTAGTGGAGTTTGAACTTTCAACCTCTTCCTCTTGAAAAATTTGTGATCTTCTATCATTATTTCTTTCTCCTCCACTTGATGTGGTTGGAAACTTGAAGAAAGGGTGACCAAACTCACCACACTTGTAACACTGCCATGCATACTCATTAGAATCTATTCTTCTCCTAAAGCTTGTTTTTCCACCTCTCCACCCACCTCTTGATTCAAGTGCTTGTTCTCTACTCTTATCATCCTCTTCATGATCTTCTTTATATTTTCTTGATGTAGTAAATGTTCCTCTTCCCTTAGTAGTGCTGCCTTTTCATCTTGTTTCCTTCTCTTGCTTCGTCTTGAGCTTTTCTTCTTCCCTTCTAGCCATTTGAAACTTCTTCCCTTCTAGCCATTTGAAAACATTGTTCTATTGTTTTGGGTTCCAACATACTGATTTCATCTTGAATGTTATACCTTAAACCATTTAGATATAAAGCTACCCTCTCTTCCTCATCCTCTTCATGTTTTTCTCTTATAATTAACCTATAGAATTCCTCTGTATAGGTTTTTACATCTTGTTCCTTTTGCCTAAGATTTTGCAATATTTTGAGCAATTGAACATTATAATCACAGGGTAGAAACTTACCTTTCAAATTTTCCTTCATTATCTCCTACAAAGTGATCTTGCTCTTTCCTTTTTCCTACCTTTCATCTTGTACAAAGTTCCACCACAACAAAGCATGTCCTTTCAACTTGGTCTTGGCTTTCTTCACTTTTTGTTCTGCATCTATCTCTTCATTGTAAAAGTAGTTATCCATGGCTCCTATCCAATCCAAGAGCTCTTCACCATCTAGTTTACCTCCATACATAGGTACATTTATTTTTCTATGTCCATCACTCTTCACAGCCTTCAAAAACTTCATCGTTCTCACATCCTCCAGATCCATCTCTTCTTCTTCTTCTTCAGTATCACTTACATATATGGTGTCCTTAGACTTTAATTCTTCTATCTCCCTCTTCAAAGCTTCTATTTCTCTTGACTATTGCTCAACATTTCTTTCTATAGGATTTCTTTAAGGAGGCATCTTCACAATATTGCCTCTTCACCCTTCAACCTACAAAACTCAACCAAATCACTTGCAAAGGACCTACTAACCAGCTCTGATACCAAATTGATGTAGAGTAGGGTGTTTTGACTCATCACAAACTTTCAAAAGATCAAACTTGAACAAGGAAACCACCTTCTACA
This sequence comes from Sequoia sempervirens, assembly GCA_007258455.2. Taxonomy (NCBI): domain Eukaryota; kingdom Viridiplantae; phylum Streptophyta; class Pinopsida; order Cupressales; family Cupressaceae; genus Sequoia; species Sequoia sempervirens. The sequence goes on from VDFB02193867.1 coordinate 126,598,442, forward strand.
ACCCTAATTTCTCAACTTGACTTAAGCATTCACCAAATGGCTTGTAGCCCTCATAAACTAACTTATCACATTAACTCTTTGATTAGGCCTTAAAGGGACCTTAAAACACCATTTGAGATAATCTTCAACCCTTGAACCAACATATGAAAAGAACTCATAATTTTTCTTAAGCACAAATAGGAAATTCAATAGCATACCCCTATTTTGGGCTACTAAATTAACCCTATTTTCCAAAGGAAGTCCCACCTAAACTTTTAGTTTCCACTCAACCTCTTAGAAAATCACTAATTATGTTTCAAAACTCCAAATTTCATGATCAAACCAAGGATTCTAATCTCTTAGGATGTTATCCCAACAAACCCTTACTTTCCATGCAAAATACTAGGTATTAATGAAAATCACTTCTCCCAAGCTTTCCAAAATATTCCAAATCATCCAACACCCTAAATTTACCCTAAAAAAACTAAATTAAACATTACTTTGAATTTTCCATCAAAAATTTTCAAAACCCTACTTTAGAACCTCATTTTCACATGCAAAGTACCCTGTCAAACCTTAAGGTAGCACTCATTTTCAAGTTACTTGATTATCCTGAAACTTATAGCCACTAATACAAATAAAATATCATTATTGAAGATATTCTAATGAGTTACAACCTTGTAGAATAAGTGGAATGTATAATTCATCTTAAAAATCTCAAAATAGAGACCATATTGCCTTGTTATAGGCTATCATAGAAAATGGGGAAAATATGCTTCAAAACTTAATGGAAGTCACTGAAACCTAATCCAAAAGAGAGATAAAAAATATTACTACAAAATAAAAAGACCTTTAGATCAAATGAGAACAATATGGTTTTGTACAGTGCTGGTAAAGTATTGAAATTATAGAAATACGGTGAATTTTCTGATAAAAATGTTGTTTATTGACTTGAAAAGTTCAATACAACTTCATTCCTTCTTACTCAAGCCTTTCTTAGGATTTTTAAAATGTTATCCATCAGTTACAACTCCTATATTGAATGGAGAAGAAATTACTCTCCATTTACAAGAAAAACTGTCAACATGCAACTATTTTTAGCAATACTACAAAGTTTGACAAAATGAATTTTCCAACAACCTTAAATGACTTGAAAATGACCAAAATGCTTCAAAATGCACTTAGATAACACTAAATTGTTGCTAACAAGCAATACTGAGAGAGGGGGTGAATCAATATTGTGCAAAAAATTACTTTATTATTCTGATTATGAATGCACTTAAAATATTCAACCAAGAGAAATATGCAGAAACAAAAAGAAAATAACCACAACACCATAACACAAGGATTTTTACGTGAAAACCCTATTAGGGAAAAAACCATGGTGGATGGCCAATCCACAATATAATGTGAGTATACTCAAAAAGAAGTTTACATTATGGGAATGCACTTGCATTTAGGTACACTGCCTAGAGCTCACTGCTCAAAATAGGAAGGCACACTACCTTATAGAGATTTGGATTAAATCCAAGAGAATGAACTAAAAGAATAGAATCTACAAATGCTTGATTGCAGTGTTAGTTAGGCTCAGATGTCAATATTTTATCCTTCTGACTAATACCAAACTTCTTCTTTGCTCTGCTCTAACTCACTTCACAAAATATTTATGTGCAAGTGAAACTGTGCATAAAATCGCTCTAACACTCTTCTGGTATTTGCAATACACATCGACACACCACATACATATATAAAAATGATATAATAGATCATTCATATATATGTGTGACTAACTATTTAATCGCAACATGTCAGCTCCAAATAAAACTTGAAAATATTAGAAAATTGTTAGCTCAAATCTTAAGAGTTATCAAATGTGCATCCACAATGGTCATCCACAACTTAGCTTGGAGCCAAATCATAAAAATAAAACACAAAAATATTCAAATAAACATTCCCTAAATATCCACAATACATTACATCAACTGAGTCGGCCCCAAAATATTGAAAAGTAGAGAAGTATCCAAACTTGCACATGACTTGGTACTAGGTACTAAGATTTCCAAATAACACAAGAAATATATTGATGAGCTTCTAGTGAGATCCACAACTCAAAGTAACACCTAAAAATATGTATGTGAATCATTGAACACCAATTTTCTAGATGATTTGTGCTTCTTCACTAACTACAATTTGACTGGCGGTGGGAGAAAATGATGTCATGCAGATCTATCACTGACTAGGGTTGGCATCAATGAAAACACTAGAAATCACTTGCATTTTCTCTTTCCAACAATCTCCCCCTTTGGAATTGATTGCAACACTTAGTGAAAAATTACTAAGTGTCAAATCAAAACCAACACAAGTTACACCACCATTACAAAACTTAAAAAAGAAACTTCAATCTTGGAAAAACAACTCCTCCTATGATGATTATGCATTTTTCACTATACACTTCTCCCCCTTTAAAATCAATGGCAAAAACTAGGAAAACCAAAACAAAATTCCAAAATTGTATAGGTATGAACTTGTAACTTACAAAAGTTTGAAAATATCTAGAAAATATTGCTTCAACACTCTTAAATTGTCATCACAAACCTTTTTGATACTTTCAAAAAAAATTATGTGACCAGACATTCAATAGGATTGAGCCTCTATAGTTTCAAGATTCTCTGGGTCACTAACTGCTACAGTAGCTTTTACTTCCTTCAAAGTACTCATCATTATCCCAATATTTAGACAAATTAGTCCTCTAAGTTCACTTACTCTCCCAACAATCCTGTCATTTTCACTCTTCAAGCATATTATTTTTTCAAGTAGACCTGCTACTAAACATTCTTGTTGAACCATATCACCAGCTAATGGATCAAAAGTAGCAGAAATGGCAGCTAATTGATTTTCTAGATCCTTCACCTTTTTCTCATTATCTTCAATAAACTTGGACATAACCAAACAAGACTTATAGGCTTTTCCAACTTTAGATATAGAAACTTGAATGTTCAAGAAAGTAGCTAACAAAATATTATCCTTTGCAATCATTGCCTACAATTGACTAAGTATTTTTCTATTAAACTCCTTTTGCACTTTATCCTCGGTAGATTTCTCAAGAGACTCAAATTGAGTACTTACAAAATTTATGAGTTTCTTTAGCTCGCCGAAAGAGGAACCTGATGGGTCCATGATATAATTAGGCATTAATTTCTATAGAACTTCAAATGGAAGGATTAGCAATTCACTATCCTTTATGTGATACATTAGAATCTTCTCACTAGCCTTGGCTTGAACAATTGATGCAACCTTCATCATCTGAATTGGGGATAGAGTAGATAGATTGATTGAACTTTTATCCAATTCAGGATCAAAATCTTCATGTTGCTCCATCAGAGATCTCTTCACTGCCTTGGTAGTGTCTCTTTCCTCCACTATGATTTCTTGAACTTTTTCTTCTTTAGACTTGGGTTCTTTTGAGACTATTTCTGGATTGCTTTAGGCACTTCAACCTCTTCATTTTGCACCACCTTCTCCTCAACTAATACCACCTTAGGAACTTCAGTTTCCATAGGTGTCTTTGTATTTTCCACATTAGGAGAAATCAGAATATCCTCAACTTCTGGAGGATCAAATACATTTGTATTCTCCTCATTCACATTCTCTTCTTCATTGACATTTACATCCTCATTCATTTCCTCATTTCCTGAAACATTTCCAGTATTCATTTCCTCAATGTTAATCTTATTCTTTGATAGAAAGTCTTCCAGAATTTCCTTAGTTTCCTCAGTAACCATGCCATTCTTCACAAATTTCAAGACTAGAAGTTTACCAGTTGAGTTTAGACTTGTTACTACACATATAACCTCTTTTGTGATTTTGAAGGGTATATTTAGGCATGTGAATTCATCATGAGCATGGCTCAAAAAGTATCTAACCCATTCATTTTCCTCAAATATGGGAAATCGTGCAACCTACACAAAATTATTGTGGTTAGGGAGGTCAGACAGACACCTACTTATTTTTTCCATGAAATTTAAGTACTACTGCATTGAAATTTCAAATTTTCACAAAATAGATTTTTTTTTATAAATAAACCTAGTAGTTTAGAAACTACATTCAATTCTCTATAGATTCTATTCTTACATATTTTTGAAATAATATAAATAACTTATTTAAGTTTTTTATGTCAAGTTTCCCAACTATGATTTTTCTAAATTTTTTGCCACTTAAGGGCATATTTTTTCCATGATGATCCTACACATACCCTATAGCCAGAAAGATAAGTGAGTTTATTGCTTCCAATTGAGTCACTCAGGAGTATGGATTATCAATTGGCATTAGCTAAAAGGGTCAGAGATATGAAGGAAGATTTAAAGGCTCTAATATAGATTGGGTTTCCCTCCTTATTTTTAGATGATGGAGAAGTATTAGTAGAAGAGCAAGTCAAAGAGGCCATTTAGCTCAAAAAATAATATTTATCATTGCTTCAAGGCCTGATCCCATCTCCTTCAGTTGTGGAGGTCGAGAAGGTTCTCCTCACTTTATCCCACCTCTACTACCACATCAAATTTGTTGCATCTAAATGGGGAGGAGTTTCTTTCAAAGATGTCCTTGATCTTGATCAAACCTACAAGACATTGCACACCCTCATCCTACCCTCCAATGGAGACTGGGAGTCCCAACATGCCACCTTCCTCAAACTTTGAGGATTATTTTATAACTAGGTTCATACCTCCACAAGTAAAGGCCCCCTATGAATCACCAAAAACTATGGAGACAAGATTTTCCTTCAATTTTTTGGACCCTTGAAAGTCTTCTTTTGGCCCCTACTTCTTTTTCATGTTATGATGGTACCACACCCTAAAGGCTAAATGTTACTCTTGCATAAAAGTGCATAACGCGTGATGAAGTGGCTACATGACTTTTCTTTATATCATCTTCCTTTCAGTACTGAACTAGGACACTTGTCTTTCTATGCGAGGATTTTCCCCAAGCTATTCTCACAAATTCGGAGATCGCCTACTAGCATGTCACATTAGCCATTTCATTAGGCAAGTTATTTATTTCATGGATGTATCTCTTTTGACAAAGATTTTCGGATAGCTTAGAGGAGTTCTTACTTTTGGGGTTGGACTTTTGGGCTGGCATCATCATTCCTCGTAGTTGATCAGATCATATTTTTCCATGCTATGTTATGATCTGATCATGCTCTAATAGCATATCTTCATAGAACTTCTACAACATTTGGAGCCATTGATGAAGCAACTCAATCTTTATTAGAAAAGATTGCTACGATCTAATCAAACCTTAGATCAAATTGTAGTCTATTAGGCATGGACACCTAGAAGTTGTTCATCTATATTGGTTACAATTGTGGCTCCTTCTTCTGGCTATTTAATGGGGTTTGTAGCAAAGGGAAAGATATAGATATTTTTTCTCAAAAGAGTTAGAAAAGATAAAATACAAGAATCATAGGTTTCGAATAGGGAGATAAATTTCTTAGGAATAGGAGGATTTTTACAGATAACTATTCAAACTCTATGGCATGTTTTATTTGTCAAAAATATTAATTTGGATTCGCATCTAACCTTTCTTTCAATTATTTAATGCAAGAAAAAATGAGATTGTGTATTTTATGGCTTTTATCACAATTTATTTTCCCTATATTGTTTATGTTGAATGCTCTATGTCAAGTCTTATAGAGATAGTTTTTGTTTTTTTTTCATATATCGTTAGCTTTTATGTTTGATGCTATCTTCAGAAATTGTATCATCTTCATTATACTCTTTCATTTTTTGTGAAGGTTATGCTATATTTGATATTATGTTGTAAGAGAAAAAGGGTTTCGTAAGGATCTCAACATTCCTGTCAATTTTAGGGTTTCTTTTTTCTATTGGACCTTAATGGATGCTTCCCACGGGAAGATATGAATGAATTCTTTCTACTTTCTATAGCCTTATTTTCTCATTCTCTTCACAACAATGAATGGTCTATGAAATTTTGTGTCCATTTCATCAAGAGTAATAAATTGTTAAACTTTGAAATGCTGTAAAAGATTTGGCATGCCACCATCACTTTTTTTCTTTGCATTTCTCTCTTCCCATTTTTACAAAAAAGTAGAGAAGATCCAACTTCTATAACAATCCCAAAGGTCATTCAGTGAGGCACAATTTGGTCCCCCACTCACTAAATTTCCCATAAGGTTGTTTAGAGAAGCACAAGATTTAATGACCAACACTACCAATATGTCTCCTAGAAAGAGTATCACCACTAGTTCTCTTTCTATCATCCACACAACCAACCCAATCTACAACACAGTATGTAGTTAAAGTGAAATCATTACCTAAAAGATACCATATACTATATTCTAATGTACTCTTAAAGTATTTAAAATTTATCTTCATAGCTTTACCATGTGTCTCCCTAGGAGCATCTTGAAATCTAGCAACCATGCAAACAACTTGCATGATATCAGGCCTTGTTGCAGTAAGATATAAAAGGATTCCAATAATAGATCTATATAATGATTGACATGGGTATGTGTAGGATCATGGTGTGCCAAAAAGTGGCAATATTATGGGGGTATGTGGCTGACGACTTTCTTTTCACCCAAAATTAATGAAATGAAAAGGGTTTTTAGAGGAGATTCTCAGCTTTCCAAAAATATAAATTATTATTTAATTTGAATTTAATAAATTATTATTATTCATTTTCTATTAGAATTACGACTAAAGTCCTGATCGATAGGCTGATTGAAAACATCTATAACTTTCAAACGGTATCATATTTTTTAAATAAGAAACATGCGTCACATTCTATGCTTCACATACTATAGGATTAAAAAAAAAAAAAATTCATGAAGTTTTGACCAAGTTAAGGTGGTCACAAACGAGTTTTTATATTTTCTAAAAGTTGTAATAAAAAATCATAATTAATTATTTACTTGGAAAAAATTACAAAAATATGCATCACATCCAACATGAGTCCTCTACTTATATATAAAATCTTAAAAAATATTATTAATTTATTATGGTTAGGGTGGTCAGAAGACACCTACTTCTTATTTTTTCCAAATTTAAGTACTCTGCATTGAAATTTCAAATTTTCACCAAATAGATTTTATTTATTTTTAAATAAACCTAGTATTTTAGAAACTACATTCAATTTTCTACAAATTCTATTGTTACATATTTTTGAAATAATATAGATAACTTATTCAAATATTTACGTCAAGTTTCCTAACACTAATTTTTCTAAAAAAGTTGCCACTTAAGGGCCTATTTTTTGCATGATGATCCTGCACATACCCACCTACTAATTCAAATTCATTACCTTTTCTCATATTACATGTATTTACCATAGGTGCACTAATTGTCATGCAATCTTCCATCTTGAATTTCTTCAAAATTCCCTTCACATACTTGTTTTAAGAAATGGAAATTCTTGTATCCAACTGATTGACTTGTAATATAGGAAAAAATGGTAATTCTCCAACCATGAACATCTCAAACTCTTTTTATAATGTAGTAGAAGAAATCTTATCACAATTACTGCAAAAAGGATATCATTAGCATAAACAATGACAACCAGTATATGTTCACCTTCACATTTGAAATAAAAAATATTATCATTAATACCTTTCTTATACCCTTGTTGTCAGAGATATTTGTCCAACCTAGAATTCCAAGCCCTAGGGGACTATTTTAGACCATACAAAGCCTTTTTCAATCTATATACATAATATTTGCTTTTAGGTAGAAGAAACCCTTCAAGTTGCTCCATATAAACTTCCTCACCCAAATAACCATTAAGAAATGCATATTTTACATCCATCTAATATAATTTGAAATTTTTATAAAAATAATATGCAAGAAACATTATAATAGCTTCAATTCTAGCTATAGTTGTAAACGTCTCATCAAAGTCTATAACCTGAACATGAGCATAAACCTTATAGACTAATCTATCTTTGTTTGTTTTTATCTTCCCATCTTCATTTAGTTTGTTTCTAAATACCCATTTTCATCCTATGACATTCTTATTAGTAGGCCTAGGGACAAGTTCCCAATGATTTTTCTCTATTTGACTAATTTCTTCTTCCATGGCCTCAATCCATCTTTCATCCTTACTAGCTTATTCATAAGATTTAGGCTCTATTTGAGAGAGTAAAGAATGTTAGAAACCAAGATCTGAAATGAAAACCAAGAAATCCTTCCACATAAGAGAAAATCAGAAAAAAGCAGAGCTATTGCAAAAGATGTGCAAATAATTATTATTTAGGAATTGATAATTACAAGATATGATTTGCTTTATAAAAGAAAAGATGCATAACCCTAATCTTATTTTGAGCAAAAAGATAGCTCAATAAGATGAAGATGATAATTAATTAATCTAGGAATTAAATATTACCTAAGTAAATTTATGCAAGTGTAATTAAATATTAATTACACTAACACCCCCCATAAGTGCAACTTAGGGAAACTAAAAAAGCATGCACCTAAAAACTAAGATGAATGCAAGAAAGCATGAATGGGTCTTGACAACAAGGCCTGATCAGGTACCCAAGTACAAATGCAATAATGAGGTAGAGAAGGAAAATCCAATGGGACAAAACCCCCCTACAATGGGATGACTATTGCAAAGAAGCACTGGAAGAACACCGGAACTGCAATCCAACAAGCAAGGAAAGATACGTCTGTCTACAACTAAAACCAAAAATGGAATCATGATAATGCGATAGTAGACCAAATGCCACATAACATTGGAAAACTCACAAACTGGAACAACCCTGGAATCTGTGAAGCAACAGTACATGAGATGATGACTGAATTTGGAAACTGTGTATCTTGATGCTGATGCCAAACTGTGACTAAAACTCTTCCATGGGAAGGAGTACCAAAAGGACTCTGGAACATTAACCATAAAAGCATGTCCCTCAAACTGAGAAGGATCTGAACCAATGCGGATCAAGAAACATAAACTCTCAACTAAAGTGTGAACCGATGAATCCGATGTGTCAAGAAATAGAAAAAATGTCGCCAAAAGAAACTAAGAAACTAGATAACCCATATGAGTTTCCAACAAATCAAGATGAAGATGGCAATCAAAGTGCATGCGCACTCTAATTAGATTATTATGCAAGAAACCCCCCTAATGAAACTTTATCTCAGTTCATTTATTACAATAACCCAATGATTGTAAAAGGAGAGAATCCTAAATGTGCATAAACATAAAATAAGATGATGTGGTACTGAAATGAAGTGCAAATACTCAAGTTTCACCTTTCCAACTACCAAAACATCCAAGTAATCTCCAAGACAACCATCTGAACAAATTTGGAATAATGATAAACTTGTAATAGATACAGAAAAAAGTGCATGGAAAAAAAAAAAGCTCCTCAATACATTTCCAATACAGCAAAGAAGACAAAAATCAGAGATCATGGCAAAAAGTTGTGAGCTCGGAAGCCATAAATGAACATCTAACTTCAAACAGAAATAAATTCAGCTAAAAAGAAAAATAATGAAAAATAAATTTTACCACAGGATAGTTCTTGGAACCATCTTTCTAAGGATATCTCATTTTTGAAAATCCAAGTTCAGACAAAAAAGTTATGCCCAAAATACCAAAACTCATCCAAAAGGGGTTGGAGTTAAGCTTGGCGGCTAGGCTAACTACTAGCATTAACCATTAGCATTAACTGCTAGTGGCTAGTGGTTAACTGACCGTGGTTCCCATTAACTCTAGTTTAAAAAAAAAAATCTTGGATTGTGTGTCGTACCAGGCTGTACGACCCATAAATGAAAAAAAAAACCTCTCAAAGTCACTTTGTCCGATTTTGACAATTTGACAGTCGATTTTGGGGTTTTTGGGTGCTCTAATGTGATGGTGAGGTCCATTTGGGCTGAAAATTCTCCAAAATTTTAGGTACACTCTAGATCTGGAAGCCCTCATAAACTTAAAATCCTCATAGATCTGACAAACGATGGCCAAAAAAAAAAAAAAAGCCAATCTTTACTTTTTCTAGCACTCTGAATCCAATGGTGAAGCCTGATCTGATCCAAAATGCCTCATAAATGAACTCAAGGTATGATACCCTCAAGGAATCCCAAATGAACCTTGCAATGATTTCTCAAAAATCTAAGAAGGGGTTGCAAATCAAGGCTCTCATACCATTTTAGAAACCAAGATCTGAAATTCAAACCAAAAAAGCCTTCCATAGAAGAGAAAATCAGAAAAAAGCAGAGCTATTGCAAAAGATGTGCTAATAATTATTATTCAGGAATTGATAATTACAAGATATGATTTGTTTTATAAAATCAAAGATGAATAACCCTAATCTTATCTTGAGCAACAAGATAGCTCAATAAGATAAAGATGAGAATTAATTAATCTAGGAATTAAATATTACCTAAGTAAAGTTATGCAAGTGTAATTACACTAACAAAGAACACTTTACCCATTCTTGTTGTGCAAGCTTTCCTCTTGTCATGACACCATCAACTTTATTTCCAAGAATTTTATTCTCAAAATGATCTCTTTTGAAAAATTTGGATGGTGCCTTTGGAGTAGTGTTTTGTTTCTCTTCTTCATTAGTATCGCTTTCCTCTTGTAACTCTTCTTTTGTAGATTCTTCTTTTTTCTCATAGATGGGTACTTTTGAATATGTAAACATTGAAAAAATGTCTCAATCCTACAAATGACATTTAATCATTGAATTACCTGCTTCCTTGAATAATTAAAGAAAAATAATCATTTAATTATTCTCTAATGACATTTTTCTCTATTCATTAAATAGTTCTTAATTATTTAATTGATTCAATTTATCTTATTCTTCCTTTGGTTGATTTAAATAATATCAATTTTATTTAAATTACTTCATGAATTGTTGGTAGATGGTCAACACTCCTCTCAGGATTCCTAACATGTATTAACTAGCTCTTTTGGATTTTTTAACTTAGGAAATTGTATCAAGCATTAAAAGGTTGATATTATTGCAACAAAAACTATGGGGCCAAAAATTGTTATTAGAGCCAAAGGTGTTAGGTTTGAATCCCCTCGAGTAATGCTATAATGGATATTGTTGGTAGATGGTTAGTTCTCCCCTTAGGATTCGTGACATGGCTTAATCAGCTCTTATGGGTTTGTTAACTCTGGAAGTTGTATCAAACATTAATAGGTTCATCTTTTGGTGCAACAAAAACTGTGGGGAAAATGATAATAACCTCCCTAATCGAGACAACATGTATACCCTCCTCCATGATCACTGCATCCCTAATAGCTTCATCTACAACATCCTCCTCCCCAGCCTCCTCCACTATAAACTCCCCAACCATTGCCTCCCAAAACATCATATACTCTTGCCTCCTCCATCTCCACCTCCATCTATCCCCCCTCAAGGATGGGTGGCATCTACTAGGGCACTATTTTTTCTACTTGTGGAGGTAATCCTACTCTCCCCTATTGACCTCAGTCATCATGAGCCCAACCTCTCCCATAGCCACCTCATCATTTTTCCCCTCTTCCTCTATCTCCTTATACACCTTTATCTACACCATCACCATCATCTCCATCTCGGTCTCCATCACCTCTACTCATCCTCTGCCTTGCAATATGCCTTGTTTTTCACTACCTATCCTCTCCACAAATGTTTTCTAGTTAGGATTTGTAAATGGTGTGGGTCTATATGCCTCCCACCATTCATCATACTAAAGAGTCATACTGCATTGGCCACATTGGCCCCTAATCCCCACTAAATGGGTTGTAATATTTCTATCTCATACAAAGCTACTTGTAAACTGATCATTGACCCCACTATGATACCTCTCTAGTTGACTTGGAAAACTCTACTACTCCTATTGGCACTTTGTAGTGCTCACTGAACTTCTATAACACCCTCTCCAATAGGTGCCTCTCTATGATGTGTTATGTCATCACCATTTGTCTAATCAGATAGTGTTATTTCTATAATAGGGTAAGTTGTTTCCATCCTCATCCCACCCTAGGAAATCCTTGTAAGGTCTCCAAGTGAATCCATCCATCATGTCAATGGAATTTTACTAGTATCCAACATTTCCTACCTTGATCTATGTATCTAATCCTCCATAAATGTAAACATATGGGATTTTAGGAGCTAGGTATCTATCAACTGGTGGTCACAACACTGCACTGTGCTCCCATGCCCACACCATTAGAAGCATCATCTAGTAGCTAATGATTTTTCCATACCTATAAGCTACATCATGCAGTTGGAAGTATGGAATTTCTAGTAAACATGGTCCCCATACATACATTATGGCCTCCATCATCGTGCCCTCAAGCATCTCCTCCCATCCTATAGGTAATTCATGTTTATTCCTAATTAGATAGTGTTATTTCTATAATAGCGTAAGTTGTTTTCATCCTCATCCCACCCTAGGCAATCCTTGTAAGGTGTCCAAGTGAATCCATCCATCATGTCAATGGAATTTTACTAGTATCCAACATTTCCTACCTTGATCTATGTATCTAATCCTCTATAAATGTAAACATATGGGAGTATAGGAGCTAGGTATCTATCAACTGGTGGTCACAACACTACAATGTGCTCCCATTCCCACACCATCAAAAGCATCATCTAGTAGCTAATGTTTTTTCCATACCTATAAGCTACATCATGTAGTTGGAAGTATGGCATTGCTAGTAAACATGGTCCCCATACATACATTATGGCCTCAATCATCATGCCATCAAGAATCTCCTCCCATCCTATAGGTAATTCATGTCTATTCCTATAAAGGGAAACCACTCCATCAATCACTAAACATAATACCACTATGAGTCTCTCATACCTATCAGCTAGGGTGTCCCACCTAATCTCATAGTCCTCTACCTTGAGCTCTACCATGGAATCTATATCAAAGACTCATAAAATGGCTACTTAACCTCTCCTTGTTTCACAAAGCACCCACTCTCCATGGATGGGAATTTTTAGAATCCTCCACACATCCACCAATATCACAAATTCCTAACTAGCTAGTAGGTGGAATGAACTTATCTCTAAGTGCCACCTCTCTGCTAGTGTTATTAGTAAACCTCAGTTATCCCACACCATGGGAATTAATGTGGTAGAGTCCTAATGTAGTGAGTGTTTCTCACTCCTCTATGACTAGACAACCTCAAAGGGAAAAGGACTCCAGTCAGCTCTCACAAGTATATATTGGATCTAATCTCACCTGCATCCACCAAAAGGCATGCCATGTTAATTCTAGCACCCAAATTGCCTATATGACCTATCATATTTAAGATTTTGCAAAAAAATGCCTAGATTATTCCTTTTGTCAAACACATCATTCTAGCCCTCACATGCATCGCAATGTCAATTATGAGTCCATTTTTCACTTGTGATGTTCTATCATTCAATTGTGTCACACTTCAGTAGTTGTGTTGCACCATCCTTCATATGTGTTACATTGCAATAATTGCAGTGTAGTTTATAGGTGTGAGCCAATTTTCACCCCTTACCTATCTAAAATTATTATTTCACACTTCAATAGTTGCACTAAATGTGATAACAATGTGGTACAAAAACTACATTGCATCTATTTTCCCCTTCTTTGAGAAACATTTGGATACACATTGTTGTGTCTGAGCCCTCCTCATGTCCATATGTCTGTAATTGATACCCGCAGTGTGCAATGATTGATGTAGGTGACATTCTAGAAATAACTTCATAGGAAATCCTAAACTAGAGCTCCTAATCCATCACCAATGTATTTGTACCTATCAAATTAGCTTATCAGTAAATTTGCCAATTTTTTTGAAATTTTTTCAAAATAATTCAATTATCTTGAGGGGGAATTATCCTATTATGCATTTATCAAGGAACATTAAGGCATATACAGGGCTCAATTTTCTTGATTATTCTTTGACACAACACTCAAAATCACATTATTTTAAAGAGGGGAAAAATGTAGACACTGAAAAAATGTCTCGATCTTGCAAGCAACGTTTTATCACTAAATCCCCTCCTTCCTTGCATAATTAAATAATTTTTACTATTTAATTATTATCTAATGTCATTTTCCACTATTAATTAAATAATTCTTAACTATTTAATTAATTCATTTTTTCTTATTCTTCCTTTGATTGATTTAAATAAATATCAATTTTATTTAAATTACATCACTAATAACCCCTTGTCTCCTCATAATTAAATAAATTTTATTTATTTAATTATTTTTTTCCATCATTCTACTATAATTAAATAATTTTTTTAATTATTTAATTATTCATTAGCCTTTTCTCTCCATAATTAAATAAACCTTATTTATTCAATTGTTTATCATATTCTTATCCTTATAATTAAATGATTATTTTTAGTCATTTAATTATTTATCATTTTCCTTTTTCCTCCATTAAAAATTGTTTTTAATTATTTAATACTTAATACTCCACCTTTCTTCTAGAATTAAATAATTATTTTTAATTATTTAATTATTCATTTTCCCTCCTCTAAATTAAATAATTGTCATTATTTAATTTAATTTTTTCTTAGCTAAACCCTAAATCTTGACTACTTTCTTGATTTTTGGTCCATTCATCCTTATCCTTGTCTCAATTAATTTTAACCATTGCTCATGATACCTCATCATCTAATCCTAGCCCTTCATTTGAATTTGGATTTCTTTAAAAGAAAGTCATCATCTTCATTTCAAGGTTGAACTAAAATCTTTAAATTTTTTCTATCAAGAGATCAAGGTATCAATTTTCAACATCAAGCTCATTGAGTAATTGCATACTAGATATCTGAGAACAAATAAAGAAATATGCAGAAGAGCAATACAGGTGATTAAAGTATTACATAGAGATTGAGGTTATATTTATTTATTAATGTGATTTATATGTTAATTTGTACTTCATTGTTGGATTAAGGTTTTTATTACTTGAATTAGATAGTTTTGTGGTTGCTATTATTGATTCATTGTTATTCCCCAAATTTAAAACCCTATCTATAAAATAAATGTCATCTTTGTGTAATAGTTGAGAGTAATCTTCATCCACTATAACATTCACACTTTCAACTATCTTTTGTAACCTTTTATTGTAGTATTATTAGATTTGCTTGTAGTTGAATAACCCAAAAATATTCCTTCATTTGATCTTGTCTCAAATTTACTCAAAGTATCTTTATCCATTTTTATAAAATAAGTTCTTCAAAATATTTTGAAATATTTCATAGATGTAGGTTTCCATTTTCATAAATCATGTGGAGTCTTACCATTATTATGCTTAAATGTGCTCTATTGGGAATGTAAACAACAATATGAATTGCTTCCTTTCAGTATCTATTAGGTAGTTTGGCTTCATTCAACATTGTTCAAGCCACCACCTAAATAATTCTATTCTTTCTCTCAAAAAATCCATTTTGTTGAGGTGTTCTAGCTCTAGATAAATGTCTTATAATTCCATGATTTCACAATACTTATCAAATTCATGAGAGTTAAATTCTCCACCTTTATCATACCTTAAACATTTAATCCTTTAAACAATCTCATTCTCAACCATAGCTCTAAAATTTTTGAATCTTTTGAAAGCTTGAGATTTATCTTTATTAAAAGTTACCCATGCCATTTTTGAATAATCATCTATGAATAACATGAAATTCATTTCTCCATTGATACTTTTGGTTCTTGCTGACCCACACGAATCTATATGTATCAACTCTAGGGGCTTAGAGGTTGAATATTCTATTGTCTTGAATTTGAACCTAGTTTGCTTCCCTTGAAGGAATTCTTTAAAAAAATGTGTTTTCAAGTTTTCCAATACTTTATATATGCTTGACTGCATTCTTCTTGTTGAATTTCACAATATGGTCAAAGTTAATGTGACCCATCATTTTGTGTGATAATCAACTTTCATCAATTTTTCATAACAGGCATCTTCCACCTTTCACCTCAATTAGATGGTACAAATTACTACTTGTTTTGCTTGCTTCAGTAACAAGTCTATCAAGGCTAGCATTCGTTATCTCACATCTACCAACATGAAATAATAAATTGTATCCTTTTTCACACATCTGACTAATACTAAGCAAGTTATATTTTAGTCCTTCTACATACAAAAAATATTGAGCATTTGTTTTACCATCTATACATAGTGTACCTTTTCTAGTTGTGTTAGTAGTAGTGTTATCACCAAACTTAACTATAACACCATTCCATTTCTCTAAATTGGTGAATTTTCTCATATATCTAGTAATATGACTAGATTAACCACTATCAATCACCCAAGGATTTCCTTGTCCTTTTGCATTTTTTTTTTGAACTATCATTGGTTCTTCATTGTTTGTCTTAGACTTCTCTCTCCAATATCTTTTTGGATTTTTCTAATTTTCTTCAAAAATATATAAAAATTTCTTTTTATATGTAGGGGTGAAAATTCTTTCTTTTTTCTTACATGATCATGAGAAACCTATTTTTCCTAGGATAAGTAAATATATTTATCTCTTGTCTAGGAGACTGTGTAAACTTATAAAAAAATTAGCAATATGCCCATAGTTATTACAATTATAACATACATCATTTAGAGTACTTTAGGAAACAAAAATATTATTTCTTACAAGATCATGTCTATTATTCCTGAAGGGTCTAATCCTGCAACATATGGCTTTATGTCCATAGTGATTACATGAAAAATTCTAGAACACATCAATCTACTGAGAGGGGGGTGAATCGATAGATTTAAAATTTTAAAACTAAAACACTTTTTGTAGATTAATTCTTTAAACCCTTAATGTGCAGATTGAGACTTAATATGCAAATACATAAACATAAACACGCACAAAAATCACATAACATAATATGTACATCAAAAACCCAAGATGGAAAAAACCATGGTGAGAAATGCTGCTAGGATCTACTATCCCAATCCAGCCTCAATCTAATATTCAGTTAGAATGCTTTAAGGGCACCAACCGTAAGGAGACATCGATCCCCTAGTTTTAGGAGAATCCACTCCAAGGAAGCACCTACCTAGATTTCTGATGCACCCAATAATCAGATTTACAATAAGAGATATAAAAATTTGATTACAATTCTATGTTGCAACCTATTTGTGACTACTCAAACCTCTATTGCTATCTTTGCAACTCCCTTATCTGCATACACACCTCTCTCTCTCACTCTATCTCTTCTATTCCACACTTAGTCAAAAAAATATCTTCTATTTTTTATCTTTTCACTAACTTGGGGATATTTCAATAATTTAGATTCTCATCCATGTCTAGATATTTCAAAATCCTCTATTAGGGTTTCTCTTCCTTCTTCTTCAGGAAGCACTCTCTACATTGAGCCTCACACACATTAAATTTTTTTATAGTACTTTTTTCTAAAATTTTTTGTATATAAAACCCTAAGATTGGATGTACATTTAATATATTCTTTTGTTCATTTGATTTAATTTTGATCTTTTTTGTCTTAGTGATCTGTGTCACCACCCTGTAAATCAGATCTCCAATTATATTGGTCATTGGTGCAGTAAGACCAATTAATTCCATTCATTATGTCAGCAATCTGGTGAAAACCTCATTCACATGGACCTAGCCATTGTCTATCTTCATCTTTGAATCTGGGTCATCGATCTACAATCTTTATGCCATGATCCTCTGATCATTGTTCATTTCACAAATTTATAACAAAAGCATCATATGAATCTTCTTTAAACCTTCACTGTTAATATTTATTGTAAGACACAAGTGTGGGTAGTCACTATTAGATATTTTCCTTTTAATCTGCACTATTCCCCATTATATCACTGGAAAAAGGCAAGGTACCACAAAAATTTAGTGGGATGGTAGGATGTTTCCATTTTTCCTCCATAACACTACCGCACAATTCACAAGAGGGATGTGAATTGTTATATCAAGCAATCATCCTTCACCATCAAGACATGTTGACATATTACACTACTAGCTCCTATTGAATGGGTGGTCCCTACTAGCCACATGTCATCGTTGTTAGCCTTGTGTAACAAATAACACCAATGTGACTTGACATGTTGGACAATCATATTACATCACTTTTCATCGCATGTCACCATCCACTAACTTTGTTGTGTCAAAGGGACCAGCATTTTGGTTCCATTGGTATATATAATTCTCCCTATTGAGGTGCCTTCATTGTGTTGAAGGGAATCTAAAGCTACTTACTCCAATATCTAGAAGTCTCTTCGATGATGTTTTATTTGAGGGACTTTAAAATAGTTCTTGTCAATATGGTGTAGTCTCCTCGATATGGGTTAACGCCACCTATTCATTTCATCACCCTCTATCACCCTTCACTTAATCTATTCCCACCAAACTCTACATCAAGCACCATTTGATTGTCATCGATCAATTTCCATTGTTGCTTGTTATCCCATGAGACTTAGCTGAGACCCACCACAAATCTAGCAAGCTAGCAGGCATCATTGAACATGCACCATTGATTTTTCATAGGGATTCTTCACTAATTCAACCTTAAGCACTAGGAAGGAGGGTCAATTCCCCATATGACATCATAGGGTTAAGTTATAACTTAAGCTACCTACAAGCTATGATAAACAATCAATGACAAAATAGAAATGTTGTTCAAAATGCCATGACTACAACCCTAGGGTTTAACTAGTAAACCCTAAACCTTTTCCAAGATCATAAATAATTCTTCTTTGTGTGCACCATGCATCCTCCAGACTTGCACCAGATATTTCTTAGAACCTCTCAAAAAACCAATATCAAATCTGGCCTTTAATTTTTCATCAAAAGTCTAGAGAAACCTTTTGCAATTACATGTAAATTTTACATGACAATAATGCAACATTATGAGAAACTTATGTAAATTGCACCACATCTTCTAGAACTAGATCCACATCATAATTTAACTCTCCTCAGATGTCAATGACAACTTTTACATTAATGCCAACATCCTCACTTGTAGGATTAGTTCCATCTCACCTCTAATCCCTCTTTTGACATCAATGAAAAAAATATGCAAACAATCTCCCCCTTTATCATTCATGGAGAAACTAAATGCTCAAATTTTCAATGGTATGATAATATTTGGGCTCAATTCTCCCACTTTGACATGAGTATGTGCAAGATCATGTTGGGCCAAAAAGTGGCGATATGATGGGTATGTGGCTAATGACCTTTTTTACCCAAAATTGATAAAACAAAAATAGTTTTTAGAGGATATTCTTAGCTTTCCACCAATATAAATTATCCTTTACTTTGAATTTAATAAATAATTATTATCTTAAATATTTTTGAAATAATATAGATAAATTATTCAATTTTTTATGTCAGGTTGCCTAACTCTCATTTTTCTAATTTTTTCACCACTTAAGGGCCTACTTTTTCAATGATGATCTTGCACATACCCACATACATCTCTCTGATGTAGGAGCATCCAGTGGTGTAAGGGCAATCTTGCATCACCCAAAAATAATTAAATTTCAAGTTTCTCAGTTTTTAGATGTTTTTACATTTTTGGATACCCTTTTTGTCATAATGAAATTCCCAATTGATGGTTTTTATTTTCTATTCCTAGGTTGAAAGATATTGCAATTTGAGTTTCCTAGTTTTGCACCTAAAAAATCTTTTGAGTTAGATTTGAGGCACTTAGAGCTCCCAGAATGGCCTAGAAACTTGCTGAACTTGGAATGGAAAATATTGAGCGCGTTCTTGACTTCGAGACCTTTCCAACGGTTCAAACGGTTTGCTAATCGGAGCCTCGGATCAAAAGTTATGGCCCTGGGAAGTTGGTGCACTTTCTAGAAGATACAATTGCAAATGTTATTTTGAAATTTGAACTTCAATTTGTAATTTTCGGCGCCAAACCAGCTAAACTAAAATTTTAATGTTGTTTTGGCTCCAAACTAAAGAGGAGCTCTATTTATGGCCAGGTTTCTAATTTTTTGGGTAACTTTTTGAGGACAAGCTTGCATATTGTGAAAGGGTTATTCTGTAGATTTCTGTAACTTGCATGTGTTGTAGAATTTAGGGATTTCAGATCTTCTGCATGTAAGAAGCTCCATTTTCTGAATAATAAAATTATTCTCTTGTTTTTGGGTTATTTACTGTGTCTCGGGCTGCATCCTCATCAAGTGGTATCATAACGGGTTTTCTTGAAGATGTGGGTAGCAGCCGAAGCCAAAAGAATGACAACTTCTATCGCCCTCATGATCAAAACAGTGGTGATCAAAGAGGTAGAGGTTGAGGGAGATATGGAAAAGGATTTAGAAGAGGTGGTTTCAGAGGAACATGTTTCCAGTGTGGTGAAGAGGGGCATCGAGCCTATGAATGTCCACAACACCAAGGAAGGGTAGACAAAAGGCCAAAAGCTCATGGAAGGGTTGCGCATGTAGATGAGGAGGCCCAATCTGAACATTCAGATGATGCTGAAAGGGGAGAAACCCTAGTGATTAGGAGAGCCCTAGTGACTAAAGAAAATGAACCAAAATAGAGGAAGAATCTATTTCGCACAAGGTGCAAGTGTGAAGGAAAATGTTGTGATGTCATTATTGACGGTGGGAGCACTCATAATCTAGTGTTAGAGGAGATGGTCACAAAGTTGAAGTTGAAGAGGGAAAGACACCTGCATTTATATCAGATTACCTGGTTGTAGAAAGACCACAAAGTTTTGATCAATGAGCAGTGCCTAGTAAAGTTCAAGATCGGGAGCTACCATGATGAAGTACTCTGTGATATCATCCTCATGGATGCATGTCACATGTTGTTGGGGAGACCATGGTAGTTTGATAGGAAAGCTATACATGATGGCCATGTAAACACTTATTCCTTGACAAAGGATGGGGTTCATCACAAGTTGAAACCTCTGAAGGAGACCGAAGAAAAGGTATGCAATAGTGCTAGAATTTGTTATGTAGATGGAATAAATTGTTTAGAAGGTATGAAGCATGAGTGTGTGTGTTATGCATTGATTCCTAGAGTGAGTAAGGAGGATAGTGAGAAGGTTCCAGAAGAAGTTTCTGGGATGTTGGATGAGTTTTAGGATATTGTTTCTGATAATGTACCTGAGGGTTTACCACCAACAAGGAAGATCAGTCATCAGATTGACTTGATTCCTGGAGCCAGTTTACCAAATAAGGCAGCTCTCATAGAATTACTCTAGCAAAAAATGAGGAGTTGAATAGACAAGTTCAAGAGTTGTTGAGAAAGGGTTTGATTCGAGAGATTTTGAGTCCATGTACAGTACTTGCAGTACTAGCACACAAGAAGGATGGAGAGTGGAGGATGTGTATAGATTCCCGAGCCATAAACAAGATAACAATCAAGTACATATTTCCCCTACCAAGGATGGATGACCTGATGGACGTTTTGAGTGGAGCTCAGTACTTCACAAAGACTGATTTGAAGAGTGGATAGCACCATATTTGGATTCGAGAAGGAGATGAATGGAACACTACCTTCAAGACCAAAGAGGGCCTGTACGAGTGGTTAGTCATGCCTTTTGGGCTAA
The DNA here is from genome assembly GCA_007258455.2 of Sequoia sempervirens. Classification (NCBI taxonomy): domain Eukaryota; kingdom Viridiplantae; phylum Streptophyta; class Pinopsida; order Cupressales; family Cupressaceae; genus Sequoia; species Sequoia sempervirens. The sequence continues at coordinate 126,619,906 of VDFB02193867.1, forward strand.
ACAAGGCACCGAGCACATTCATGCGGCTCATCAAAGAGGTACTAAAAGAATTTCTTGGAAGTTTTGTTATTACGTATTTAGATGATATTTTGATTTTCAGTAAGATGTTGGATGAGCATATGATTTATATTCAAATAGCCTTTGAGAACTTAAGAGAAGAGAAACTGTTGATTAATTTGAAGTGCAGTTTTGTGAAGAGGGAGTTAGTGTACTTAGGGTTTGTTGTCTCAGTAGAAGGTCTCAAGATGGACCCAGAGAAGGTGAAGGCTATTCTGGAATGGCCTACCCCAAGAACTGATACTGAGGTGAGATCTTTCCATGGTTTGGCTAGTTTTTATAGAAATTTCATTAGAAACTTCGGTAGTATTTGTGGACCCCTGACTGAAACAATGAGAGGGGATAGAAAAGAATTCAAGTGGAGCACTGAAGTGGCAAAAATTTTTGAACTGTTGAAGTAGAAGGTGATAGAGCAACCTGTTCTAGCCCTCCCAGATTTCAACAAGGTGTTTCAGGTGAATTGTGATGCCAGTGGTTGTGGCATTAGAGTAGTATTGAGCCCAGAAGGTAAGCCCATTGCCTATTTCAGTGAAAATTTAAATGATGCCAAGAGAAAGTATTCTATATATGATCAAAAATTTTATGTAATAGTTCAAGCATTAAAGAAATGGAGAGATTATTTGTTGTTGAAGGAATTTGTTCTATACACTGATCATCAAGCCTTGCAATACCTAAAAAGTCAGAGAAAATTAAATCAGAGGCATATGAAATGGGTAGATTTTTTGTAGAGTTATACCTTTGTTTTGAAGCATAGGAGTGGGAAGTCAAATAGGGTTGTAGATGCCTTAAGTAGGAGGTATACATTGATTAAAAATATGCAGATTGAAGTGGTTGGGTTTAATGAACTCAAGAAACTGTATGTTGAAGATCTTGATTTTGCAGAGGCTTGGAAATCTTGCAAGGAACCTATTATAGTGGATAGGGCAAGGTGGCTAGATTTCATAATCCAAGATGGCATGTTATTTAAGGGAAGTCAATTCTGTATCCTGAGGAGTTCCATGAGGGAGAACCTGATAAAGGAGAAGAATAGTGGATAAATGGCAGGACATTTTGGTTGGGATAAGACCATTGCCATTATCAATGAGCATTATTATTGGCCTTAGTTGTCACAAGATGTGAAGAAGTTTGTACAAAGCTGTAGGGTATGTCAGATGCCTAAAGGAGTGAGCCAGAATACAGGCTTATATCAGCCCTTACCTATACCAGAGAGGCCATGGGAGGATATAAGTATGGACTTTGTTCTTGGTTTGCCAATGACACAACGAGGGAATGATTCAGTCTTTTTGGTGGTTGATAGGTTTTCAAAGATGGCACATTTCATTCCATGTCAAAAGACCCATGATGCAGTCCACATTGCTAACTTGTTCTTCAAAGAGGTGGTGAGGCTACATGGTCTCCCAAAGAGTATTGTTTTAGATTGTGACACCAAATTTGTGGGGTACTTTTGGAGGACCTTGTGGAAGAAGTTGAAGACAGAGTTGAAGTTCAGTTCTGCACACCATCCACAAACAGATGGTCAGACAGAGGTTGTTAACATGAGTCTAGGTAACCTACTGAGATGTTTGGTAGGAAATAAACCCAAGGGATGGGACTTGATCTTACCCTAGGTAGAATTTTCTTACAACAATTCTATCAACAGAAGCACTGGTAGATCACCGTTCCAGATTGTGTATGGAGGTAGCCCAAAAATAGCTCTTGAATTGAGGAAGATGGACCAAGAGAAGAAAATAAGTTATGAAGCCAAAGATTTTGTAGAACACATCAAGGATATACATGAGAAGGTAAGAGAACATATTAACAAGATGAATATGCAGTATAAGGCTAAGGCAGATTAGAAGAGGAGGTATAAGGAGTTTCAGATTGGCGATGAAGTAATGGTCCACTTGAGGAAAGAAAGGTTTACCGTGGGAACCTATAATAAATTGAAGATGAAGAAATTCGGTCCCTGTAAGATTTTGAAGAAGCATGATTTAGGGAATGCATATGAGATAGAGTTGTCTGATGGAATCAACATTCCCCCTGTGTTCAACATTTCAGAATTGACAGAGTATTGTGAAGGTGGAACAGAGGAAGCACCAGCAGTAGGGAAGTATGACATTCCAGCACCTACTTCAAAAAGGGAGGAGATTGAAGCAATCTTGGATAGTCATGTGGGAAGGAGTACCAAAAATAGGCAATATGAAGAATATCTGGTAAAATGGAGAGGAAGGCATGTAGAAGATTACCCTGGGTGTCTGGTGCAGGAGCATCCAGTGGTGTAAGGGCAATCTTGCTTCACCCAAAAATAGTTAAGTTTCAAATTTCTCAATTTTTAGATGTTTTCACATATTTGGATACCCTTTTTGTCATAATGAAATTCCCAATTTACGGTTTTTATTTTCTATTTCTGGGTTGAAAGATATTGCAGTTTGAGTTTCCTTGATTTGCACCTCAAAATCTTACGAGTTGGATTTGAGGCACTTAGATCTTACAAAATGGCCCCAAAAATTTCCAAAATTGGTGTAGCAAATTTTAAGCTCATTTTTGACTGCGAGACCTTTCCAATGGTTCAAACGGTTCAGGAATCGGAGCCACGGATCAAAAGTTATGGCCCCGGGAAGTTGGCACACTTTCTAGAAGATACAATTGCAAATGTTCTTTTGAAATTTGAATTTGTATTTGTAATTTTTGGCACCAAACCACCTAAACTCAAATTTTAATGTTGTTTTGCTCCAAACTAAAGAGGAGCTCTATTTATGGGCAGGTTTCTAATTTATTGGGTAACCTTTTGGGGACAAGCTCGCATATTGTGAAAAAGTTATTATGTAGCTTTCCGTAGCTTGCAAGTGTTATGGAATTTAGGGATTTGATATCCTCTACATGTAAGAAGCTCCATTTTTTGAATAATTATATTATTCTCTTGTTTGTGGGTTATTTTATGTGTCTTGGGCTGCGCCCTCATCAAGTGGTATCAGAACGGGTTTTCTTGAAGATGTGGGTACCAGCCAAAGCCAAAAGAATGACAACTTCTACCACCCTCATGATCAAAATAGTGGTGATTAAAGAGGTAGAGGACGAGGGAGATATGGAAAAGGATATGGAAGAGCTGGTTTGAGAGGAACATGTTTCTAGTGTGGTGAAGAAGGGCATCGAGCCTATGAATGTCCACAACACTAGGGAAGGGTAGACAAAAGGCTAGAAGGTCATGGAAGGGTTGTCCATGCAGATGAGGAGGCCCAATCTGAACATTCAGATGATGTTGAAAGGGGAGAAACCCTAGTGATAGTGACTGAAGAAAAGGAACCTGAACAGAGGAAGCATCTGTTTTGCACAACGTGCAAGTGTGAAGAAAAATGTTGTGATGTCATTATTGATGGTGGGAGCATTGATAATATAGTGTCAGAGGAGATGGTCACAAAGTTGAAGCTAAAGAGGGAAAGGCACCCGCATCCGTATTAGATTGCTTGGTTGCAGAAAGACCATAAAGTTTTGATCAATGAGCAGTGCCTAGTAAAGTTCAAGATCGGGAGCTACCATGATGAGGTACTCTGTGATATCATCCCCATAGATGCATGTCACATGTTGTTGGGGAGTTTGTGGCAGTACGATCGGCGAGCTATACGTGATGGCCATGCAAACACTTATTCCTTGACAAAGGATGGGGATCGTCACAAGTTGAAACCCCTGAAGGAGACCGAAGAAAAGGTATGCAATAGTGCTATAATTTGTTATGTAGATAGAAGAAAATTTTTAGAAGGTATGAAGCATGAGCATGTGTGTTATGCATTGATTCCTAGAGTGAGTAAGGAGGATAGTGAGAATCTTCCAGAAGAAGTTTCTAGGATGTTGGATGAGTTTCGGGATATTGTTTTTGATAATGTACCTAAGGGTTTACCACCAATAAGGAAGATTAGTCATCAGATTGACTTGATTCCTGGAGCCAGTTTACCAAATAAGGCAGCTCATAGAATGACTCCAGTAAAAAATGAAGAGTTGAACAGAAAAGTTCAAGAGTTGTTGAGAAAGGGTTTGATACAAGAGAGTTTGAGTCCATGTGTAGTACCTGCAGTACTAGCACCAAAGAAGGATGGAGAGTGGAGGATGTGTACAGATTCCTGAGCCATAAACAAGATAAAAATCAAGTACAAATTTCCTTTGCCAAGGATGGATGACCTGATAGACTTTTTGAGCGGAGCTCAGTACTTCACAAAGACTGATTTGAAGAGTGGATATCACCAGATCCGGATTCGAGAAGGAGATGAATGGAAGACTGCCTTCAAGACAAAAGAGGGCATGTACAAGTGGTTAGTCATACCTTTTGGGCTAACCAATGCACCAAGCACATTCATGCGGCTCATGAACAAGGTACTAAAAGAATTTATTAGAAGTTTTGTTATTGTGTATTTGGATGATATTTTTATTTTTAGTAAGATGTTGGATGAGCATTTGATGCATATTCAGATGGCCTTTGAGAAGTTAAGAGAAGAGAAACTATTGATTAATTTGAAGAAGTGCAGTTTTGTGAAGAGGAAGTTAGTGTACTTTGGGTTTGTTGTCTCAACAAAAGGTCTCAAGATGGACTGAAAGAAGGTGAAGGCTATTCTGGAATGGCCTACCCCAAGAACTGATACTGAGGTGAGATATTTCCATGGTTTGGCTAGTTTTTATAGAAAGTTCATTAAAAACTTCAGTAGTATTTGTGGACCCCTGATTGAAATAATGAGAGGGGATAGAAAAGAATTCAACTGGAGCACTAGAGTGGCAAAAATTTTTGAATTGTTGAAGCAAAAGGTGACAGAGCAACCTATTCTAGCCCTCCCATATTTCAACAAGGTGTTTTAGGTAGATTTGATGCCAGTGGTTGTGCCATTGGAGCAGTATTGAGCCAAGAAGGTAAGCTTGTTGCCTATTTCAGTGAAAAGTTAAATGATGCCAAGAGAAAATATTTTGTATATGATCAAGAATTTTATGCAATAGTTCAAACATTAAAGAAATGGAGACATTATTTGTTGCCGAAGGAAATTTTTCTATATACTGATCATTAGGCCTTGCAGTACCTAAATAGTCAGGGAAAATTAAATCAGAGGCATATGAAATGGGTAGAGTTTTTGCAGAGTTATACCTTTATTTTGAAGCATAGGAGTGAGAAGTCAAATAGGGTTGCAGATGCCTTAAGTACGAGGTATACATTGATGACAAAGATGAAGATTGAAGTGGTTGGGTTTAATGAACTCAAGACACTGTATGCAGAAGATCCTAATTTTGCAGAGGCTTGGAAAGCTTGCAAGAAACCTATTACAGTGGACAGGGCAAGGTGGCTAGATTTCATAATCCAGGATGGCATGTTATTTAAGGGAAGTCAATTGTGTATCCTGAGGAGTTCCATGAGGGAGAACCTAATAAAGGAGAAGCATAGTGGATGAATGGCAGGACATTTTGGTCGGGATAAGACCATTGCCATTATCAGTGAGCATTATTATTGGCCTCAGTTGTCACAGGATGTGAAGAATTTTGTACAAAGCTGCAAGGTATGTTAGATGGCTAAAGGAGTGAGCCATAATACAGGCTTATATCAGCCCTTACCTGTACCAGAGAGGCCATGGGAGGATATAAGTATGGACTTTGTTCTTGGTTTGCCAGGGACACAAAGAGGGAATGATTTAGTCTTTGTGGTGGTTGATAGGTTTTCGAAGATGGTACATTTCATTCCATGTCAGAAGACCCATGATGTAGTCCACATTGCCGACTTGTTCTTCAAAGAGGTGGTGAGGCTACATTGTCTGCCAAAGAGTATTGTTTCAGATCGTGACACCAAATTTGTGGGTTACTTTTGGAGGACCTTGTGGAAGAAGCTGAAGACAGAGTTGAAGTTCAATTCTGCACACCATCCACAAACAGATGGGCAGATAGAGTTTGTTAATAGGAGTCTAGGTAACCTATTGAGATGTTTGGTAGGAGATAAACTAAATGGATGGGACTTGATCTTACCCCAGGCAGAATTTTCTTACAATAATTCTATCAACAGAAGCACTAGTAGATCACCATTTGAGATTGTGTATGGAGGTAGCCCCAAAACAACTCCTGAATTGAGGAAGATGGACTAAGAGAAGAAAATAAGTGCTGAAGCTAAAGATTTTGCAGAATAGATCAAGGATATACATGAGAAGGTAAGAGAACATATTAACAAGATGAATATGTAGTATAAGGCTAAGACAGATCAGAAGAGGAGATATAAGGAGTTTCAGATTGGCAATAAAGTAATGGTCCACTTGAGGAAAGAAAGGTTTCCCATGGGAACCTATAATAAATAAGAAATTCGGTCCCTGTAAGATTTTGAAGAAACATGATTAAGGGAATGCAAATGAGGTAGAGTTGCCTAATGGAATCAATATTTCCCTTGTGTTCAACATTGCAAATTTGACAGAGTATTATGAAGGTGGAATGGAGGAAGCACCAACAGTAGGACAGTATGACATTCCAGCACCTACTTCAAAAATGGAGGAGATTGAAGCAATCTTGGATAGTTGTGTGGGAAGGAGTACCAGAAACAGGAAATATGAAGAATATCTGGTGAAATGGAGAGGAAGGCCTATGGAAGATTCATCCTGGCTATCTAAGACAATGGTTGAATGGTTGGGTTTTCCTCAACCATCTGAGACATGACGGGGTCACTTCTCAAATTACCTTGGGTGTCCTATTCAGGCGCATCTAGTGGTGTAAGGGCAATCTTGCATCACCCAAAAATAGTTAAATTTCAAGTTTCTCAATTTTTAGATGTTTTTACATTTTTGGATACCCTTTTCATCATAATGAAATTCCCAATTTACAGTTTTTATTTTCTATTCTCGGGTTGAAAGATATTGCAGTTTGAGTTTCCCAAATTTGCACTTGAAAATCTTCCAAGTTGGATTTGAGGCACTTAGAGCTCCCGGAATGGCCTGGAAACTTTTCAAAATTGGCGTAGCTAATTTTAAGCGCGTTCTTGACTTTGAGACCTTTCCAACAGTTCAAATGGTTCGTGAATCGGAGCCCCAGATGAAAAGTTATGGCCGGGGAAGTTGGCGCACTTTCTAGAAGATACAATTGCAAATTTTCTTTTGAAATTTGAACTTCAAGTTGTAATTTTCAGCGCCAAACTGCATAAAATCAAATTTTAATATTTTTTTGGCTCCAAAATAAAGAGGAGCTCTATTTATGGGCAGGTTTCTAATTTTTTTGGTAACTTTTTGGGGACAAGCTCGCATATTGCGAAAGGGTTATTCTGTAGCTTTATGTAGCTTGCATGTGTTGTAGAATTTGGGGATTTGAGATCCTCTGCATATAAGAAGCTCATTTTCTGAATAATAAAATTATTCTCTTTTTTGTGGGTTATTTTCTATGTCTTGGGCTGCACCCTCATCACTCTCCTTTGCTAATGCTTATGAGAATTTGACACCTCCCATGCTCCTACTTTGAGAATTTTCTCACCTTTATCTCCCTTTGACATCAATGGCAAAGGGAACACCCCCTAAAAACATACTCCCCCTTTAACAAGCAATTCAAAGAGAAAGTAGGGATCATTGAATCTACAACCATCAAATCGTTAGAAATTTGTAAAAAAAAAATTACCTGACTTGATCTATCTTTACTTTTCTTGGGATGATGAAGAACCACTAAAGCTACCCCTAGATTCATTCCCTATCACTAATACTTAGTGATATGATGTGGGAGAAATTACTCCCAACTTCTACCTTAGTTATTCAAATTGCTTTGTAGTAAGACGCTTGGTCAAAATATCATCCACCTACTCTTTTGTTAGGACATACTCCATACTGACTTCCTTGTCTACAACCTTTAATCTAATGAAGTGATACTTTATGGATATGTTCTTTTTTCTAAAGCGAATGACTTGATTCTTTGGGATTTTCATTACACTTGAATTATCACAAAGAATAGAGATAGATTCATTGTACTCTGCCTTAATTTTGTTAAGTTTCTACTTCATCCATAGGACCCGAGTACAACATGTTGTTCCTATTACATACTCTACTTCTACTATGGAAAGAGTGACTAATTCTTGCTTCTTTCTCATCTAGGAAACCAACATGTTTCCCAAGAAGAATTCTCCACCACTAGTTCTTTTCCTATCGTCTGCACATATGTATATGTTGTCAAAGAAAAATCCTTGATCTTTGGGTACCATAGTCCATAGTCAATTGTGCTTTTGATATATCTGAAAATTATTTTTTCTATATTGACATGAGAATTATTTGGAGAAACCTAAAATCTTGCTACCATACATAGTGCTTGCATTATATCTAGTCTTGATGTAGTCAAGTATAGTAAACATACAATCATTGGCTTGTACATAGTCTGATTTGCATCTGGTGATTCATTTGATTTACTCAACCTATCACCAATTATCATGGTTGTACTAATTGGTTTATTGTCCTCCATACCAAACTTCTTGAGCATTTCCTTAGCATACCTAGTTTGATCTATAAATATCCCATTTTCTTTTTGTGCTATTTATAAATCGATGGAAAATAAATAATCTCCTACCATCCACATCTCAAATTCATCTTGCATATACATAGCAAATATTTTACACATTTTATCATTGCTACCACCAAATATGATGTCATCTGCATACACAACAACAATAATCATGTTCTCACTTTCTGATTTATAGTAAAAATTACTATTTTCACATCCTTTTTTGAATCCTTGTTGTAGGTATTGGTCTAATCTAGAATACCATGCTCTAGGTGCTTGTTTTAGACCATGCAAATCTTTCCTTAATTTTCCTACATAATTATCATCTTCTGATAGCTAGAACCCTTCTGGTTGTTCAATGTAGACTTCTTCTTTTGGATTTCCATTTAGAAATTCATATTTAACATCAATATGATACACTTTAAACCCTTTCTAAACTAAGAGTGCAAGAAATATTCTAATGGCTTCTAATCTTGCAACTGGTGAAAATATTTCTTCAAATTCAATGAATTCAACTTACTCATACCCTTTGCACACCAACCTTTCCTTATTAGTTACAATAGCTCCATCTTCATTGAGCTTTTTTCTAAACATCCATTCAGTGCTAATGGAATTTTTTCTTGGGGATATAGGAACCAATTCCCACATTTTGTTCTTCTCAATCTGATTTAGCTCTTCCTCCATGGCCTTTATCCAACTCTCATCCTTGTTGGCTTCACTGAAACTTTTTGGCTCAATATGAGATAAGAGAACAAAGTTTACTTTTTCCTTATTCTTTTATAATCTTCTCCTTTTTTGAACTCCATTTCTATCACCAATTATTTGATCTATCAGATGATCTTTTTGCACATATTTTGTAGGGGCTTTCTCAATTCCTTATTCATTTTTTTCTTCTTGTTCTTCTTGTTTGACTATTGAACCTACATCATCATCTTCTAATTCAAACTCAAAGTTATTTTTTTTTACCTTATCTTGATTTATATCTTCAACAACCTTCACATTAACACTTTATACAATCTTGTGCAACCTCTTGTTATAACACTTGTAATATTTGCTTTGAGTGGAATATCCTAAGAATATCCCTTCATCACATCTAGAACCAAATCTTCCCAATTTTTCATCTTCTCTCATTAGGTATAATTTTCTACCAAACACCTTGAAATACTTGATAGATGCAAGCTTACCATACCATAGTTTTGAACCTAGGGAAATAGGGAGTGCTCTATCTTTTAGGAGATGAACCACACACAAGGAGGGGAAAATGTATTCCCTCCTATTTCACTCTAGTTAATTCAAGGAAACTCTAGGAGTCTGAACCTATTGATTGAATTGAGAGAAGGGGTTGATACAAGGTCTTGTTGGGTGTAATTAAACAAAACGAAAGTGGGTCCACCAGTAAGAAAGTGCTTAGAAAGAAAGAGACAAATATAATATGTAAATCTAACTATATGACCTAGAATATGAAAATTGAAATTAGAATAATAAATTGAGAATGAATAGAGGGGAACCTAGAAAATTGGAGTTGTTTGAAACAAATCCCACAAACTTGAAACTATGAATTTTGATGCACACTGAGACTCATACATGAGACTGGGATATTTATTCCTAGTTTAGGGTTTCGGGTTGAATATGGAATATCCAACTGGTAAACAAGGATCTACAAAAAATGTCTAAAAGGTGGTATACTAGGACTTATAAGTACAAGGTGGTGATTTAGTCCCAGATTATGGTTTGTGAAAAACTTTGGTATCCTCTAGTGATCTTTGTTTGCTTCTCTCCTATCCAATCTCTGAGTCAAAAACTATGAATTCTAACCTATAGTTAATTTTCTATGATCTTGCAATAAAGGTGACAACTTTGAAAACTTTGCAACTTTGACAACTTTCTCAAATCTTTCTCTTCAATTTATCTTTAGGGTATATGTAGGATCATAATGGGCAAAAAAGTGGCAATATGATGGGTATGTGGCTGATGAATTTTTTTTACCCAAAATTGATGAAATGAGAAGGGTTTTTAAAGGAGATTCTCAGCTTTCCACCAATATAAATTATGCTTTACTTTGAATTTAATAAGTAATTATTATTCATTTTCTATTTGAATTACAACTAAAGTCCTAATTGATAGGCTAATTCAGAAAAATCTATAGCTTTCAAATGGTATCACATTTTCTGAATCTAAAACATGCATCACATTCTATGCTTCAAATAATATAGGATAAAAAAAATAAAAATTGAATTTCATGAAGTTTTGACCAAGTGAAGGTGGTTAGACATACAATTTTTTTATATTTTTTAAAATATGTAATAAAAAATTCATAATTAATTATTTACTTGGAAAAAAATTACAAAAAAATATGCATCACATCGAGACATGAGTCCTCTACTTATATCTAAAATCTTATCAAAAAATATTATCATTTTATTATGGTTAGGGTGGTCAAACAAACACCTACTTCTTATTTTTCCTTGAAATTTAAGTACTACTATATTGAAATTTCAAATTTTCACCAAATATTTTTTTTTTAAATCTAGTAGTTTAGAAACTTCATTTATTTTTCTACAGATTCTATTCTTATGTATTTTTGAAATAATATAGATAACTTATTCAAATTTTTATGTCAAGTTTCCTAACTCTAATTTTTTTAAATTTTTTTCCACTTAAGGGTCTATTTTTTCCATGATGATCCAACACATACCCTTCAACCTAAATCTAAAAATGACACATCAAAGAGAGGATATTTTTTTGTTTTGTTAGTGGATAGGGGTTTACCTTGGTCAAATCCTGTTTTGATAATTGAACCTTGAAGTGAGATGAAATAGAATGAATGGATGATGAATGAACAAGTATGAAATGTTTCAACTCACCAAACCCTTGGAACAAAGGATGAAATATTGTATGAAATGGATAGTATGAATGTAGATCTTGGATCTTGTTTGAATGTTATGAATTTTGACTTAAATGATTGCTTGAATCATAAATTCCTAGATCAGAAATGTTAGCTCAAAAACACACATGATGCATGTTGAATTTGACATAATGCTTCAATCATGAATATAGCTCCAAAATTCTTGATAATCAGCTCTTGAATTCTCTTGTAAACTCTCTTGATCATACAATTTCGATAGTGCTTGAATACTTGAAAGATTAGGATAAAATATGTGAAATAACCTTGTATTTATAATTGTTTATACCAAATTTCTTGAAATTACAACACTACAAGCTAACATCAGATCTAGGAGAATAAAAAACAACAAGAATTAAATTTAAAAAGTTCCAAGCTAAAGCAGGATTCATATGCCAATTGTGTAAGAAAACTTTCAACCATCTAATGACAATTTCCACATAACCCAAAAGAGATATTCATGCAAATAAGTACTTTCAATCTATAGGTAAGAGAATATAAAATATAACCATGAAAGATGAAAAAATATATACCCTAAGAAAACACTCAAGAGGGAAAAACCTGGACTCCAAAAGCATCCATACTCCATCATATTAATCGCCCATGAAGTAAATACAATATTTCAAATGAGCACCTTTGAAGCATCAGGACCTCCAATGCACTCCCATTTTTCCAAGCATGAATCCAATCATCGGGTATGTGCAGGATCATGATGGGCTAAAAATTGGCAATATGATGGGTATGTGGCTGACGACTTTTTTTTTACCCAAAATTGATGAAACAAAATGAGTTTTTAAAGGAAATTTTCATATTTCCACCAATATAAATTATACTTTACTTTGAATTTAATAAGTAATTATTATTCATTTTCTATTCAAATTACGACTAAAGTCCTGATTGATAGAATTGAAAACATGTATAGCTTTCAAACAATATCACATTTTTGAATCAAAACATGCATCACATTCTATGCTTTTCATACTATAGAATTAAAAAGAGAAAAATGAATTTCATGAAGTTTTGACCAAGTTAAAGTGGTTAGACATATGAGTTTTTATATTTTTTAAAAGTTGTAATAAAAAACCATAATTAATTATTTACTTGGAAAAAAAATACAAAAAAATATGCATCACATTGGGACATGAGTCCTCTACTTATATCTAAAATCTTCTAAAAAAATATTATCATTTTATTGTGGTTAGGGTTGAGACACCTACTTCTTATTTTTTCCTTGAAATTTATGTACTGCATTGAAATTTCAAATTTTCACCAACTAGATTTTTTTTTATTTTAAAATCCTAGTAATTTGGAAAATACATTCAATTTTCTACAAATTCTATTCTTATATATTTTTGAAATAATATAGATAACTTATTCAAATTTTTATGTCAAGTTGCCTAGCTCTGATTTTTCTTTTTTTTTGCCACTTAAGGGCCTATTTTTTCCTTGATGATCTTGCACATACCCCATCCCATTCCATTCTTCACAAATGCACTCCACAAGAAGAATCAATAATGATAGCCAAACCACTTAACCAACCTAAACCACTACATATGTATTTTCTTTTATAGACACAAGCTCACACAAAATACAACTAGTGGTAAGATGAAACCATGTACCACAAAACCATGTGAATACAAAAAAACTAACCCTTTATCGAATATTGGGTACTAAGACCACTTTTTTTAATATTTTCCCAAAACTAAATTATTATCACATGTCTCCCGCACAAAAAATAATAATACAATGTTACAATACAACATAAGAGGGTCCCCAAATAATTACCTATTGTGATTATCCACACCACCAAGGTGCATCACAACTAAAAAATTATTTAAGTACAAAATTATAATAAATCATTTTATTAAATTGTGTACAACACCATACCCCAACATTCTCCCACTTGTATATATTACATATAAGGGATCAATACATGAAATACATCATCATAGCCATCCATGAAAACACATGAATCTCCAACTTGCTCTCATGCTCCATCAAGATACTTGCAATAAGACCAAAGTGACCACCATCTCAAGCAAGAACTCCTCTCATCCTCCAATGTGCCACCTATGGAAGAAAAGGAACATTCCAAGGTGAATATGTATCAATCCACGAGCACAAGCATAAAATACAAGTGATAACAAAGGCTCTAACTAGGTTTTTGTCAATTGATAAACCCACATGATCAAAAATAGCATCCAAAAATCATACTAATACATCCAACCATCCATACCTCCAAGTTATCAATACATTAGCAAACTCATGCAAAGAACATATGCAACCTGTAAACTACAATCAAAAGCTTCATATATAAAACCTATCAATGAAGAACATACATAACCAAGAACTCCCACTGCATAGGTAATTTCAAAGCATATCAATTCTGTCAATCAACACTATATCAACATTTGATAAGTAAATCAAATCACGAAGTACCAAGAACAATAACAATGATCCACACATGCAACCCAAATAGTTACATAATATCTTACAACATGTTGCCACCATCCTCCCCAAAAAATGAACATCCAAGAAGGAACCATGAAGAGAGAAACCTATAAACCATAACATGTCCTCCTACAAACACGTCAAAAGTGTGTTGTTGTGTCAAGTATGATCTCCTAACAACCCCAAATGAAAATCCTCAACAACATCCATGACACTCAATCTCATAGATCAAGTACAACATATGAATCAATGGAACAATGACAATATGGATGTAAGCCTCTCTAACCAAGAAGATCAAACTCAAGGTAATCATCCCAAATAATGGAAATTATCCCATAAACCATCTCCAAATAATCCTTGTAAAATAATGATATCATAAACTCAAAATAACAAGGAGATAACCATGCCGGGTATGTGCAGGATCATCGTGCAAAAAACAGGCCCTTAAGTGGCAAAAAATTCAAAAAAATCAGTGTTAGGCAACTTGACGTAAATATTTGAATAAGTTATGTATATTATTTCAAAAATATGTAAGAATAGAATTTGTAGAAAATTGAATGTAGTTTCTAAAATACTAGAAATAAATAACCACAGCTCAAGATCCATATCTATGAAAGATAAGGAATATAAACCCATGCTAAGCCATCCTCAAATGAATATACATAGTCAATCACCATGAATCAACTCAATCCCATGAGAAAGAAAATCATGGAAATAAATAACCACAGCTCAAGATCCATATCTATGAAAGATAAGGAATATAAACCCATGCTAAGCCATCCTCAAATGAATATACATAGTCAATCACCATGAATCAACTCAATCCCATGAGAAAGAAAATCATGGTACATAACACATATGAAATATATAATGGGAAAATACTTCTCAAATACCAAGTTGCTAAGTAGACCAAGAGTGGGGAATGGGAATGCTCCTCCAGGATAACCAAGTCATCATGACTCACTCCAAGAACAATATCCTCTATCATTCTACAATGAACTCATTTCCATAACCAAGTGAAGTCTCCCCATTCTTCCTATAGAAACCTCTAAAGAGTAATCATATCAAGAAAATGTATCTAATCACAAGAGAACTAAAACCATCACCTTTAAGTCTCCAAGTATCCATGAGTACCTATAACCAATAAATCCATGCTAAACTCCAATTACAACATAGCACTATCATGAAGTAACCAAGCAAATGATCAATGTGCCCAATACAAATAGAACCACACATGATCGATGTCAAAACTTCAATCATGAATCAAGAAAATAAACATGACATCCATGATCTAACCATCTCCTCCTAAGAGATCACATGCACCATAAAACATATAAACATCCTATTCTCAAGAGATGAAGTACCATGTCAAACTCTAAGTGCTCATCAAGAGTAAACCATGACATAACAACAAACACTCTAAACCAAAAAAACATATCCTAAATCACATAAAGATAACCATACCAATGATGCATCCACATCATTGCCAAAAAATCCCACTAAAATTTTGTATGAGCTACACATGTAATCATGACAACCATCCTCTCCATGAAGATCATTCAGGTATGTTGCCACACTCAACTACAATATCAATAACATATAAGTGAACCCAAGATCTCCAAGCCAAGAAGAAACATACAACCACCAAAAAACCATCATAAACATATCCATCACTATCAAAAGCTCCCACTAAAAGTGTATAACAAATGAATGTTACAAGCTATCATGACATCATGATATCAATCTCCTAATGAAAATAAACCAAGATCCCTCACACAATCAAAGAACTCAAATGCAACATGAGCTCCCCAATAAAGAAGGAAAATTAAATCATGATCCTCATACCAAGCAGATACACCGCCATAACCTAAATCAGGAGCCAATCCAACACCACTAATAATGCACCTGTATAAACCATCATTACATGCCAAAATTCCTAAATCACAAGAAACATCCATGACATCATGATCACCACCAAATGTACCAACAACTCAACCCAACCGTGTCCCACATATCTATATAACATTGTCAAATAAATAGGTTTCATATCATGGCTATACCTAGTAATACAATCTAACCTCTTCAAGATGACATCAAAAGAAACAAACCAAGTGACTAAGTCAAGCTACCAAAACTAAAAAGGCATCAACAATAAAATATCTATGGGCATAGACAACCCATGTCCAAGTCATAGGTGCAACAAGTAAGTATAGATTGCCTACAATGCTACACAACTTGTAGATACCATAATGAAGCATACAAATCCAACCAAACTAATAACCATGTCAAAATGAGAATAATATAAGATGTACAACTAAGCATACAATGAATCCAACATCAAATCTCCTATATTTGATAATCCATAAGCTCATAGTATCACCATATCCAAAGAAACCCATAAACAACTCAAGATATAATATTAGAAAATAAATAATGTCAAAACAACTCTAAACCTAATCCACTATGTAGTTCTCTAAACAAGATTTCTGTCAACTATTTGAAGTCCAAAATTTGATTTCGTATGCACCTAATATCACCTCTCAAAGATCAAATAGAACACCTAAATTTCAGCTAGAAAAATACTATCAAAACTATAAAATATCAAAAATTTACTAGCACCATAATCTCGAGCTCTGAGTCACCTTTCCAATGAGTCTAAGAAGTTGAAATCTAGAGCGCCTAGGTGAAATTTATGCCCCCCAGAAGAAAAGACATAGTTTGCACCTAAGGAAAAAAAATTAGCCACCTTTGGTGGTTGGGCGGTGGCCCCACCCAGGCAGTGCAACTCATGCTAGTGGTGGACCCAAATTATTCATTAAATAATTTAATTTTTAAATATTAATTTTTTTTTTGGTCTCCTTTTCATAAGTGGGTCGACATTTAAAAAATATTAGGGAATTAATAATATTGGTGGGCTTTTACTTTATACCAATGGAAATTTCATTTAATAAAAATAATAAAAAATATTTTAAATATTAAAAATGGGTGGTTTAAAATATTTTTCACCCTATGGTAGGGCCATCAACACTCTGCAAGGGGTTAGCCCTATATTTTGTAGGGTCTATCTATTGATGATGGGTTTACTCACAACAACAAGGTGAATAAATTCTTCAAAAATAAACTACAAAGAGCCTATCCTTCTTGAAAGATATGGAACAAAGACAATCTAAAAGGGGAATCTACTTTAAGAGGAAAATATTGACTCAGTTCATTCCCAAGTCTAGGTATGTCCAAGATCATCATGGAAAAAATAGGCCCTTAAGTGGCAAAAAAAATAGAAAAATTAGAGTTAGGAAACTTGAAATAAAAAATTGAATAAGTTATCTATATTATTTCACAAATATGTAAGAAATTTTTTTAGAAAATTGAATGTAGTTTTAAACTACTAGGTTTGTTTAAAAAAAAAGAAATCTATTTGGTGAAAATTTGAAATCTCAATGCAATACTACTTAAATTTTATGGAAAAAATAAGAAGTAGGTGTTTATCTGACCACCCTAACTACAATAAAATGATAATATTTTTTTATAATATTTTAGATATAAGTAGATGAATCATGTCCCAATGTGGTGCATATTTTTTTTAATTTTTTTTCCAAGTAAATAATTAATTTTGAAAATTTTATTACAACTTTAAAAAAATATAAAAAACCCATATGTCTGACTAGATTAACTTGGTCAAAACTTCATGAAATTATTTTTTCTTTTTTTAATCCTATAGTATGTGGAGCATAGAATGTGACACATGTTTTGGATTCAAAAAATGTGATACCATTTGAAAGCTATAGATGTTTTTCAATCAATCTATCAATCAGGACATTAGTCATAATTTAAATAGAAAATGAATAATAGTTACTTATTAAATTCAAATTAAAGCATAATTTATATTGGTGGAAAGATGAGAATCTCCTTTAAAAACCTTTTTCATTTCATCAATTTTGGGTAAAAAAAAGTTGTCAGCCACATACCCATCATATTGCCACTTTTTGGCCCATCATGATCCTGCACATACCCATCTTAATTGTACTAGGTTCACTCTCAGGTATAATGTGATATTGCTATTAATCTCAAAGGTAATATGGTTTATTGGTATCATATATATATATAAGACATAGAGTTTTCAATTGGATATTAAGAACAAATATCACAAAATCAAAAGATTTTAAATAATATTTCATGAATATCAACAATTTCTTTGCTATCACTTAACTATATTTAGCATTAAGCATTCAACAATTTCATAGAGAACATGAAATATTTTCAATAAATTTCCTTTCATTCACTTATTTTTAGAACATTTTCAAGAAATTTAAACATCTATTCTAAAATAAATCAATAAATATTACTAAAAATTAAAATTTATCCCAGTTATTCTCCATGCATGACCCAAAGAATCAACTAAAAATAGAGCAAACCGCTTTGTACTTCACTAGATTTCTTCACAGCTACATATAAAATTGTGTGATATTTTAAAGAGATGGGTTTTAGTTTGGACACCGAGTAGGTTCTACATGCACCCTTAAATGGTGCAAAACACAATCTTGTTCAGTTGAACTAAAAAAAATAGATACAAAAGATTCACGAGATAGGTAGCTATCTAATTGGCTCTTATATTAATCAATGTCTATGTGCATACAAAGTTTTACACTAGAATGATTCAGAAAATAAGAAAAAAGAATAAAACTTAAAGAAGTTTTGGCTCTTTCAACATCCACAAATTCTAAACTTAACTTAAAAAGAAAGATCCTCTGGCATTTTATAGAACACAAGGCACAGGTAGAATAAGACAAATACATGAGAGCAAATCCAAGGGACAAATCACATCAAGGAACATGGAACGTGGTGACTGATAAGAGAGTTACAATCGAAGTCAATGAAGGTCAACTCCAATTATATGTTGAAGTTCTTCATGTTTTAATCTTTAATTTTTAGGGTTACTTCTTGGAACCAAACAAATCCACTGAAACAAAATGTAGGAACTCTCCAGAAATTTGGAGTGATCAATGTTGGAATCCTACAATGATCTCAATAACTAAGCCTTTATAGACATGATTGAGAGATTGGAAATCTAACCTAAATAGCCATTTCAACCATCATGAAGGCGCATTTAACTTGTCAACCCAAGGACGTGAACTTGAAATGGGTTAGCATAGTATGTGCACTAGAAACTCAAGTAGACATTGCATTCTACAACTAAGAAACATCTAATACTGAAAGTAAATTTCTTGAAAGGGAAAGAGAGAAATGTTGAAGATCAATCAATGACTATGCTAAGATAAAATGCATAATAGGAATAAAAATATGAGCAACAAATAAGAAACTACTATGTTCACTTTGGCTATCAGAACAGACACAATGGAATTCAAGTGGTTGCAGGAATAGTTGATGCAAGATTTCTAACCAAGTACTAAACAACAAGTAATACTAAACTAATGCTAAACTAAGAAGATGGATTAACCACCAAGTGGGCCCCCTTGGATAAGCATCCTCTAAACTAACAAGAACTCAAGTGCTTGAACTCGAACCAAAAACTTTATTTTATTAACTATAAATCATGCATACAAAAGAGTAATGTATTTATATTATTGAAACTAGAGAATGAGAGTACAATGTCAAATTGTCCAACCCTCTTCAAGAAGGAGCATCAAATAATTATTTATACTACAACTAAACAAGGTAGTCAAGTCCACGACTGGGAGGATGTCATTTAGGGAAAATAGGGGAAAATGAAGCAATGGCAGTTGCACATGCAAGTCCAAATGTAGATTCAACACAATAGTAACACATATGCATGCTCAATTATTAAGGTCCACTATAAGGTGGTTATGTTCAGTTGCATGAAGAATATTTTGTCATTGGCTACCTTTGACTTGAAGCGTTTCCTCAACTAGACATTATGGTGCATGCCTAGCTAGTGGTGTCTTCCTCAACTTGGAGTATTAAATCTACATGGCAAGGTCAATACGCATAATAACTACACATCTATAACCACTCTAAACATCATTCATTAATCACATGAAAAATCAATATAATTAACCCACATAGTATGCCAAATATCATTAAAGTATAGATAGGATAATGTAAAATATCAATGGTTTGAGGGAAACACTATGCAAATACCAACAAGGCATGTGCAGGATTATCATGGAAAAAATAGGTCCTTAAGTGGTAAAATTTTTAGAAAATTCAGAGTTAGGCAACTTGACGTAAAAATTTGAATAATTTATGTATATTATTTCAAAAATATGTAAGAATAGACTCTATAGAAAATTTAATTTAGTTTCTAAACTACTAGGTTTAGTTTATTTTATTTTAAATCTATTTGGTGAAAATTTTAAATTCCAATGCAGTACTACTTAAATTTCAAGGAAAAATAAGTAGGTGTTTATCTGACCACCCTAACCACAATAAAATGATAAAAAAAAATTATAATATTTTAGACATAAGTAGAGGACTCATGTCTGGATACATGTGATGCATTTTTTTTGTAATTTTTTTCCAAGTAAATAATTAATTATGATTTTTTTATTACAAATTTTGAAAAATATAAAAACTCGTATGTCTGACCACCTTAACTTGGTCAAAACTTCATGAAATTCAATTTTTATTTTTTTAATCCTATAGTATACAAAGCATAGAATGTGATGCATGTTTTGGATTCAAAAAATTTGATACCATTTGAAAGCTATAGATGTTTTTCAATCAACCTATCAATCAACACTTTAGTCATAATTCAAATAGAAAATGAATAATAATTATTTATTAAATTCAAAGTAAAGCATAATTTATATTGGTGGAAATATTATTATCTCCTTTAAAAACCCTTTTCATTTCATAAATTTTGGGTAAAAAAAAGTTGTCAGCTACATACCCTACAAATACCAATCATATTGCCACTTTTTGGCCCATCATGATCCTACACATACCCAACATTTAATCATCAAAGCTCATGACATCAACCAACAAATAGACTATATATTCTACCCAAAACTAGACCAAAAACTAGGCTCATCACTCCCCCCAACCTAAAGTTCTTTTGGTCCTCCAGTAGGGGAAGAGTTTTTCTTTTTGCTTGGTCAAGGTTCTAAAATTTTCAATTGAGATTTGTCTAACATCAATGGTTACAATGCGTGAATCAGGATCCAAATAGATTCCTCCCAATCTGTCAAATCTATTCCATCTCTGCTTCTTTGCAACAACATCAAACTAGTAAAATGTGAATTTTGGCATAGGCCACATGATCATGGGTGGATGGAAATTCAGGGGAAGCCAATGTCACCCTTGTGCTCTCCCAATCTCAATATACCTATCAATTCTTTTTAGTGTTGTAGCATAATTGTGGATGGAATGAGGCTCAACCTATTTCAACTCATCAGTCAAACTATTCCATCTTTGTGACAAGAATCTCCTCATGGTTTCCTCCTTTGATTTTTCCTTTACCTCATACTCATTGTAAAATGCCTCAATCCAAGGCTTAATCTTATTGCCATAACTTGGTCTGAGCAGCATTCTATACCATTCTCTGTAAATATCTCTTGGGTTGCTTGATTTAGCTATAATAGGTAGAGGGATATTAGAATCCAATTTATTATAAGAACCATGTTGTTGTACCCAACTAGTCTCATTTTGTACCCAAGACATGAATGCTCTCAATTGAACATCCCCAACATACAGTAGTAGATTCCAATCATTGTCTTTTGTGACAACATAATTATGTAAATAAAACTCACATAGCAAATTTTTCATTTCAGGTGAGGCAATCCTATAAGCATTGAAGAATTTGATGGGGGTGTCAATAGAAGGATTCAAACCTAAGGAAATTATTAACATCTTAAAAGAGAGATATTTCTCTTTCAAGAGCAGAGCATAGACTATTGGAGGGGTCCTACATTCCTAAATATTTAGTGCCAAAGCTACCATATCATCCACCCTCTACTTCAGGGTGGAAATTTCTATATTTTAATCCTCAATCTCTTCATCCTTCTTTTGAATTTCCTCTTCCAATTCCTATTTTTCCTTTTTCCATTCTTCCTCCCTTTGTATTTCCTTCCATAAATTCAAAATTGTTGCATGTACTATAAAACTAGGAGGATTATGAATTCCTACTAGTATTTTTTTTTATGTCGTCTCCTCATAAGGCACTATCTACATGGACTCAGGTTGTTTAGTTATCTCTAGCTGCAAGGGTGTTGTTTCTTCTTCCTTTTTCTGTAGGGACTCTTGTTCTTGTTGTGGCTACATGAAATCTTGCTCCAATTCTGGTTGTTGTTGTAGGGCTTCTTACTATAGGAACTCTTACTCATGTTGTAGTACCTCTTGCTCATGCTATAGGAAGACCCTAATTTTCCTCCAATTCTTCTGCAATGTTAGCAAGATCGGCCAATGTTATATTTGTTGCTCTCCTAAATATGTCTCCTTCTTTTTCAACATTCTCTTGCTCCATTGGAGCTTTAGGGTCCTCCTGTGAGGTTTCACTAGGTTCAAGGCTTTCCTATGGAGGCATACCAATCGTAGGCCTAGCTGGTCTTATTTCTTGGGAGGTCTCTCACATTTTCTTTTGGCTATAGGATGAACTATATTAGCCTTCCTTTTCTTAGAACTTGGCACTTTTCTTTCTACAAGTTGTGTTTTAACCTTCCCTTTTCTCATTTTTACCTCTCTCTATTGTGCCCTAGTTTTCATTAGGGTTTCAAGTGGAATGTCATCATGAGAATTTGAGGAAGAGCTTTCTTTTTCTGAGTGCTTTGTTCCATAAGAACTAATTTCTATGGTTTCTTTTGTTGTAGGAGGAATCATGCTAGAGCCAGTGCTAGAGGTTGAAGCACTAGGAATGGTTTCATTCATGCTTACTCTCCTACTACACCTATGGGATTGAGGCAAAGCCCTAGGTTGCAAGTGATCAAGTATAATTTGATCAACAGTTATAAGATCTTCTCGAGTCATCCCAGATACATCATGTAGAGACTTTCAATTAACAATTTAATCAAGTAATATTGGGAAAAAAAATTATCACTACCTTTTTGGGTCTAAGCTACCATAATTGAGAGAGAATTGTACAACATGTTTGACACATTCATCTTCCTTCCATGTCTCATGTGATTCAAAAGCTTGAAGTGGATAGAATGCAAATTTGAATGAGAACCCTCACAAGTGATGTATTTGATAACATACACATCTATATTCTTCCATGTCTCAGGTAGAGATATTCTCTTTGCACCCTATTTGTCTATGCTCAATGGGGGGTCGTTGGCTCTCTAAACTCAACGCTAGCTAATTTGGCATCTCTGGAAGCAAGGTAGTTTTGACCATCAGCTAGTAACCCTGTGACCTCTATAATTCATTCCTCTATTGCCACAACTTCTAACCCTTTTACTATGGATTTTCCTTCTGAAAATGTCTGGGAAAATTCAAGGGCAATGCTTTCATTAAATCTATCTAGCCTCATGAAGTAATATAACCATCCACTGTTTCTAAATTCTGCCAGGTACTCTGCATCCTATAGTAAATATCATACACCATGGCTTCATTTTGAATTACATGACCTCCCATTTTTTGCAATCAAACGAATTCTCTACAACTTCTTTTTCGCAATTCCCGTATAAAAATCGAATTCACTTCCTACAATATCTACTAAATTCTAGTACCAACCTACTAAATTTCTAGTGCCAGTCTTTTGTTTTTCCTTCTTACTTGCAATTCAAGATTACGATAGGGAAATAATGGAAAGAAAAAGAGTGATAAAGGGAGATTATGATAGGAAGAATTGGTGGCTGCGGTTATTGTCACTTCACACATGCAAGTCGTCCTTTCACTTGGATTTCAAATTAGCTCATTTTAAATTTTGTGACATAGCCTAATAGGATTTGACACATGGGCAATAAATTTACAAAACGTTTGCATCTTTTTCTTTCCCTTCCCCCTGACCTAAATTTGGACATGTTTCCACACATGTGAGATGGGAGTGGTGATTGATAGGTAATAATGGCATTCATGTGAATATTTATACTAATGTACAGTGATTAAATGAACACACTTAAAAGATGATTAAAGATAGAAATTAATGCACACATACCTGAACGTATGTAAGATTTGTTGCAAAGATCATGAATAAAGTAATGCTCACCCTTTTGGAGAATACATTGAGAAATAAATGAAGTGAAATGAGGTGAGGTGGAATGAAGTGATGGAAGAGGGAGAAAGGTGGTAATGGATGGGAAGATGGGTGAATGGATGAAGAAATGGACTTCCATGTAAGTGAAAGTATTTATTATGAAAAGTATGTACCTTAATTATCCAGAAGGAGGGACACTAGGTTGACTTCTTTTAGCTGTAGAAAGATATGGTGTGGAATGCTAGATGAATTGCTATAGGAACTCTTCTTTGGAAGTTGTATTGTGATATAATTTGAGATGATGACCATTGACAAGTAATTTGAATCTGACAGGGTCAATGGTAGTAAGTTGAACAACTCCATTAGGAAAGAACTCAACAACTTCATATGGTCCTAGACACCTTGTCTACAATTTTCCTGCATTGTCCTGGTATCTTGAATCATAGAGCAAGAACTAATATCCTAGTTTGAATTTCTTGTCCTTGATAAATTTGTCATGCCACTTGATCCTCTGATTCTACATTACTTTTGTATATTGTAGGGCTGCTCTTCTTATCTCATCCAAAACATCTAGATGCATGATTCTTTCTTTCTATGCATCAAAAATATCCACCCCAAAATCTATTGCAGTCCACAAAGTCTTATATTCAAACTCGACTGGCATAGTAGTTTTTTTTTCCATACAACTTAAATGGTGTGAAGCCTGTAGTTGTTTTCCAGGTTGTCCTATAGTCCCAAACAACTTTTGGTAATATGTTTTCCTAGTCTTTTCTATGAACAACTATTTTTTTAGATAGAATTGCTTGAATTTCTCTGTTGGTCACCTCAGCTTGGACAATAGGCTAGGGGTGATAAGGAGTATAAATTTATTGCCTTCTATTATACTCATTCACTAGTGTTGCAACAAGAGTTGATGTGAATTGTGGCCCTTTATTAGTCACTATTTCTCTTTGGACTCCATATCTTGTGAAAATATTTTCATAAAGAAATTCTACAACTTTTTTATCTCTTGCATGCTTCATGGCCTTAACTTCTACCCATTTTGTCACATAATCAGTGCATACCAAAATATAAGACCTACCATTTGATGGAGGGTCAATTGGTCCCACAAAATCCAATCCCCGCTTATTAAAGGGTGTGATTACTACCTAAGGGAAAAGTGGCATCTCATCAAATCTAGTTGGTTTTCCCATCCTTTGACATCTATCACAGTTTCTAATATACCTTCCAGCATCCTTGTGGAGTGTTGGCCAGTAATACCCTATGTTCAATATCTTCATTGTTGTTCTTTTAGCTACAAATTTTCCTCCACATGATTCATTGTGACACAAATACAATATTTCATATGTCTCATCTTCTCTCACACATCTACCCATGACATGGTCAGGTCTAGTATAAAACAAACATCCAACAATCGAAGAGAAAGGAAAAGTTTTTTCAATAAGTGCCCTTTTCTCTTTTGGAGAGAAGTGAGAAGGAACTCTAACTATGACCAAGTAATTAGCTATGTTAGCATACTAGGGTGTTTGTACACTAAGGGAGAATAGATGCTCATTAGGAAAAGATTCATCTATAGTTTGATTGTCTTCTAATATAGCTAGTCTTGAAAGAAAATCTTCAACAACATTAGCCTTCCCTAGCTTATCCACAATGGTTATATCAAACTCTTGCATCAATAATAACCATCTTCCCAATCTTCTTGTGATCAAAGGTTTATTCATGAGATATCTAATGGCTGCATGATTAGTGTGCACAAAGATTTGGTAGCTCCTTGTAAATTTTTGCTGACAAAGTAAATAACATTTTCAATAGCTCCCTCTTTCTATCCTAAGATTTCTCCTATGGAATAATATGATGCATCATTGTGGATGTGCAAATGAAGCTCTCAATTAGGTCCCTTGAGTACAAGAGCATGATTCAAACCTGCCTTAAAGTCAGAAAATGCCTTGTCACAAGCTTCAGTCCACTAAAATTCAACATCCTTAGTGAGAAGGTAATATAATGATGCTGCTACCTTGCTGAAATATTTGATGAAACACCTATAATATCCTGCATAACCCAACAAACTCCTAACATCCTTCTATTTTGTAGGTGTAGGAAGATTTGTGATTACCTCAATTTTTGCAAGATCTACTTGAATTCCCTTGTGGGAGATGTAGTGGCCAAGAACTACACCCTCTTGCATCATCATGAAACACTTTTCACTATTTAAGGACAAGTTTTGATCTTCACATCTCTATAGGAATCTCTTGAGATTTTCCAATACTTGATCAAAATCAACACCATAAGTGGTGAAGTCATCCATATAGATTTTCATGCAATCATGAGAAATGTTTCAGAATATGCCAATGACTGCCCTCTAAAAGTTGTAGGTGCATTTCACAAGCCAAATGGGACCACTAAATAGGCATAGGTTCCCCATGGACAAGTAAATCTAGTCTTCTCCTGGTCTTCTGGTACAATCTGGATCTAGTTGTAGCCACTGAATCCATCTAGAAAAGAGAAGCATTTCTTTCCTGCAAGGTTTTCCAAAACTTGATCAATAAAGGGTAAAGGAAAGTGATCCTTCTTGGTGGTAGCATTAAGTTCCCTATAATCAACACAAACTTGCCATTTCCCTCCTTTCTTTGGCACAATCACTAATGGAGACACCCACTTACTATCTGAAATGGGGTAGATAAATCCTACATATGTTAATTTCTACAGTTCTCCTTTCATAATCACTCTTAGTGCAGGGTTAATTCTTCTTTCTGGTTCTCTTAATAGAGTGCAATCATCTCTTATATAAACTTTGCGTACAAAGTGTATCTAAGGGTTAATTTTCTAAGGTTAGATTATCAAATATTAAAGCATAGAAACCCAAAGAACTACAAAGTACATTGAAAACTAAAAGAAGAAAAGAGTATACCAGTCAATCGCTGAAGCTTCCATGATTCATCTTCATAGCACCTTCTAACTTGTAGATTGTTACCCTCAGATTGAACGTATGAGCAATTTGATAACAAATACTATGCCAAAGTCCTAAACAAGCCTTGAAGGATTTGAATGACCAAATGAAATCTAAATGCCTATGACAAAATGAGTATAATATCTATGACTAGAATTAAGTATGCCAAAAATCACTAATAATAAAAATGCAAGTATATGAGTATGTGTGTATGTGCAATCGAAAATGTGAGCAAAATTGTCATTTTATAGAAAATATAATTTTGGATGGACAGATGAGATTGAAAGTTGATGGAAGCCTAAAATCAGAGGTTCAAATTTCATGTGACAATCCCTAATCAGGGTTAGGGAAAAATCATTATGTGAGTGGTCGAGATGTCGTTTGAGAAAATTGAATCGGTGGTCAAGAATAAATGAGATAATTATTCAAAAAGTTTTCAAAAATCAAGAAGATAAAGACTGCTTGATTTGTGAGATTCAAAAAATTAAGAAGATAAGAGTTGAACTTAAAAATCAAATTTGGAAAATCAAGAATTTTCTCAATTGCTTTATTTTTGGAAGAAAATTGCCATTTTGAATTAAACTAATTCAAAATATGGATTTTGTGTGATAATAAATAACCGATTTTCAAATTATTTACTAAAATGAACTGATAGTCAAGAATGTGAGATCATTTTAAATAATTTCATTTATTTAAAATGACAGAAATGTTAAATTAGGTAATTAAATAATTAAAGGTAATTATTTAATTTAGAGGATATGATCAATAATTAAATAAATTAATAAATTCATTTAATTATGAGAGTTAGTGACATTAAATAAATAAATAAAATTCATTTATTTAATAATCAAGAAGAATAAATTAACAAAGGTAATTAAATAAATTAATAAATTTATTTAATTGTAAGAAGAGAATAGACCCTTAGTGACATATTGAATAAATAAATAAAATTTATTTATTTAATAATCATAAAGAATAAAAGAGATGAATTAATTAAATAATTATAATTTATTTAATTAATAGTTGAATGTGGACCAAAGACATAATTAAATGTCACAATTATGCTAGGATGAAAGTGGTAAAATACAGCTTGCAGGCCTAGGTCATTTTTAAGTGTCTACATTTTTCCCCTCTTTGTCACAATATAGCATGTTGCATTGTGAGAAAGAAAATAATTCAAATTCATGACCCATAGAAGGTATAGAGTATCAATGCCCCCTCGGGAAATTTTTCAAATTTTGGGCCGGTGACAGAAAAATTTGGAAAGTGTCTCGATAAGTCAATTTAGTGACCCAAAAAACAATGGTCCAAACATTTTCAAATTATGACATCTTTAAAGTGGCCAAAGGGGTGGTCAAAGTTGGTAAAAAGAGACCTCCAGTAATAACCTAGTTGAAAAATGTCATTTTGACTTTATAAATAGGTTGACAAAGGGGTAAGAGTCAATTCATTTTTTAGTATTCATCTTAGAAAATTTGAGAGCGACGAGTGAAGAGGACTTCTACAAGGATGGTGATTCCAGTGAATGAACATCGTGGTGAGATTGTGTGGACCTATAGGAGCCCAGAGGGCTTAAAGCCAGTACTATGTATCTCTAACCCACCTTGCTATTTCATCATTTTGCATGTCAAAATTAGGGTTTTAGGGTGAATAATGAATGTGTTGTGATGCATATGCATGTGTGTAAGCCGCATTTTCCTTCACATTCGATGCATTTGATGCATCACGATGCAAGTACATGGGGTAATAGGGAAGGCCAAGGATGTGTAACACATTTTTAAAAAATTGTGATACATTCGTCATATCATGCCATATTCAAGAGTTATAACACTGCATATGTCATTTTGCGACGCATTCGTCAATTTGAGCGACACATTGAAATGAAGTGCCACATGTGTCATATATCGTGACACAAATGCTTTGATGCGACGCAAGTGCGGGACCAAATGATGCAATCGATGATTTGTGATGCAATTGTAGTACAAAACGATGCAAACACCTTTTAGCAATGCAAATGAAGTCAACGTAACACATTTGACTTTGACTTTGACAAAGGTTGATTCTAATGCTATTCAAAATTTTAACGCTTTTGAGTTATAATGATGATAATGATGATTGTATAGAAGGTATTGACGTGTTGTTTGATCATGTGCAGAGACACCTAGCACCTATCTATATGTGAGAGAGCTGGCCATTGACCTTTCGGTTTAGAGACTAGTTGACTCCATGAGAGAGACGATGGTTGATGCGCCTAGGTCTATATTATGTTTCCTATATGCCTATTATTTGGGAGAATAGGGGACTATTAATTGCTTTGTGTGAGCGATGGCATTTGGAGACATGCTCATTTCACTTGTTGATGGGAGAGGCAATAGTCATGCTGGAGGATGTGTACTGTATTATATGTTTTCCGATCTAAGGAGAGCAGATCATTTATGACCCTCAGCATGGCTATCAGACATTTATAGCCTATTATCAGGATGAGGGTGCAGGACTTGGCATCGAGGGATATGATATCCGTTGGTAGTTTATGTCAGAGCATTATGCCCAGTTTGATGCATTTTTGGCGACACTGATTAGTGGGATACTAATTCTTAACCATCGTAGACATGGGTTTCCCATTGGTTGGGGAGAAGTGCTTGTGGGCATGAGGTGAGACCAGACTATTTATGCCTAGGGGCCTTGTTTGCTAGGAATGCTTTACCATTAGCTTCATGAGGTAGCCTATAGGAGGGAACAAAGCATTGGGTGTGGGACTACACTTTTGATGATATGGGTCTGGGAGCATGTAGCCATATTCCAACCTCCTATCTAGAGACCATAGCTAGCCGAGGGGATGCCTTACACATATTACTATACTAGTGCCCTACAATAGACGAGGATGGGAGAGATAGGTTGGTGGCACCATCAGATTGACACCATAGTTACATTCATCTAGAAGCCCTACAAAGACTTCCAATAGTGGGATGATGAGGATGACCATCTTAGCCTTTACAAATAGTACC
The DNA here is from genome assembly GCA_007258455.2 of Sequoia sempervirens. Lineage (NCBI taxonomy): Eukaryota > Viridiplantae > Streptophyta > Pinopsida > Cupressales > Cupressaceae > Sequoia > Sequoia sempervirens. Next base: position 126,649,830 of record VDFB02193867.1, read on the forward strand.
ATTACCTAGTTGGGAGGATAGTACAAAGTTAGCTTATCCTAAAGATGTATCTACCACATCATGTCCTTAGCCAGTTTGGAGAGCAGCAAGGTCTACCTACAGGAACAACCAAGTATACCCAATCTTCTAGGGAGTCATCTTGGAGGCCACTGATTTCTATACCATTTGTCAAGTAGCAGATTGATAGGCTAGTAGCCCAGTAGTGGGGATGGAGAGCTAGAATTTTAGATCTAGGAACCACTGCGGAATATGACTTGTGGTGGTAGGCACATCAACCAAATCCATTAATAGACCTAGATGGGCCAACACCTATTGACAACAGGTCAGTTATACCACATGTTCTATGAGCTAGGTGAGGGGACAAAGATGGTGACAGAGGAAAAGGTAGGAGGGGATGGTGGTAGAGGCGAAGGTAGCGATGGATGTAGGGGGAGGGATGGAGGCTGAGGTGGAGGGTGAGATGGGGGTAGGGATGGAGGTTGGGGTGGAGATAATGGAGATGATGAAGGGGATAGATGGAGATGGAGGAGAGATGGTTAGAGGAAAGGTCAGAGGGTATGACCACATGTAGCTAGAATGACATTGAATTCCATCCTAGAGGTGACTGAGGATGGGGAGAGACAGGAGGGGGAGCCGAGGTAAGAGCAAGAGAGACAAGAGTGGGAGCGGAGGAAAGAGTAGGAGGAGAGATAGGAGGAGAAGTCGAGATAGGATAAGGAGGCCACACAGGAGCAGGAACTTGAAGTGGATGTGGATGTGCCTTGGGATGAGGGAGTTGGTGGTGAGGAGCTCACAAAGGAGTAGGATGATGGCAGAGATGATGATGGTGTTATGGATGAGGCCGAGAGGCTCTTGAGATTTAGGATGGTGGAGGGAGATGAGGAGATACCATCCGGCTTGACACTTCCCCTTGATGCCATGATAGACAAGAGGGTGGAAGACCTATAGAGGAGACTGGATGATAGTGCTAGATAGGTTAGAGCACTGTAGTCAGAGCTAGAGGTGCCTTGCATAGACTGGGATTAGGTAGTGATCCATTAGTAGGAGGTAGCGCAGTGGTGTGTGTATTTTGAGGTGCTATGTTCAAGACCTTTAGGGGATATGGCCCGTGAGCTTGCCAGGGTGAGCACTCGGTATAGGAAGTACATGACTCTCTATGAGTAGGAAGTTCCTCTGTTGCAATGAGATTCTACTCTGTCATGCTCACAGACAAGGACAGGTAGCGGTCATAGAGCAACAACAAGAGTCACACTAGTACAGGAGGGTCTACCTCCTCATGGCACACATCAGGGCACGGGTTCCACCACTCACACATGCATGCCCTGAGTCATCATTCGAGTCATAGTCATGGATCCACCAGTTTAGGACAGAGGTTAGTACAGAGGCAACCACCAGTGAAAAATCCTTCGTCCTCTTAGAGTTAGGCTGCAGTGTCAGCACATGTGCCATCAGTGTTAGTGCCATTAGGTTCACAGATAGAGGTTGTTACCATTCCACCTATTTCCTTAGTGCTAGTCATAGGTCCTCATCCACCACACTCTTTTCCATGAGGGGATGATTAGAGCCTTGCCTAGGGGCATATTTGCTATATTTTCTTCTATATTATGACACATTATGTATAGACCATTGAGCCTGTGAGCTCTATTTTTGGGATATCTCTTGACTTTATCCTATGCCATTCTATATATTTTTTGAGATGTTGCTATATGATGATGCAATTTTGATGCAGCCAACATGTGCGTTATGGGATGTTATTTTATTTATACATTATGATATATGTGATATTATTCTTATGTGAATTATGCAGTTATGATGGATGATGATATTTATTTACTTATATGTCATGTCATGTATGTCTTATGATGGTTACCTATGATATGATTCCATGGTAATGCAATGCTTATTTATGTTCATGTTGTGATGATGATGATAATGATATGCATAATGTATTTATTTGAATGGATGCCATGTTTACAATTATGTTAATGTGATATGCAATGAAATGTATATGATTTAATGCTATAGATGATGTATGTATGGACTTAATGCAATGTTTATATGATTATGTATGCACTTCTATTTTTGTATGTCATAGGATATCATCGTGAGATGGACGGATGAAAATGAACAGACCAAAGGATATGCATGTTAGTTCCTAGACCAAATCCTTCGAAACCTTACCATAGGATTTTAATGTTTATTGGTCTTAATCATCATTGGGAAGATTGTTGTAATGGCCAAAAAACACCACAATATGACATAGATCAAGGTGTACAAAGTCATACCATCAGATAAGAGAAGCAGTCACAGAAAAGGATGGTCACAACTCATACTAAGAGCACAATTGTCCCAGTCTTTTTGTCATAACCAACCACAAGCAGAAAAGACCAAAAAAACAAGTCACGAAACATCATTGCTTCTCTAAATCCTATTTCCAAGACATCCCATAGAAAGTAGTAACATGATCATAAAAAAAAGAAAACAATAAAGCCATTATCATGATATGTTGTTGTTTTTCTAAATCCCAAAATCAAGACATTGCTAAGAAACTAGTAACATGCATGTCAAGAGACAAGACAAAATTCATGATACATCATTGATTCTCTAAATCCTGTTGCTGGTATCTCACTGAAAAAAATAGTAACATGATAAAAAAACCAAAGATAATATAAGGCAATCATGATACGTTGTTGCTTTTCTAAATCATGTTGTTAGGATCTCGTTAAAAAACTAGTAACATGATGAAAGCCAAAAGACAAGTTCCAAGTGTTTTCCAATTGTGTATGGATGTCAAGTGTCTTAATGTCGAGATGTCAGGTATGATGATGTCAAGATGCCAAGGTTTCAAGGTTTTGACAATGTTGAGATAATGAATGTCGAAGATTGCCATATTCAGGAAGGACACATCCTAAATAATGTTGATATCAAGAGGATTGATCCTTAAATGTCAAAAGGAATCCCTTAAAGATGTTAGATGACAATGATGATGCCTAGGAAGGAAACATCCTAAGGCATGAATAAGAGAGATTATTCTTTAGGACACATTTGAAGAACATTGATGTTGAGAGGAGTGATCCTTAAATGTCAAAAGTATCCCTAAAAAATGTTGGATGATAATGACGATGCCTAGGAAGAACACATCCTAAGGAATAAATGATAGAGGCTATTCTTCAGAAGGACACATTCGAAAGATAACCAAGAGTTGAAAGTTTGACTGAAATTTGACCTAATTTGACTTGTGTTGTCCATATGATGATATGTCATGGTGAAATGACTGTCATGTTTGAATAAATGATCACCCTACTTTGTTTTAATGATTTATTTTGACCTTTAGACTTTTGACATTTCTGCCAATGTAGTTCCATGAACCCTATTGGACTGACCTAGTGCAGCCTCGAGGGCTCATCGACATATGGCCTTGCCTACATCATACACTTAGAGACCTCGTAGTTGGACACAACCAATGACTTTGTCTTGATGACCAAAGATTGAGTCATGATTTTATTGTGTCAAACCTAAATGGACTAACCTAATTTCTTGGGGACTCAAATATGAGTCTTTCCTATGTAGCGATGTGCAGAGACAACGTAGTTCGATAATGACAAAGACTGATAAACTTTGACAAGGAATGGCCCCATTTTTACGTTTCCTAGACATTTTAACTTTGTTGGGGTTTCTTCAAGACATTTTTTGATGTTTAGGTTTTTTTTAGGAAATTTTACAAAGTTTTCGGTCTTTCTTCAGGACATTTTGCGATGTTTTGTCTTTTTTCAGGATTTTTTATGATTTTTTTTTGGTCTTTCTTCAAGACTTTTTTAAAAAAAAATTGTCCTTTTTTAGGACTTTTACAATTTTCGAGACCATGCGTGATATCCACTATAGTCACATGATAAAAAAATTTCCCCTAGTCAGGTCCAACACTTAGCCAATTTTAAAGGATGTGAAAGGGATGTGCCTAGGGTGTTGGATGGATAGTATTCATGACTTGATGTCAACCTTTTTTCAACCATGAAAGGAAGGGTATGATGTCATGGAAGATGTTGTGGTAGTGACAGAAAATTTGTTTTATTATTGGCCAAGAAAGATAAAGTAACAGTAAATGGCAAAGCAATGATTGATTACACATGACACTTGTTTGCTAGGTTTTCACCATGGTACCTATCCAAAGTGCCTATTTGTCAGGTTTTCACTATTGGATGAATTATTTCTCTTTACTATTTTGTCATTTTTTTCATTTTTTTGGTGCCACTGAGATGCATGTTTGCCAAGTTTTCATCAAGGCAACAATTTTTTTACCATTTTTTTTGTATTTTTAAGGTTTTTAGCTCGACCTTCTGATGCTATGCATAGAAATTTTGGAGTTTTAGACAAATCATAGGCTATTTCAATTGATCTTCATCTAGATTCACCAGTTGATAAACTCCAGAACCATAGGAGGATATGATGACATAGGGACCTAGCTAATTTGGTTCAAATTTTCCAAGTTTTTCTCTGTCAGCTTGATGCTTAGGGTTCTGCATGAGGACATCACCAATGTTAAACTTCCTAACCATTACTATCTTGTTTTAACTATGAAAGAGATGGTTTTGGTATGCCTACAGATGGTTTAGGTAATTATGCCTTCTTTCTTCAAACATCTCTAGCTCATGTAGACGTGACCATCTATACTCCTCATCATTGATCAGACCCTTTAGGGAGACTCGTAAGGAAGGAATTTCAACCTAAATGGGAAAGATGGCCTCAACTGCAAAGACCAGGGTGAAAAGAGTGGCTCCCATAGGTGTACGAATGCTAGTGTGGTAATCCCACAGAGCAAGGTTGAGTTGAATATGCCAGTCATGGTCAATGTCATTGATAGTCCTTTTAAGGATTTTAACAATGGTTTTATTTGACACCTTGGCTTGACTTTTTCCTTGCAAGTAATACAGAAAGGAAAAATAATGTTGGATATGAAATCACTCACATAACTCACAAACATCTTGGTTTTTAAATGAATGTCCATTATCAATGATGATGAATTTGTGGCCACTGTATGAGGTAGGATGGATCTTTCCCATGAGGTCAAGTCCCCATTTTGCAAAGGGCCATGGAGATGTGATTGCCTGAAGTTCTTGTGCTTGAGCATGAATCAAATCACTATGAATATGGCATTGGTGACAAGTCTTGAAATATTCTAATGCATCTTTCTCAATGGCTGGCCAATAGTACCCAAGTATCATAATCTTCTTAGCTAGAGTAGGACCACTCAAATAAGACCATCATATACCCTCATGTACTTTGTGTAAGGTTGTGCATGCTTCATTGGTGTTGAGACATCTAAGGAGGGTGTTCTCAAAGCTACATGTGATAAAGGGTTTCACAAATGATGGCATATCTTGAGGCTTTTCAAATAAAATAATTCCTCTAGTTATTGGACAAATTGGGGGGAGAGTTTGAGACTTAAGGTAGTCATGGATGTCTTGGTACAAGAGAGAATCAGGACCAACAAGCTCGTAAACCATCTTTGATTTTAGAACATCATAGGTAGGGACCAATAGTTGTTCTATTAGGAATTCTAGTTGAGGCATATTGCTTGGAATGTTGAGGAGAGAGCCTATTATAGCCATTGCATATGATTCCTTGTTCTATGCTCTCAGAACTTGCTTGAAAGTCACCATGTGAAAGTATGTCTGGCAGTTGTCAACCATTCATTTGTAGGGCATGAGGTTCTCATCTTTTGTGTCATTTCATCATTAACTTGGTTGATGACTAACTGAGAATCCCCATAGACATGCAATGCTCTGATTTTCCATTTTATTCTCATTCTAAGTCCTGTAACTAGTTCCTCATATTTTTCCATGTTATTTTTGCATGGTAAAGTTATGCAGAAAGACTTGGAAATGGAATCTCCGTAAGGGGTGATGAACAATATCCCTTTCCCTGAGCCATGATTAGTATGTGATCCGTCAAAGTATAGCCTCCGGGGTGACTTTGGTTTTGTATGGAATATTGACTCATCTGGGAAATCTTCCACTTAGGGGTAATCAATTTGTATAGGAATGTTCACCAATTGGTCCACAATCACTTGTCCTTTGATCACTTTCCTTTCGACCTACTAAATGTCATATTCGCTCATAATCATGACCCATTTTTCCAAACGTCCTGTCAATGTTGCATGACTCAATAGGCTTTTGAGGGGGTCAATCTTTACTACCAATTGTGTTTGATGAATCAAAATATAATGTCTTAGCTTCTAAGCTGCAAAGACAACTGCTAGACAAAGTGTGTTCAATTTATGTGTAATTCAATTCATACCCGACCAGTGTTCGACTAATATAATATATGGCCATTTCTTTTTCTTCTAGGTCATTTTGTGCTAGTAATGCCCCCAGTGCTAAAGTAGTGGAAAATATGTATAAGATCAAAGTTTTTTCGTGGATGGATGACATGTGGACTAGCGGAGATATTAAGTAATATTTTATTTGTTGAAAAGATTCTTGGTATTTATCTGTCCACATGAAGAGGATGCCTTTGCATAGAAGATATTGGAATGGTTGACACTTGTTAGCTAATTGTGATATAAAATGCTAGATAGATTGTACCCTACCCTGTAATGTCTTGAGTTTGCTTATTCCTCTGGGAGGAGGCATTTCCATGATGGCTTTGAATTTTCTTGGATCAAATTCAATGCCTCTTCAAGAAAATATGTATCCTAAGAGTTTACTCGACGGTACGCTAAAGACACATTTCTTAGGATTTAGTCAGACTTTGTATTCTTCTAGTCTCGTGAAAATTGTTTCTAACACCTTTAGATGATATTTTCTTGTTATTGATTTAGCCAGAAGGTCATCTACATAATCTTCCATTATTTTATGCATCATGTCATCAAAGATTGTGGTCATAGCCCTCTGATATGTGGCGCCTGCATTTTTAAGACCAAATGGCATGGCATTTCAGTAGTATGTACCCCAAGGGAAAGTGAATGTTGTTTTATGTTGATCTTCAAGGGTAATACGAATTTGATTATAGCCAGAGAAACCATCCATGATAGAAAACATCTCGTATCCTGCCATTAAGTCCACTGTGATATCAATATTCAGCAAAGGAAAGTTATCTTTTAGGAATGCCTTGTTTAATTCTCTGAAATCTATGTAGACTCAGATCATTCCATTTGGCTTTGTTACTTGCACAAGGCTAGATATCCATTCAAAATAATTATTAGACCATATGAATGCAACATCCAGAAGTTTCTTCAACTCAGCCTTGACCAATAGAGCAACTTGAGGATGCATTTTGCGTAACTTCTGTTTAATTGGTTTGGAATTAGGAAATAGTGGTAGATGGTGTAGGACTAGTTTTGGGTCTAGTCCTAGCATGTTGGTATAGGACCATGTGATGTTGACTTTACGTTCTGCAAAGAATTTGTGAAATTTCAATATTTCTTCTTCAGTTAAGGATGTAGCAAAGAGGACCATTTTGGCATCTTTTGATGTTGATATGTTGTCTTCTATGGTGTCCTCTATGAGCATAGTTGATTTCTCTTGTGTTATGGGAAGAAAGTCCAATCCTCCATCTTTGGGCACCTCAAAGAGGTTTTCACCTGCAGATACATCTTTATTTTTATTTTTTTTGTCGTTAGAAGGTGCCTTTCGGTTTTCACTTAAAGATGTTTCATTTTTCCTTTATTCTTATTTTTAATTTTGTGACTGGAAGATAGAGCAGTCTCACCAAAGTAGGCTGCACAACCTAGGCCAATGGAAAATATTTCCTTGTGATCACCACTGGGTATTCCCTCACATAATCCCATAAATTCTAGGCTAGCCTCATCATTCTAAAAGGTGTCTAGGACTGGTGGGCCTTGTTAGTCCTAATCGATTAATTGTGGATAGACTAAGGAAATTCCATCATTAGCGTTGGTGAATTGAGGGTAGGATGTGGAAAGCATGCAGACATATTCAAAGATATTGTAGATGAAATTATCATCATCCAATTCCACATTGAACTATACCTAATATTCCCCTTCACTTGTTTCATATTCATTGTTAAAGTAAGGGGTAAATGACTCAGAGTTGTGGTTGTCAGCATTATCTAGAGATTCAAATGAATTCAACTGATGGTTATGAGGTTGGGATGGAGGGGCTTGTATGCCATGGGGAAGGGAAACAAAGCTATGACTATTTGGTGCTAGATCAATTTTAAATGTTTGCCAAAAATTTGGTTCAAAGGTAAGCTCCCCCATTTCAACGAACAAATCATCGAGGCAATAGTCACTTAAGGATCATTGAGAGCCAAATTCCCACTCTTGGGAGTTAGTTTCGGTAAAGGTTTCATTAGTGGTCTCGACACTTTCTGAAGCATGCACGCACTCACTCAAAATTCCACTAGTACATCAGTCATCATTTTCAGGCAATACATACCCTAATCCAAGATACTTTGGTATTTCAAAAGATTTTATGGGCTCTCTGCATCCAATTTTATTTCTACCTAGGCCACTAGTTCCATCATAGCCTTTAGCCTTCATCATATCATATCCCTTGCCATATTTCCTAACTAGTACTGGGGGTAGGTCGGCCATTTCCTTATAGAGCCATCATGTAATATCAACAAGGTCCTCATTATTCATGTCTCCCCATTTATGAAAATTGTTTTTGGTGGAACTTTGAAAATTTCTTTGGGTTCCATTCTAAAACATGGTTGACCATAGACCTTCAAAAACTTGGGTATTGTTGTGATGTTATATTCCATATGTAGTTTGAATTCTCTACAGCCTAGGTCCTGGATCTTGCATGGGATTCATCCTTAGGAAGTGTGGAAGATGGTGGCATGGTGGAAGACATGGATGTTGTGGATGTGTAAGATGATGCGAGTGTGGATGGGTCAATGTATTTAGAAGAAGAGGATCCAAGATCTTCTCAATTGATTGGAACAGAGTTTTCAGAAATACCCCTTAGGTTGGTGCAATATTGAAAATGGTTGGGGTCTCCATATATGGTGATTTTCGTGCATCAAATGGAAATTTTAAGCATTGGTGATATGTGAAGGGAATGACTTTTAGGGCATGAATCCATGGAAAACCGTGCAAGATGTTGTAAGGTAATTCTAGATCTAAGACCTAGCAAGTTGTATCTACAATGACTGGTCCCACTCTGATAGGAAGAGAAATAATGCCTTGTGAAGAACATTCTTCATCATCATAAGCTTTTATGACTATACTATTTGTAGGGTCCACATATGCATCACAAAAATCCTAGAGCCTTAACTAGTTTCAAGGAGCATATGTTCAATCATGCTCCGCCATCTACTAAAACTCTTTTGACCTTGTGCTTATGGATGAAAGTTTCAACGTGTAATGCATCGTTATGGTTAGTCTTGGGTGACAAGTAATCTTGATTAGAAAAGGTGATGTGATGAGGTGTAGTGAGGTATCCCACCATGGTCTCAAATTGGTTGACATAAATATCCTTAGGGACTGACGACTCTTATAGAATTTTATCTAGTATAGCCTTATACGTTGGAGAGATGCGAAGCAAATCAAGTATGGAAATCTACGTAGGAGTTTTTCCAAGTTGGTCAATAAGCTTAAACTAAGTCTTAGGTTTCAATTGCTTTGTGGTCAAGGCAAGTTGTGACTACCTAGGAGATGGACCAGGTATGGTGATCTTAGGTTGCCTAATGGGAGGCAGACCAGCTATGGTGACCTTTCCACTTTGAGTAGTGGCATTGCATTGGGATGCTCATTTGACTATGATGGTGTTGATGTTTTCATCATCAGTCCAAACACTGTTTATAGTAGGTCCACTGGAATAGTCATGCTTAGCACAGGCATAATTGGCTTGTTTATTTATTTTTCTTAGAACATGATGTGGAAGCATTATTAGAACCATGGTCTTGCAATGGATTCTTAAGAATGGTATGGTCAGAATTTGATGGGAATTGTGGCTCACCTTACTCGATTATTCAACTCTCGATAAAGTCTTGCAAAATATTTTTGAGTTGTTGACAGGATGATGTCTTGTGTCCTTTAGCCTGGTGGTAAGCACAAAAGGCATTATCATCCCACCATGATGGTTTAAATTTTTGTGGGTCATACGGTTTTTGTTCTTCATGTGTGATGAGACCGTTTTGAGGGCATTTCTTGAGGACTTTCTCCATGGGCTCACCCAAGGGAGTGTATATACGACCCCTGGTGAATTGACTCATATGATGGTATTTTCCTTGGTTTTGACTATTTTGACCATTTTAGTTGTTTGGGATGGCATTGGTGGGGGGTGTTAGTATGGTAATTGGCTTGTTTTGCAGAACCCCTTTCAGAGCTAGTACAAGACCCATAATGTTTACAACCTTGGAATCAATGACACCATCGTTGATAACATGTATATTTTTGACCTAGTACTTATTTTTATCAGTAGGATGATTTGCATTTGTATTTTTAGGACTGTACTTTAGCTCTCCCTTTGCAATAAAGGCTTTCTCGATATTGACACCTTTTTCAATTAAGTCCATGAAGGTTGTGCAACAATGTACTTGTAATGCATATTTTAAGGGTCCTAGAAGTGTTTGAATGAACATGTCCACCTTTTCCTTTTTGGGTATGTCGATGTGACAACGATTCAATAGACTTATCCATTTTTGAAAGAATGGGATGGATGTTTTTCCAGCATCCCCTTGTGTGAAATTACATAAGCTAGTAATAGAGGTGTCCATGTCAATGTTGTACACGTAATTTTTTTATGAATTTTTGTTTAAGTTCATCCCATATTTGGATGTCCTTTTGAGTGGATAACCATTTAAGGGGAGGACCTGCAAGAATTTTAGAAAAAAATCTCATCAAGTACATTTGTTCATAGGTGATGTCCATACAATTGGTTGCAAATTCTCAGACATATTCGATAGGGTATTTCTTTCCTCTATATTTGGTAAAATTAGGTGACACATATCTCGAAGGAAATGGTGGCATGTATAAGTTCATGTCGAAGGGATATATGGATAGATTATATGGCATTTCTGATTTCTTTCCAAATATTTGTATGTTTTCCATGGTCTTTTCTAGACCCATCAACTTTGTTTGTAAGGCATCGATTATAGGGTCATTTGTGGTCCCATACATAGGATTGATTGGTATGCCATAGGTCCCCATTTGTTGTGAATGGATATTGATGTGTTGCTGAGGTACATGTTGTGACATGTATGATGTGTTTTAGTTTGTGTGTTGTTGGTATTGAAAGTTTGGATTAAGGGCATGTTGGAGGGTATAAATATGGGATGAGTATGTTGGGATGTGTCCCCCAACCATTTGGGTTGATATTTGGGGAATATGGTGACCATGAATATTTTGATGTGCGAACGATGCCATAGGTTGTGTGTTTTGACTACCTTATACAAATTGTTGGGTTTGTACAAGGGGAATGGTCATATTTTTTCCTTGGGAGGTGATGGCATTAGACTATTTTGATGTGTTAACATTTTGTTGTTGTCCTTGAATAAAGATATGTCGTTTACCTCAACCCAAAGGATTTTTTGTGATACCAATGAGAGGATATGATGAAGATGTACTCATGGTACTAGATGTAGTTTTCAATGGAGGATTTGTACGGCTTGATGATTCCCCCATGGCATTTACCATAGTGGTAAAGAGAGGATTGGAATAACTTTCCCATATTGTCGAGGACCCAAAGGTGGTTCCAACTGATTGTGACGGTGTTGTGGATATTGTGGGCACTGTGATGGATTGTGATCCTCCAATGGACGTAGTGTTTATTGAAATGGATTTGTTTGGAATGTTGGAGGTAGCACTCATGGTCATTGTGACATTTTTTGAGGTATCATCAAAGAAGGTATTGCTTGTGGTGTTTGGAGGTTGACCATTGTTTGACATGTTATGTGTATTGCTGATGTTATTGGAAGGAGATGTCAATCTCAAGGTATCAATGTTGAACCCATGAGGTAATTTAGCACCTTGACTTAAAAGAATGGCCAAATATCTGTCTCTATCATATAAGATCATTTGTGCTACAAAGTAGGCCACCTCTAGATCTTGTGCTGCTACCTCTAGGTTTTCCTCAAGTATTTGTCATATTCATCCATAAGTAAGAATGGTTCAAAGGGTTTGTTTAATGAGGATGATATGGTTGTGAGAGGTTGAGTATTTGTGTTGCTAAATGGGTCATCAAAAGTCCAATTTGGGTCATAAGTGTGATTGGTGACATTGGAATTAGAATCTCATCCAAAGTTTTCCATTTGTCTTTTCTTTCTTTGGATTCTAGTTTTTACCATAAAAGGGAATTACTCAAATGAGGGTAATGAAAATGATGACCAAATGCAAGGATGATACTAGCCTATCTTTTTTTTTTGTATTTTTGTGACAAAGGATGATGATGTAAGACTATGTTTTTTTTTTTGGATTTTTGATAATGAGGGATGGCAATGAAAGGTGATGACTAAGGAAACAATTGATGCAAAATTACAAGGTTGTCAAATCCAAGGTGTCGAATGAGGACTAATATGGTAATGCTAACAAAGGACTAAGGTGATTAATGCAAAGTCTAGGTTCAAAATGAGGACTTAGAGGTGGACAATGCAAAGTCTAAGTTTAAAATGATGACTAAGTTTGGACAACATTTGGAAAAAAGGTTTTTCTAACCACTCTAAGCTTGACGTATGTCTCAATTTAGGTTATCAAAAGGACTTGCTAAAGGGACTAAATGACAAGGTCAAAATGACGAGTGAGCCTACCTTACTAGATTTTTGAGTTGGAGGTTCTCACAAAAATGATAATGGCTGAAAAGAGGAATAATGATGATGTCCCAAGATACCCTAATTTTGAAGACAATGGTTTTTGTAAAGTGTGGGGATTTTTCCTAATCCAAAGTTTACCAAGATGAAAGCTCAGAATAAAAATGATGATTATGACACTTAGAGAATGCAACTAAAATATGGAAATTTTAAACCAATGGTTAAAGTGCAAGCTAATGAATGCAAATGATGGACGTTTTGAGAAATTTTGATTTTGGTTTCTAAAAAAGACTTTTGAAAAAGATGTTTGATAGTAGGTTAAGATGTCTAGACTTAGATTCTTCTCTAAATTAGGGTTTCCTTTGTTGACAGGAAAATGTGTCATTACAGGCAACAAATGTGTTGCATTGATCAAATGCAGCTCTGGGAATGGAAAATGTGGTTCATTTTTGCAAATATAGCTTTATAGAAGTCAAATGCGGTTCAGTATTTTAGATGCATATTTACAAAAGGAAAATGCATTTAAGATAGGAAAATATGGTGTTTGGAGCAGCAAATGTGATTTATCAGAGCAGATGAATTGCAAAGTTGGGAAAATGTGGTGCGACAGAGTGATTGTGGTTTAACAGATACGTCTCAGAATGTTAAAAAGCCATTTTTTTTTATGTTTTGGTTAAAAACCTGAATTGTAGAAAGTTTGATTGTTTGTTTCCAAATGTTTGAGTGTTGTTTATTTCATTTAAGTAACCAAAAAACACTTGGCAAGCATGATGTTACAAAAAGTAAACAAGCACACAAGAGAATAAGTATGATCCTAGGTTAGGCTAGGATAGTATTCGTTAGACTCCACATGGGTTTCCCCAACCACATATCAGTAGTGTGTGAATCTAGAAGCTTGGCTGCATGGGCTCCCCCTTATAGTGCATTGATGAGGGCACGGCCCGAGACACATAAACTAACTCACAAACAAGAGAAATTTTATTATTTAGAAAATGGAGCTTCTTACATGCAGAGGATCTCAATTCCAAATTTCTACAATACATGCAAGTTACATAAATCTACAGAATAACCGTTTCACAATATGCGAGCTTGTCCCCAAAAAGCTACCCAAAAAATTAGAAATCCGCCCATAAATAGAGCTCCTCTTTAGTTTGGAGCCAAAACAACACTAAAATTTGAATTTAGGTGGTTTGGCACCAAAAATTACAACTTGAAGTTCAAATGTCAAAAGAACATTTGCAATTGTATCTTCTAGAAAGTGCGCCAACTTCTCGGGGCCATAACTTTTGATCCGGGGCTCCGATTCACGAACTATTTGAACCATTGGAAAGGTATCGAAGTCAATAATGCACTTGAAATTTGCTACACCAATTTTAGCAAGTTTCGGGACCATTCCAGGAGCTCTAAGTGCCTCAAATCCAACTCAGAAGATTTTTAGGTGCAAATATGGGAAACTAAAACTATAATATCTTTCAACCTAGGAATAGAAAATAAAAACCATAAATTGGGAATTTCATTATGATGAAAAGGGTATCAAAAAATGTAAAAACATCTGAAAAACCAAGAAACTTGAGATTTAACTATTTTTGGGTGATGCAAGATTGCCCTGACACTACTAGATGCTCTTGCATAATGCACTCTCTTCTCAGGCCAACCAAGCTTCCAACCCCCATGAAACTCCCATGATAGATTGATCATGTCTACTAAAGACTATGAAGATGTGGAAGGCTTCACACCAACTTGTGGTGTACTAGAAAATAGAATGTTTTGGGCTTACTACACAAGAGTTTTTAATTTGAAACCCCCATTTGAGTGGCCATACATGGGGCAAGAGATTAATCACTGATTAGGTGGCACTCTAGCCTAGAGAGGTTAAGCTCAATAGGGTTTATGGGAGTACTACTTTGTCCGTATGACACATCCCCACTCATAATATTAGGTTTTCCCTTAAGATTCACATTTATATACTAGTCAAGGGTAAATTGGATTTAGCTCTATTGCCAATTTGAGTCATGTTGGGGTGATGAAATCCCCAGGCAGGCCCAATTTCTAAAGGTAATAATCATTTCTCTTACACCCAGGATCGCATTACTGCTCAAGGGGAGAGGATACTTTGGTTATTGCATTAGGGTTACACAAGGATATAGTGGGTCTATCTTTTTGATCACCTTTTTGCACAGGGTGAGAGCATACTCACCTACCACTTTCAAACACAATCAGAGAAAATGAAAGACATGTTTTATTTTAAGTGCACCAAAAATAAATGTGTTGCAATCTAATAAAAAATAAACATGATATTTAGAATTAAGTCTTCAAAACTCAAACTTGCAAAACCAGAAGGTAGTAGTTTTCTTAAATCATCTTGGACTCATGAAATATAACCGCAACATGCCACAAACAAAAATTAGTAACAAAAATGCCAATAGAATAGAACAAAAATAGAAAAAAACATAGAAAGAAAAAAAATGAATGACAGAAAATAGAAAACTCATAATGCAAAAGGAAGATAAAAAACTTTAGCAGGGAAATGCATCATAGCAGAGCGAATGCATCTCGATCTGACAGGATGATGCGGCTCGTTTATGTCGAATGTGGTGTTTTGTATTGCGTGTGCAACACCTTAGATCGATTGTGTCATTTTATCCTTTGAATGTGTCACGATGCATCAGATGCAGAGTGATAAAAATCAAATGTGGCTTTCCATACCTATGCCTGCAAAAATGACATAAAACCAAAACAAAACTCTATGGAACAAAAAAAGTAAAGCAGTCAGGTTCACCAATGTATCTAAGGGTTATTTTTTTAAGGTTAGATTATCAAATATTAAAGCATAGAAACCCAAAGAACTATGAAGTATATTGAAAACTAAAAGAAAAAATGATTATACCAGTCAATCGCCGAAGCTTCCATGATTCATCTTCATAGCACCTTTGAACTTGCTGATTGTTGCCCTCAGATCGAACGTACGAGCAATTTGACAACAAATACTATGCCAAAGTCCTAAACAAGCTTTGAAGGATTTGAATGAACAAATGAAATCTAAATGTCTATGAAAAAATGAATATAATGTCTATGACTAGAATTAAGTATGCCAAAAATCAATAATAATAAAAATGCAAGTAAATGAGTATGTGTGTGTGTGCAATCAAAGATGTGAGCAAAATTGTCATTTTATAGAAAATACAATTTTGGATGGACGGAGGAGATTGAAAGTTGATGGAAGCCTAAAATCAGAGGTCCATATTTCATGTGACAATCACTAATTAGAGTTAGGGAAAAATCATTAACTGAGCGGTCGAGATGTCGTTTAAAAAGATTGAATTGGCGGTCGTGAATAAATGAGATAATTAGTCAAAAAGATCAATATTTTTAAAAATCAAGGAGATAAAGACTAGTCGATTTGTGAGATTCCAAAAAAAAAGAAGATAAGATTTGAACTTAAAAGGTAGATTTGCAAAATCAAGAATTTGTTCAATTTCTTGTTTTTTTGGAAGAAGATTACCATTTTGAATTAAATTAATTTAAAATATGGATTTTGTATGATAATAAATAATCGATTTTCAGATTATTTACTAAAATGAACTGATAGTCAAGAATGTGAGATCATTTTAAATAATTTCATTTATTTAAAATGAGGGAAATGCTACATTAGATAATTAAATAATTAAAGATAATTATTTAATTTAGAGGATATGATCAATGATTAAATAAATTAATAAATTCATTTAATTGTGAGAATTTGTGACATATTAAATAAATAAATGAAATTCATTTATTTAATAATCAAGAAGAATAAATTAACAAAGGTAATTAAATAAATTAATAAATTTATTTTATTGTAAGAAGATAATAGACCCTTAGTGACGTGCTGAATAAATAAATAAAATTTATTTATTTAATAATCATGAAGAATAAAAGAGATATGAATTAATTAAATAATTATAAATTATTTAATTAATAGTTGAATGTGGACCAAGGACATAATTAAATGTCACGATTATGCTAGGATGAAAGTAGTAAAATAGAGCTTGCAGGCCTAGGTCAGTTTTAAGTGTCTACACAAAGTTTAGGATCTAGTCTCTTCATATCATGATATTCCCATGCAAATGCATGTTGATGGGCCCTTAATAAATTTTCCAATAGAAATTGCTGCTCTTCATTCAATTTACTATTAACATTCAGATATTTTCCCTCTAACACTTGGAATTGTGTAGTTAAATCTATCATGGATGCTTCATTAATACATGGTACCTTTAGTTCATATGGTAACAATGTATGGGACATACCTATTGCTACAAAAGTTTGTTTGTAGGAATAGTGGCTATCTGAAGAATGTCTGTAGGAATAGTGGATACAAGAAGAGTAGATAGAAGTGTCATTACCAAAGTAGAAGATGATGCTTCCTCCACTTCATAATGGTTCTGAATGATGTTAGCCAACACTTCATCCTCATCTTGGAGCTGGATGAAAGAGCTTCTTCCTAGCATCATAAGCTATGCCACAGAGTTAACTTCATTGGACTCTTCATCCACTTGTGGCCATACGGGATTATCTTCATCATGAGATGGCTAAGCAGGTGGATAAAAAAAAAGAAATTTAGTGCTCCTCCCATATCAAACGATCATGTCACCTTATTAACAACCAGTGTATGCATAAGTAGTTTCTAACCAAGGTATTTCAAGAATGATGGGATACCCACCTAGTGTAGCCTTAGGAGAAAGAATCATAAAATATGTTGGGTATTCCCAAGAGTCTAGAACAACCACAGGATCCTCCACTACACCATCGGGCTTAACAGTAGAGATATTAGGAAGTTGTAGGATAGTAGGAGTAGATATCATACTTGCAATGTTTAGTTGTTGTAGGATGTCTTTGGTCATTAAATTTATTGTTTCCCCAAAATCAATCAGAGCATTCTTCACTTGGATCCCATTTATGACAACTACTACCACAGGACTACCTGGGTCATTATACTTGGGAATAGTCACTTTTCCTAGCATGATGTCAGCTAGCTGGTGCACCACACGAACTGTAGTTGGGTCTTTTTTTCCTACCTTGCTTCTTGAGATAGGCTCCTTTGATTTCTTTTTCATAGATTGGAACATCCTTTAAGGCCTGAAATAGGGGTATCTAAACACATATATGCTTTAGCTGATCCAAGATATCAAATGTGGTATCCTCCTTCTCTTCTTTCTTCTTAGCAACTTCCAATCTCTAAGGAAATGGTAGTTCTTATTTGGTCTGCTTGACTTGGACTGGTTCAAGATTTTTAGGTGCATTTGGCTAAATATGATCATTCAAAGGCTCCTCCTCCTCTTCCACATGAAGGTCAATAATGATGGGCTTGGAAGGGGCTGGTAGAGTAGTTCCTGAATGTAGGTGGATATCACTTACAATCACAACATATGTAGGGAATTGATTTGAATCAACGAAATATGTAGGCTACTACTATGGTTTGTTATTTGGATTGGGTGTGGGTTGAGTTGGTAGATGAGTTGGTTTTGGTGCATTAGAGCTTGGATTAGTAGGTGGAGGAATTAGAGTAGGTTGTTGGGGCTGAGAAGGTGGCTACATGTAACTAGTTTTCTGAGTAGGCCATTGCTATCCTCCTCTCCATTGATTTGTTTGTTGCCAATTTCCTGGAGGTCATTGCCAGTGTCCTTGAAATTGCTACCAATTCCCCTGAGTTTTCTACCATTGGGGTGGAGAAATCTGATGGCTAGGCCAAGCATTTGGAGGGTTACTTGAAGTCTGTAGTGGATATCCTCCATAACTAGGTGGATATGGGGGCTTCCATTGGTTACCAGATGAATAGGAGTTAAAATATGGTCCAACATAGGATATTGGATCTGGTGGCATGCCTTGTCTTGGAGCCAAAGGCTTCCTTTGCACAACATAGTAAACTTGGTCTTCTTCAATCTGAATAGGCTTCAACTCAAGTGAAATCTTCTTGCTTTCAAGATTAGCTACCATCTTACATTTGTGGCCCTTCGTCTTTTGTCTGTAGTGGCTGCAATACTCTATCAACATTTCTTGTCTCTCTTCTTGCTTCTTATTGGCCTGAAGTGTATCTAGCTGAGTACCTAGATTGTTGATAATGTCATGCTTGAAGTCTACCAGAAAATGAGTGATCTTCATTCTTGAAACTCCATCAATAGTTGACTTACCTATGGAATATTGATAAGCTCTCCCTTTCTTTGAAGTTTCCCTATAGTAATTCTAGAATATTTTCTTGATATCCTCCCAAGTACCTTGAGAGATATCTACTCCTACCATGAGCTCCAAGGTATTAGTGCAGTTCTCATTAATTACTCTCAGGAAAAGAAACTTTTGTGAGTCCTCATTAAGTGCATGGTGTGAGAAATTTTGTAGGAAAAACAAGAACCTTGCAATGTAATATTCCAGGCTCTCATCTTCCTTTTGTTGCATCTTGAAAATGTCACCTCCTCTCATTTCATTGCCCCTGTAGTATTCCTTGTATTTCTTAAGGAATTTTTTCTTCATGTCTTCCCAAGTTTCCATAATATCTCTAACTAGGCTCATGAACCATCTTAATATAGCCTCTTTCAGAGTGGTACGAAATAACTTAAGCCTATGGCCATCAATAGTATAATCAATAGTGGCTTTGTCTATTCCTATTTGCATCATCTATGCCTGCTTGATGTGGTTCCAAGAAAAAGGATTTCTCAAGCTGATTTTAATCTTCAGAGGAGACTTTAGATCTAGTCAAATCAGAATATGCATCGGCAAAGGGATGTGGATCTTCTTCTTCTTCTGGTAGGTTTTGATATTCAATTAGTTGGAATGGATAAGGATTGTTAGGAAGAAATGTCCCATAACCATCCCTTCTCCTTCCTCTATGCATTCAGTATCACTCACTATCAATCAGTTCACTCAAAAAATTGGTAAAGAATAGGGGGTTCATTACTTCCTAAATGAGGACATACTAAGAACAACTTCCAAAAACACTATAGCAAGAAAAACTACCAATGACTCCAAAATCTCCCTAGCTTCAAACCAATCTTGGTGATGGTGCCAAAAATGTTGGCCTCTAACAATGATCTCAATAAGTAAGCCTTTACAAACATGATTCAAAGATTGGACATCCAACCTGAATAACTATTTCAACCATCATGAAGGTGCATTTAACTTGTCAACTGAGGGATGTGAAAATGAAATGGTTCAGAATAGTATGTGCACTAGGAACTCAAGTAGCCATTGCATTCTACAGCTAAGACTCATAATACTAAAAGTAAATTGATTGAAAGGGAAAGAGACAAATGTTGAACATCAATCAATGACTATGCTAAACTAAAATGCATAACATGAATAATAATCTGAGCAACAAACAAGAAACTACTTAATTTACTTTGGCTACCGGAATAGACACAAAATGAAATTCTAGTGGTTGTAGGAATAGTCGATGCCATATTTCTAACTAAGTACTAAACAACAAGTAATACTAAACTAATGCTAAACTACGAAGAAAAATTACTCACCAAGTGGGCCCCCTTGGATAAGTATCCTCTAAACTAACAATAACTCAAGTGCTCGAACTCAAACTCATAACTTTATTTTATTAACTACAAATCATGCATACAAAAGAGTGATGTATTTGTATTACTGAAACTGGAGAATGAGAGTACAATGTCAAATTGTGCAACCCTCCTGAAGAAGGAGCATCGAATAATTATTTATACTATAGCTAAACAAGGCAGTTAACTCCATGACTCAAAGGATGCCATTTGGGGAAAATAGGGGAAAGTGGAGTGATGGTAGTTATGTATGCATGGAATCTGGTGAAACATGCAAGTCTAAATGTAGATCTAACACAACAGTAACACCCATGTAGGCTCAATCACTAAGGTCCACTATAAGGTGATTATGTTTGGTTGCATGAAGAATCTTTTTCCATCAGCTACCTTTGACTTGGAGTGATTCCTTAGTTGGAAATTATGGTGCATGCCTAGGTGGCGGTGTCCTCCTCAACTTGGCTTATTAAGTCTATATGGCAAGGTTAGTACACATAATAACTACACATCTATAACCACTCTAAGAATCAATCATTAATCACATGCAAAATCAATATAGTTAACCCATATAATATTCCAAATGTCATTAAAGTTTTCAGAGAAAGGATAATGCCAAATATCAATGGTTTCAAGTAAACATTATGCAAATACCAATATTTAATCATCAAAGTTCATGACATCAGCCAAAAAATAAAGTATAGATTCTACCCAAAACTAAACCAAAAACTAGGCTCATCAATCAGGTGGAATTTTTTCCCCTACACTTTAGGTTCATCAATTTGAACATTCCAGGAATAAGCCACCCCTAGAATAGGTAGACTTCTTTGCCGCATACTTGAACTCCAAAGTCCAGACTTCTCGATATCCGACACATCTTTGCAATGAAATTTATTCTAGAATGATATTTTAAAGTGCTTGACCATCCATACCCAAACTTTGCATCACAATCTGCATCTCCTGCAATCACAAATTCCACACATTCAATCCATTCTAAAGAAAAACATTTATAAACATCTCATGTAAATAAGACCATTATTCAAATTTTAGTGTATACCTTAGAATTTATCCTATTCTAGTGCATAAAATAACTCAAAATACGAATGATAATAGACCAAGGACACCTCAAGATTAGCCAAAAGAGAGTGACAAAACAATAAGGAAAATAGATAGCACAAGACAAATGGTTTTACCTTCCTTTGTTGTTGATATCCCTTTGATTGGCCCTTGCTTAGAATGATATGTGTGCTCCTTGATGGCTCTATTGAGGATCTTTGCTATGTGCTTGGATACAAATGCAAAAGGATGTAATTGAAAATTGGATGAGTTCACAAAATGGCAGCATGTAATTGAAAAATGACTAAGTGTTGTAAATGCCCTTGAGGAGGGGGTATTTATAAGAGAATTTGAATTCTCTAGAGAATTCAATGGTCAAGATTGATCCAACAAGGTCAAGATGAAGCGCTATGGTGGGTTGAGAACCCACAAGCCCTCACATCTTGACATGTGGAGGGTGAAGTGGCTAAGGGGAGATGAGATGGAGGTGAGGTGTCAAAAGGGTACATGATGTGGAGGAAGGACAAGTACCTTCCAAGTACATTGGGAGATGGGAAGAATCTTGGGTGAATAAAAGTGAATTAAAAATTCACAATGATTGGAAGAATCTGGTGGATAAGACAATGTTCCCAAAAGGTGGGAGTTTGTCACATGTGACTTGATGTGACAAGTCAAATATTCTAGAAGGTGCATGGGAAAAGGGGATTCTAGAAGGAATAAAATGTGAATTAAAAATTCACATGGGGAAGAGAGGAGCCTAGGGTGAATAAAAAGGAATTAAAAATTCCTTGGGGGATGGGGAGAGTTGACCAAGGTACTAATTAGATTTAACTAATTAGTAATTAGAGGATAATTAGGGGTTAATGTGGATTAGAAGCCAACTTGCAAAAGTTGGAGGATGTGACACATCCTAATCAAGGATTAGGCATGTGCACATCCTTAATGAAGAGATTAAGAGATGGATTAGGATTAGATGAAAATGACATGTGAGGAATTAAATAAATGTAATATTTATTTAATTTATTTGATGAAAAGGGGATAAAGGAGGGTAAGGTATTTAATTATTAATTAAATACCTTAGGGATTTGGCAGAGTTAAGGATATTAGTTAAATAATAGTAATATTACTTAATTAACTCAGATAAGAGGATGTTTAGACGAAAAGTGATAAATTTGGATAAATTAAGTGTCCAAATTTAGACGTCTACATTTTGCCCCTCTTTGAGATGGTGTTACGAAGTAGCATCATTTCAAAGGATATTAAAATATAGAGCCCAGAAGGAGATGGTTAGATTGGGAAGGATGCCCCAGTCATCAAACGGATGACTAGGAAGAAAGATGATGGGGGTCAAGATGAAGAGTAGGGATTAAGGATGCCCCCTTGAGAGGACATGCGGGTTGAAGAGAACACGTGTGTGCTCTCGAAATAGATGATGCAAGGTGATGGGTAAGAGAGTAAGTGATATGGAGATGGATGAAGCACAAATGGATTTCGAAAGGTGATGTTGCCCGAGTTAAGGTACAAGCCAAAATGGGTTGATGATGGATGGAGTGTTGTCAATGAGGGAATGAAGGATCCTAAGACAACACGAGGATAGGGAAGGATACATCCCACTAAGTGGTATTGATGAGGGAAGGATACATCCTGAAACACCACTAAGGGATAGGGAAGAATACCTCCCGATGATGATGATGAAAGTGTTGTTGATGAGGGAAGGATACATCCCAAAACACCACTAAAGGATATGGAAGAATACCTCCCAATGATGATGATGAAAGTGTTGTTGATGAGGGAAGGATACATCCCAAAACAACATCAAAGGGATAGGAAAGGATACTAATGGATGATGATGATGACAGGTCAAGGCTGGTAACAAGACTGGGGACAAGACCAAGGATTTGTTTAGATGATTCGGGCTAAATGGAATGGATGGGGATTGGATAGAGATGTGAGATAAGGATGAAGGATGAATGGATGGGGGGATACATGCAAGATGATAGAATGGAAAATGAAATGCAATCCTAATGCAATTTGCCATCTTTGGAGCATTGATTTTTGCTATAGCATAAGACACAAGATGCCAAGATATGGAGAACCAAGGCCAATTCATGTCAAATGCATAAACACACACAATAGACAAGAAGGCTATCCCAATACCCCAAAGTCACGAAGACCTTGGTCGGGCCAGGTATTGAGATAACCACAAGCACAAAAGGATGCCCCAGCATAACACAAGACCTCGGGGATCTTGGTGGGTACTACGTGGGACAACCAAGAAGACAAAAATAGACATAAAAAAGATCAAGATATGCCCCTATGTTGACCAATCAAAACACACCATAATATGATGGATTATGGCGGTCATGACAAGTGATGATAGGGAGCTCAGATGATAAACAAAAGCCAAAAGCATCAAAAGATCGCAATCAATTTCAAACGTCCTTTGCCATAGGATCACGGGGATGGATGGATTGATGACGTCTGTTAGGAAGGATGCATCCTATTGAGACCGATGATGGATACTAAGCTAAAAGATTGATATGACGTAGGATATTCAAAACTGATTGGATTTTCTGATACAAGTGGGTCTTGTTTGTTAAGAACCAGCTAGATAAGGGCATACCGTGATGACACGACACAAGAGACATGACACAAGATAGGAGACTAACACATCCTAGCGACCTAGGGGCTCGAGGGCTGATCAAAGATTAGCCTTGCCTACGTGGAAGCACAGAGCCCTCGTAGTTCGATAAAAGGCTGACGACTGACCATGATGGAGATTTCGATGGATGACCAAGATAGGGTGAAGAACAAGAGAAAAGTGTACAATATAGATCGATGATGGATGGAACCCCGGGGGTGGATCAAATGATCGACCTTGCCTACATGAAAGCGCAGGGGCAACGTAGTTCGACATGAGGCTGACAACGGACCATGATGGAAATTTCGATGGATGACCAAGATAGAATGGAGAACAGGAGAAAAGTGTACAATATAGATCGATGATGGAAGGAACCCCGGGGGTGGATCAAATGATCGACCTTGCCTACGTGAAAGCGCAGGGGCAACATAGTTCGACAAGAGGCTGACGACGAACCATGATGGAAATTTTGATGGATGACCAAGATAGAATGGAGAATAGGAGAAAAGTGGACAATATAGATCGATGATGGATGGAACTCGGGGGCAGATCAAATGATCGACCTTGCCTATGTGAAAGCACAGGGGCAACGTAGTTCGACAAAAGGCCACAGACAAGTGATGGATGAAAGATGATGAGATAACCCTAGATAAGGGGTTAAAATAGTTGGATAGACATGATGGGACAAGATAGACCTGTTGGATTGGATTGGATTGGATTAGATTGGAGAATAGGGGTTTGGCTAAGCTCAGATTGGGATGAGATTAAAGCTCAGATGAGGATTGGATTGAAGACTAGAATGATTGAAGGATATGATTGGATTGATTCTACACTGAGTTCTGAGGCTTAAGGGACGTAAGGTGTTGACAAGCAGATTTTTCCAAATTTGGCAATTTTCAAAAATTGTCAAATTTTTCCATATTAGGAAACTTCATAGTCGTATGTTTGAGAGTCCCAATTTTTTCCAAGAAATACCCATTGGTGAGATAGGATGAATTGCCAACTAACATCCCAGATTCAAAATATGCATTTCTAGTTATGAGTGAAATTTTTTTTTCAAAATGTTGGAAAAAAAACACAAAATTGGGATTTTGAGGGCCTAGATGAAAGTTTGAGGCCCCGAAAATGGGTCAAAACGGGTTCCAACAGCTTTCGATGAAAGATGTTCGAAATTCACTCGTTATCTCATAACGCAACTACCGTCAAATTTCAGCGCAAACGGACACCCGAGTCAAAAGTTATGGCCTCCGGAAGTTTCGGTGTAAAAATCAAAAATCAATTTTGAAAATTTCAAGACATGGGTTTTGATGGCGGAGAAAAATTAGAAACTGGGTTAGGATTAGGTTTTCGAAAAAGACTATAAAAAAGTGAAATTTTGGCAGGGTAAAGGGCATGCCAAAAGTGAAATTTTGGCAGGGTAAAGGGCGTGCCACAGTGGGGCGGAGATGCCCCAGGACGGGGGGTGCACACGCCTTGGCGGGGTGGAGACGCCCCAGGACGGGGGGCGCACATGCCCCGACAGGGCGCATACGCCCCGGCAGGGCGGAGACGCCCCAGGACGGGGGACGCACACGCCCCGGGACGGGGGGCGCACACGCCCCGGTGGGGCAAAGAGGCCCCGACAGGGCGTACCCGCCCCGGGAGGGCAGAGACGCCCCGGGAGGGCCGACAGGGCATGTACGCCCCAGGAGGGCGGAAACGCCCTGGCGGGGCGTACCAGCCCCGGGAGGGCGGAGACGCCCCGGGAGGGCCAACGGGGTGTATACGCCCCGACCAGGCGGAGACGCCCCGGGAGGGCCGACGGGGTGTGTACGCCCCAGGGGCGGAGACGCCCTAGCGGGGTGCACATGCCTCGGGAGGGCGGAGACGCCCCGGGAGGGCGCAGACACCCCGATGGGGCAGACACGCCCTAGGGAGGTGCGGAGCCATTGCGAAAAAGCGAAAAGAGGGACAAGGCGATGGACACAGAGAAAAGATAAGAGATTGAAAAGATGTGTAAGAGAAGCAAAAGTGAGGGCGATGAGATAAAGGGCATTGGGTTGCATGGAAGGAGGCCTATAGCCAAATACCGATGACAAGGGATTGTGAGATGGGATGAAGATAAAGACGAAAGAATGGATGAAGGATGGGAGGGATTGTTTGGATGGATAGGAATATAAGGATTGGGAGATGAAAGGGATGCTAGCATAAATGGATATGGAGACAAGGATGGGGAGATGGAAGGGATGCTAGGATAGATGGATACGAAGATAAGGATGGGGAGATGGAAGGGATGCTGTGATAGATGGATAGGGACAGAAGGATTAGGAGATGGAAGAGATGCTGTGATAGATGGATAGGGACAGAAGGATTGGGAGATGAAAGGGATGCTAGTATAAATGGATATGAAGATAAGGATGGGGAGATGGAAGGGATGCTATGATAGATGGATAGGGAGATGAAGGGATGTTATGATAGATGAAAGAAATGCTAGGATAGATGGATACGAAGATAAGGATGGGGAGATGGGAGGGATGCTGTGATAAATAATGTCTCCAAGGACTAAGTCACAAAGGAAGTAGATGCCCCCACTCTAGATATGGCATATATGATGAGGCATGAGGGATGGGAGACAAGTGGATGGGAAGAGGAGATAACGAGAGGAGGGTAGGATGGGTGACCAAGGAATACAACAGAGCATGGATGAAGGGAATGTAAACCAAGAGGTGGCCAAAGCATGTATAGATAGGTGCCCCTGTTTTGATCAAGATCACAAGAAGGATGGAGGGATGGGAAATAAATGAGATATGATGGTAGGATGTGAAAGATAGGTGGGATGGAGGGGTTTGATGAAGAGGACGGGTGCATAGTGGGAAGCATAGTGGGAATGCATATCAAGAAGTTGCCCCCAAGTACAGATGGGGATTTACGCATGATGCCTGTTTGCTAGGTTTTCATCATGGTACTTATCCAAGGCACTTGTTTGCCAAGTTTCACCATTGGATAAATTATTTCTCTTTACTATTTATTATTTTTAATGTTTTTTCAATGTTTTTTGGATTTGTCGACTTTTTTGCATAGCATGTAGAAGGAGATGGATAAGGATAGGGAGGTGAATAAGTGGATAAGTATATGGATGAAGGACTCAAGCATCAAGTTCTATACGAGGTATTAAGAGCTCATGTTCGAACCGACTGTTGGATGTTGGTACAACCTTATTAGGAGAAATGGATTATGCTAGAGGATGAATGAGAGGGATTTGATGGGGGAGATATGTGGGGTAATGGGTGGGATGTTGGAAATGGTATGGATAGAACGAGGGGATGGGTACGTGATGGGGAGATGAGTTCAGGACCAACATTGGCACATGTGGTGATGGATGTGAAAAGATAAGAGGACTAATGGATAGAGAATGTGGGGATAATGGAGGAGATGGAATAGCGAATTCAGGGACATAGGGACCCAAAACAGACTTAGGAGATGAAAGGTGGGTATGGTTAGCTTTTGGATTAGCAACTTTGGATGTTCTTACAGTTTTTTCATTTGAAGGTATTGCATCTTTGTTCTTTGGGATCCACATGGTTTTGATCTTTGCTTTGCTGGCTCTTTGCGAGCTATAAATTTGATTTTGATTTGGGATTTTGTTTTTATTTTCTTTACCATGTCTTTTAGAGGGGACATGGGAAGCGTTGGATTCATGTGGATGTTTGGATTTATGCATTTTTATGTTAGCATCCAAAGTGCATTTAGTAGCCATGGGATGGGCGTGAAGAGATGGATGATGTGGAGCGACGAAGGTAGGAGTATGGGGATTACGTGTAGGTGGGGGATGTTGAGGTATGTGCCTTTGTTGATCCTGATTAGGGGACATGTGAGAGGGATGTTTATGATGGATGAAATGGATAGGTGATGAATGGATGAAAGGATGAGATGGAGGAGGTGATCTTGGGATATACGGACCCAAAGTAAATGGAGTGGGTGGAGGGACAAAAGGACCCAAGATGGATGGAGTAGATGAAGGATGGGATATGGTGGATGGAGGGATGTAAGGACCCAAGATGGAGGGAGCAGATGAAGGAGGAATATGGACGGTGGTTTTGAGATGATATGATAGAGGAGGAGGGATGGCAACATATGATCTAGTGGGGTGATGGGAAGAGCTGACATTTCTTTTGGAAAAGGCTCGTTGAGGACATTTAGAGGTTGTACCAACATCTTTAGATTGTGAGTCTTGGGAAATAGGTCCAAGACCTTGCATGCAGACTTGTTCTTTGACGTGGATGGGCTCTAAAATACCTTGTTCATGAAGGCCTAGACCTTTTCCTTGATAGTTCATTTTCTTGAGCATGCGGTCCATGATAGGATTTGTGTTATTCTGGAAACATGATGCGAGTCCATCATTAGGTGGAGGATGATGGGCGGTAAATACACTATGCTTTTCTTCTGTGAGGAGGCCACCATGGAAGAATGTGAGAGTACCAAGGGGATATGCAAGCGGTGTAGGGATAGTAGTTTTAGGTGATGATGGCGGATCATGAGAGAGAGATGGTGGGATAGAAACATGTGGATAGGTGATATCAGGAGAGGGATTAGGGGATATGATAGGATCTAGATTTGTGGTAGCAGGCTCATGCGATGGAGACAAGGGGATCATGGGGTGGAATGGATGGGGGACTGTGATCTTGAGGTGGACTAGATGAGATGGTAGGATCTTGATCTGGAGAAGGGAATATGTTGACATGCTTTGGATTAGACTCTTGGCATGACACATCTTGTGTGGATGGAAGGATGACAGAGTATTGGAGAGACTCTTCAAGTTGGGGAGATGGAAGGATGGAGGATTCGATGCAGTCATCAGAATGGATTTGGGCATCATCGATGGGCTCAATGACTCTTGGAGTAGGAGGTGGATGTTCAATGGATTCAACAGATTTAAAGGATGTGATAGTAGGAGATGGGGGCTCGGTGGATTCAGAGGGTGTGATGGTAGGAGATGGGGGCCTAGTGGATTCAGAGGATGTGATGGTTTCATCAGTGATAGGTGTTGAGTGGAGAAGGGTCTCGTCACTAACGACCATGGATGATGGGTTGGGATGGCATGGCTCCACGACTGCAATGTGTGGAGTGGGGGATGTTTCCTTTGTTATAAGTCCTTGGAGAACTTTTGAAATGAGAGACTTGCATATGGTTGGCTTGGCTAGGGTGGTAGAAATGGATGAGGGATTATGGATTTGTGGACTAGGGTTAGATGGAGGAATGGGATTGAATGTAAGACTATGAGTAGATGGGGGATTAGGATTGGATGGAGGACTAGGAGTAGATGGATGAATGGGATTGGATGGAGGACTAGGAGTAGATGGAGAGTTAAGGTAAGGATATTGGAGTGGTGAATTAAGATAGGGGGACATGGATTGTGGATTAGGACAAGAGGATATAGGTGGTGTAGTGGGACAAGAGGATGTGGGGGATGAATTATAATAAGGGTATTGGGATGGTGGATTAGGATGAGGATATGTGGATGTAGGATTAAGGTAAAAGAGGGTGGATGTAGGATTAAGATAGGAAGATACGAATGTAGGATTAGAGTGAGTAGAGTGGCATGGAAGATTAGGGTAGTGGGTATATGCGGATGAAGGATTTAGATAGGAGGATGTGGATGGGGGATTAGGATAGGGGTATTGAGATGGTAGACTAGGATAAGAGGATGTGGGTGTTGGATAAGAGGATGATGTAGATGAAGGGTATGATGGACATGACAGATATCCCTTGTCAAAGGTAGTAGAAGCAACGTGATTAGGCATGGATGAAGACATAATGCAAGAACTTGATGGGGTGATTGGATTTTGGAAAGCGGGTGGAGAAAGATTACTAGAGATGATAGTGTCAATGGGATCTATGTCGTATACCTCTTGATCAACAAGACTTTCGTTATCATCATCAATGCAATTAGAGTTTCCCTTGACCACTATTGATGGAGGATAAGGATTCATGATGGTAAAAAGATAAAGAGGATGGATAAAATATTTTGGATGGGAACGGATTAAAGCTCAAATCAAGATTTTGGTCAAGCTCATATCGGGATTGGACTAAAGCTCAGATTAGGATGATTGGATGATGTGATGGGATTGATTTTGATTTTGATGGGATTGGATTTGGATTGGATAAGGTTGATTGGATTTTGATTGAATAGATTGGACTGGATCGGACTGGATTGGATTAGATTGGATTGGATTGGACTGGACTGGATTGGATTTGATTGGATTGGATTGGATTTGATTGGATTTGATGGGATTTCGATTGGATTTGATTGGATTTCAATTGGATTGGATTTGGATGGAAAGAAATGAGAGGGAGACCTTGGGTTTATCAAAAGAAGTTACCCTTAATAACCAAGAGCTTTAATTAATTAAGAGGGTGATTACGACACCGAATCCACCTTAAGGTAGGAATGGATTGATTGGGTCGAAGATGATAACTTATGCCACCGAATTCACCTCAAGATGGGGGAAAATTGATTGGGGGCGAAGTTAAAGACCAATAATCAACTTCAAGCGCTATAGTCAATTTGGATAACCACTTTGTAATACAAGGTTAGGATGGTTTGGCTATGGGTGATGTTTGGAGATGCAAATGATAAGAAGTTATTGGTGGATTAGAGGGAAATTAGAATGAGTGGGGGATTAAGGATGATTGTGGAGAATGTATGGGGATTTAGAATGGTTGAACGAAAGTTTGGAATAATGAGAAGGAAGTTTAAAATGGTCAAACAGGGGTTTTTGAAGGTTTAAAAGGGGTCCGATGGAGGTTTTTGAAGGTTTAAAGTGACAAAACGAAGGCTTGGGATGATGGGGTAATGGTTAGGAATGGTTAAATGATGGTTTAAAGGCTGAAAGGATCCAAACGGGGTGATTTTGGGTGTTTGGGAAGGCAGATTTTCCCTTTTGCAGCAAATCAGGGGCGTAATTGCACTTCTGCAGCAAAACAGGGGCGTAATTGCACTTCTACAGCAAAATAGGGGCGTAATTGCACTTTTGCAGCAAAATAGGGGCGTAATTGCACTTCTGCAGCAAAACAGGGGCGTAATTGCACTTCTGCAGTGAAAGCAGGGGCGTAATTGCACTTCTGCAGCAAAACAGGGGCGTAATTGCACTTATGCAGTGAATCAGAGGCTTGATTTGATGTAAATGGCCATGGCAAGGACTTTAAAATGATAATGATAAGGCCAAACTGTCAAAAGTTCACTGGTTTCTCACAAGAAAACACTCTCAAGCAAATACAACCCTATGATTAGTGTTAAGGGTATGGCCAAGGTGGTCTTAATCTAGGATGCACAAGGTATCTAGGGAGTCCTTGATGTACTCTTGGTACGTGAGGCACAACCGTGAACACCAACCCATCACAAGTATGAGTCAGGAACCTCGGTGAGATACTGAAGGGCTTGGACCAACTCTTCACGTCTATCTAGGTATCACCCTAGCTTCGACGCTCCGCCAATTACGACGTGACTGGATTGGGGTACAGCTTTCGCTCTCCCCCCTTTGTATACCTCGCCGGTACGCATGGTTGGAATCGTCCCTTGGGGTGATGAAATCCCCAAGCAGGTCCCACTATGAAGAAAACACTAACCGTTTCCAACTACTCCTCAGGCTCACACGAAGTGCAAGGGGAAAGAGGAAACAAGCTAATACTCCCTTAGGGTAACATAAAAAGATAAGAACAACAAGCAACGAGTATTACTCCCTCTAATTAAGCTATGTTCTTAGATTAATGCAAATAGCAAGGATAATTAGAAAACTTTGAGCAAATGGATAGCCCTTCCAGGGGGCGCAGTCACCCTATTACAGCAAAACAAGGGCGCAGTTGCACTTCTGCAGTAAATAGGAGGGCACAATTGCACTTCTGCAGTAAGCAGGAGGGCACAATTGTACTTCTGCAGTAAACAGGAGGGCACAATTGCACTTCTACAGAAAAGTGTTAGAAAAAATTTGAAATTTTAGCCACGTGGGCGCAGACGCCCTTCTGCAAAAAAGTGTTAGAAAAAAAAAATGAAATTTCAGCCACGTGGGCGCACACGCCCTTCTGCAGAAAAGTGTTAGAATTTTTTTTAAAAAAAATTTCAGCCACGTGGGCACACACGCCCTTCTGCAAAAAGGTGTTAGAAAAAATTTGAAATTTCAGCCACGTGGGCGCAGACGCCCTTCTGTAGAAAAGTGTTAGAAAAAATTTGAAATTTCAGCCACGTGGGCGCAGACGCCCTTCTGCAGAAAAGTGTTAGAAAAAAATTGAAATTTCAGCTACATGGGCGCAGACGCCCTTCTGCAGAAAAGTGTTAGAAAAAATTTGAAATTTCAGCCACGTGGGCGCAGACGCCCTTCTGCAGAAAAGTGTTAGAAATTTTTTGAAATTTCAGCCACGTGGGCGCAGACGCCCTTCTGTAGAAAAAATTTGAAATTTCAGCCACATGGGCGCAGACACCCTTCTACAGTGAAAGCAGGGGCGTAGTTCCACTTCTGTAGTAAAACAAGGGCGTAATCGCCCTTCTGCGACATGTTCCTACAAAAACTTAAACAACAGTAAACGTAAAGTATGGGAACCCATTTGTGGGTCCCACCGGGCGTCCCAGAAATGTATACCTTAGAATTTATCCTATTCTAGTGCATAAAATAACTCAAAATACGAATGATAATAGACCAAGGACACCTCAAGATTAGCCAAAAGAGAGTGACAAAATAATAAGGAAAATAGATAGCACAAGACAAATGGTTTTACCTTCCTTTGCTGTTGATATCCCTTTGATTGGCCCTTACTTAGAATGATATGTGTGCTCCTTGATGGCTCTATTGAGGATCTTTGCTATGTGCTTGGATACAAATGCAAAAGGATGTAATTGAAAATTGGATGAGTTCACAAAATAGCAGCATGTAATTGAAAAATGACTAAGTGTTGTAAATGCCTTTGAGGAGGGGGTATTTATAGGAGAATTTGAATTCTCTAGAGAATTCAATGGTCAAGATTGATCCAACAAGGTCAAGATGAAGGGCTATGGTGGGTTGAGAACCCACAAGCCCTCACATCTTGACATGTGGATGGTGAAGTGGCCAAGGGGAGATGAGATGGAGGTGAGGTGTCAAAAGGTACATGAGGTGGAGGAAGGACAAGTACCTTCCAAGTACATTGGGAGATGGGAAGAATCTTGGGTGAATAAAAGTGAATTAAAAATTCACAATGATTGGAAGAATCTGGTGGATAAGACAATGTTCCCAAAAGGTGGGAGTTTGTCACATGTGACTTGATGTGACAAGTCAAATATTCTAGAAGGTGCATGGGAAAAGGGGATTCTAGAAGGAATAAAATGTGAATTAAAAATTCACATGGGGAAGAGAGGAGCCTAGGGTGAATAAAAAGGAATTAAAAATTCCTTGGGGGATGGGGAGAGTTGACCAAGGTACTAATTAGATTTAACTAATTAGTAATTAGAGGATAATTAGGGGTTAATGTGGATTAGAAGCCAACTTGCAAAAGTTGGAGGATGTGACACATCCTAATCAAGGATTAGGCATGTGCACATCCTTAATGAAGAGATTAAGAGATGGATTAGGATTAGATGAAAATGACATGTGAGGAATTAAATAAATGTAATATTTATTTAATTTATTTGATGAAAAGGGGATAAATGAGGGTAAGGTATTTAATTATTAATTAAATACCTTAGGGATTTGGCAGAGTTAAGGATATTAATTAAATAATAGTAATATTACTTAATTAACTCGGATAAGAGGATGTTTAGACAAAAAGTGATAAATTTGGATAAATTAAGTGTCCAAATTTAGACATCTACAGTTAGTACATAAATCTCATAAATAATAGGCTTTCTAGCATATCATAAATCCTTACATAATTATCGTTTACATATACCAGATTACCGAACTATTGGAATCACTAGATAACCTTAATATTGTTTAAAAAAAATCAATTTCACATCGTTTACTGGTACCCGGTACCTTGTATTCAGCTTTAGTCATGAACTTTCCTTAGAGTTCGATTTTACCAAAAAATCATTTTAGTAGACTCCAAATATTGGACCAAAACACTTTTCTTATATTTTCATTTCATTTTTCCTTTCAAATGCTTTCATGTCCTAGTATCTGGTACCCAAAACACTTACATTACGAAGTACTCTTTGATTAAAAATTTCTCTTCACTTTCTAATTATGGTGACCTTTTCAACTTGCTAGCTCTTGCCATAAGAGTTATTATGTTTCACTTGGGTCCCCAAGTCTTATAGTCTTGGGGTGTACTATGAGAACACACAACATTATGGTACAGAGCAAGGCAGCTGGGGTCCAACTCCCGCACCCCATCCTCCCCTCAAATATATTTTATTTTATTTATTTATTTATTTATTTAATAAAATATTTTTCAACTCCTAATTTTATTAATACTTTTTTATTTTAATATATTTTTGGGATTTTTTTCTTTCATCGACAAGAATGTTTTTTAATAGTTTTATTTTATAAATAATAAACTTGATTTCCATATGACTACAAAAGGGGACTTTTACAAAAAAAATTGCATTTTTTTTCAACTTCTCCAAAATAGGTCAAGTTATATATCAAAATTATTCTCTCGGTCAACTTGAATCCAACCATGAGGACCATTTTTTCCCAAGAGGTCATTTGTAAAATTTCCCCCATAAAACCCTCATTTGAATGCAAAACTAAGAAGCCCTTTTTGCCCTTTTTTTTTCACACCCCAAATCTACAAACAACCCATCATAACAACAAACCCAAAACTCTTAGATCTATAATAAATTGTTGCAAGTATGAGAAACCTTGGTGGTGTTGTCATGAATTTTCTCATTGATGTCAACACAATACAGGATGCTGCAGAGTGTGCATGTATAGTTGAGATGTTGTGAGTACATGGAGCTATCTTTATGATGTTGTAGATATGATGATGAGGACATAGCCCGAGACACAAAAAATAACCCACAAACAAGAGAATAATTTTATTATTTAGAAAATGGAGCTTCTTACATGTAGAGGATCTCAATCCCCAAGTTCTACAACACATGTAGGTTATAGAAAGCTACAGAATAACCCTTTCCCAATATGCGAGCTTGTCCCCAAAAAGCTACCAAAAAATTAGAAACTCGCCCATAAATAGGGCTCCTCTTTAGTTTCAAGCCAAAAAAATATTCAAATTTGAGTTTAGGAAATTTGGCAACGAAAAATTACAACTCGAAGTTCAAATTTCAAATGAACATTTGCAATTGTATCTTCTAGAAAGTGCGCCAACTTCCCGGGGCCATAACTTTTGATCCGCGACTCTGATTTGTGAACCGTTTGAACCGTTGGAAAGGTCTAGAATTCAATAACGCGCTTGAAATTTTCTACACCAATTTTAACAGGTTTTGGGGCCATTCTGGGAACTCTAAGTTCCTCAAATCTAACTTGGAAGATTTTCAGGTGCAAATATGGGAAACTAAAACTGCAATATCTTTCAACCCAGGAATAGAAAATAAAAACTATAAATTGGGAATTTCATTATGACGAAAAGGGTATCCAAAATGTAAAAACATATAAAAACTGAGAAACTTGAAATTTAACTATTTTTGGGTGATGCAAGATTGCCCTTACACCACTGGATGCTCCTGCATCAGATACCCGGGGTAATCTGAGAAGTGACCTCGTCATCTCTCAGATGGTTGAGGAAAACCCAATCAGTCAACTACTGCCTTAGATAGCCAGGATGAATCTTCCACAGGCCTTCCTCTCCATTTCACCAGATATTCTTCATACTGCCTGTTTGTGGTACTCTTTCACACATGACTATCCAAGATTGCTTCAATCTCCTCCCTTTCTGAAGTAGGTGCTAGAATGACATACTTCCCTATTGTTGGTGCTTCCTCCATTCCACCTTCATGATACTATGTCAAATCTAAAATATTGAACACTGGGGAAATGTTGATTCCATCAGGAAACTCTACCTCATATGCATTCCCTGAATCATGCTTCTTCAAAATCTTACAGGGACCAAACTTCTTCATCTTCAATTTGTTATATGTTCCCACTACAAACCTTTCTTCCCTCAAGTGGACCATCACTTCATCACCAATCTGAAACTCCTTATACCTCCTCTTCTAATTTTCCTTAGCCTTATATTGCATATTCATCTTATTAATGTGTTCTCATACCTTCTCATGTATATTCTTGATGTGCTTTGCAAAATATTCGGCTTCAACACTTATTTTCTTTTTTTGGTCCATCTTCCTCAATTCTGGAGCTGTTCTGGGGCTACCTCCATACACAATCTAGAATGGTGATCTACTAGTGCTTCTGTTGACATAATTGTTGTAAGAAAATTTTGCCTAGGTTAAGATCAAGTCCCATCCCTTGGGTTTATCTCCTACCAAACATCTCAGTAGGTTACCTAGGCTCCTGTTAACAACCTTTGTCTGCCCATCTATTTTTGGATGGTGTGCAAAACTGAACTTCAACTCTGTCTTTAGCTTCTTCCACAAGGTCCTCCCAAAGTACCCCACAAATTTGGTGTCACGATCTAAAACAATACTCTTTGGTAGACCATGTAGCCTCACCACCTCTTTGAAGAACAAGTCAGCAATGTGGACTGCATCATGGGTCTTCTAGCATGGAATGAAATGTACCATCTTCAAAAACCTATCAACCACCACAAAGACTGAATCATTCTCTCATTGTGTCCTTGGCAAACTAAGAACAAAGTCCATACTTATATCCTC
This sequence comes from Sequoia sempervirens, assembly GCA_007258455.2. Lineage (NCBI taxonomy): Eukaryota > Viridiplantae > Streptophyta > Pinopsida > Cupressales > Cupressaceae > Sequoia > Sequoia sempervirens. Next base: position 126,686,506 of record VDFB02193867.1, read on the forward strand.
CCATGGCCTCTCTGGTATAGGTAAGGGCTAATATAATCCTGTATTTTGGCTCACTCCTTTAGTCATCTGACATAACCTGCAACTTTGTACAAACTTCTTCATGTCTAGTGACAACTGAAGCCAATAATAATGCTCACTGATAATGGCAATGGTCTTATCCCGACCAAAATGTCCTGCTATTCCTCCACTATGCTTCTCCTTTATCAGGTTCTCCCTCATGGAACTCCTCGGGATACACAATTGGCTTCCCTTAAATAAAATGCCATCCTAGATTATGAAATCCAGCCACCTTGTCCTGTCCACTGTAACAGATTCCTTGTAAGCTTTCCAAGCCTCTGCAAAATCTGGATCTTCTGCATATAGTGTCTTGAGTTCATTGAACCTAACCACTTCAATCTGCATCTTTGTCATCAATGTATGCCTCCTACTTAAGGCATCTACAACCCTATTTGACTTCCCACTCCTATGTTTCAAAACAAAGGTATAACTCTGCAAAAACTCTACCTATTTCATATGCCTCTGATTTAATTTTCCCTTACTATTTAGGTACTACAAGGCCTAATAATTAGTATATAGAACAAATTTCTTCAGCAACAAATAATTTCTCCACTTCTTTAATGATTGAACTATTGTATAAAATTCTTGATCATATACAAAATACTTTCTCTTGGCATCATTCAAATTTTCACTAAAATAGGCAATGGGCTTACCTTCTTGGCTCAACACTACTCCAATGCCACAACCACTGGCATCACAATCCACCTAAAACACCTTGTTGAAATCTGGGAGGGCTAGAATAGGTTGCTTTGCCACCTTCTGCTTCAACAGTTCAAAAAAATTTGCTGCTCCAGTGCTCCACTTGAATTCTTTTCTATCCCCTCTCATTGTTTCAGTCAGGGGTCCACAAGTACTACTGAAATTTCTAATGAACTTTCTATAAAAACTAGCCAAACCATGGAAAGATCTCACCTCAGTAGTAGTTCTTGGGGTAGGCCATTCCAAAATAGCCTTCACCTTCTCTGGGTCCATCTTGAGACCTTCTACTAAGACAACAAACCCCAAGTACACTAACTCTCTTCACAAAACTGCACTTCTTCAGATTAATCAATAGTTTTTCTCTTAACTTCTAAAAGGCTCTTCGAATATGCATCAAATGCTCGTCCAACGTCTTACTAAAAATTAAAATATCATCTAAATACACAATAACAAAACTTCCCATAAATTCTTTTAGTACCTTGTTCATGAGCCGCATGAATGTGCTTGGTGCATTGGTTAGCCCAAAAGGCATGACTAACCACTCGTACATGCCCTCTTTGGTCTTGAAGGTAGTCTTCCACTCATCTCCCTCTTGAATCTAGGTCTCGTGATATCCACTCTTCAAATCAATCTTTGTGAAGTACTGAGCTACACTCAAATAGTTCATCAGGTCATCCATCCTTGGCAGGGGAAATCTATACTTGATTGTTATCTTGTTTATGGCTTGGGAATTCGTACACATCCTCCACTTCCCATCATTCTTTGGTGCTAGTACTGTAGGTATTGCACATGGACTCAAACTCTCCCTTATCAAACCCTTTCTCAACAACTCTTGAAATTGTCTATTCAACTCCTCATTTTTTGCTGGAGTCATTCTATGAGCTGCCTTATTTGGAAAACTAGCTCCAGGAATCAAGTCAATCTGATGACTGATCTTCCTTATTGGTGGTAAACCCTTGGTTACATTATCAGAAACAATATCCTGAAACTCATCCAACATCCCAGAAACCTCTTCTGGAACCTTCTCACTATCCTCCTTACTCACTCTAAGAATCAATGCATAACACACACGCTCATGCTTCATACCTTCTAAAAATTTTCTTGCATCTACATAAAAAATTCTAACACTATTGCATACCTTTTCTTCGGTCTCCTTCAGGGGTTTCAACTTGTGACAAACCCCATCCTTTGTCAAAGAGTAAGCATTTGTATGGCCATCATGTATAGCTCGCCTATCAAACTGCCATGGCCTCCCCAACAACATGTGACATGCATCAGTGGGGATGATATCACAAAGTACCTCATCATGGTAGTTCCCAATCTTGAATTTTACTAGGCATTGCTGATTGACCAAAACTTTGTGGTCTTTCTGCAACTAGGCAATCTGATATAAATACGGGTGTCTTTCCTTCTTCAGCTTCAACTTTGTGACCATCTCCTTTGACACTAGATTATCAATGCTCCACCATCAATAATGACATCACAACATTTTCCTTCACACTTGCACCTTGTGCGAAATAGATTCTTCCTCTGTTCTAGTTCATTTTCCTTAGTCACTAGGGCTCTCCTAATCACTAGGGCTTCTCCCCTTTCAACATCATCTGAATTTTTAGATTGGGCCTCCTCATCTGCATGTGCAACCCTTCCATGACCTTCTGGCCTTTTGTCCACCCTTCATTGGTGTTGTGGACATTCATAGGCTTGATGCCCTTCTTCACCACACTAGAAACATGTTCCTTTGAAACCACTTCTTCCAAATCCTTGTCCATGTCTCCCTCATCCTCTACCTCTTTGATCACCACTGTTTTGATCATGAGGGCAGTAGAAGTTGTTATTCCTTTAGCTTCAGCCAGGACCCACATCTTCACTTTTCTTTTCATCATCATTTCGGCTTCCTGAAGGTCTTCCACTGCCCCTTCCGCATTGACCTCCTCATCCTTTTTGCTTGCCATCAAATCTTTTGTTTATCTTCTCTTCCACCTTTAGAGCAAACTGATACACATCCTCAATGGTTGTCATTCTGACTAGGCTTAACTCCTCCTGAATGCTCGATTGTAACCCATTAAGATATTAGGCTACCTTCTCCTCTGTGTGACCTATTATGATGATTATCTTGTGAAAATATTTAGTATATTCTTTCACAGATCTACTTCTTTGCTTCAACCCTTGCAATTTCTTCAATAGATCTAACTCGTAGTCCACTAGTATGAACTTCTTCTTTAGTTTCTCTACTATGCGATCACATCTGGTGATCTTTCTTTTTCCTGTTCGATTTCTTTCCAATTGGACCTCTTTCCACCAAATAATGGCATGGCCCTTCAGCTTCATTTTCACAAACTTAACCTGATCTGGGTCCTCTATTTCCTCATACTCAAAATATTCTTCTAGCTTGTTGATCCAATCGATCAACTCTTCCGGGTTCAGACTTCTAGAATAACAGGAGACTTATGCTCTAAGTCTTTTCCCGATCTTCAAAATGGCCCTTATTATCCGCATTTGGTCTTGATCAATTGCTTCTTCTTTCTCTTCTACATCTGAACCTTTTTCTTCTCCTTCATCCTCACTTTCCTCCCTCGGGTTTAACCCTCTTCTCAACTACTCTTGTAATGCATCAATCTATTTTTGGAGGGTTGCCAGTGCATCTCTTCCACTAGCATTTTTGCTGCCTCAACCACCTCTAGCAGCACCACACCTACCAGGCATCACTCTTACAACCACAGTCCTAGTGCAAACAGCCTCACGATCGGTGATTTGTCCACATGCTCAAGAAAACCCTACTCTGATACCACTTGATGAGGGTACAACCTAAGACACAGAAAATAACCCACAAACAAGAGAATAATTTTATTATTTAGAAAATGGAGCTTCTTACATGCAGAGGATCTCAATCCCCAAGTTCTACAACACATGCAGGTTACAGAAAGCTATAAAATAACCCTTTCGCAATATGCGAGCTTGTCCCCAAAAAGCTACCCAAAAATTAGAAACCCACCCATAAATAGGGCTCCTCTTTAGTTTGGAGCCAAAAAAACATTCAAATTTGAGTTTAGGCAGTTTGGTGCTGAAAAATTAAAACTTGAAGTTCAAATTTCAAACGAACATTTGCAATTGTATCTTTTAGAAAGTGCGCCAACTTCCTAGGGCCATAACTTTTGATCCGGGACTCTGATTCGTGAACCGTTTGAACCATTGGAAAGGTCTCGAAGTCAATAACATGATAAAATCTGTTATGCCAATTTCAGAAATTTTTGGGGCCATTCTTGGAAATCTAAGTGCCTAAAATCTAACTTGAAAGATTTTCAGGTGCAAATCTGGGAAACTAAAACTGTAATATCTTTCAACCCAGGAATAGAAAATAAAAACTATAAATTGGGAATTTCATTATGATGAAAAGGGTATATGAAAATGTAAAAAATTATAAAAACTGAGAAAGTTGAAATTTAACTATTTTTGGGTGATGCAAGATTGCCCTTACACCACTGGATGCTCCTACATCATATGATGATATGATGGGTCACCAAGTCCTTTTGAGAAAATTAACAAAGAGTGAAGTAAGAGTTATGTATGTGTTCAAAATGTGCTCTAGTATGTGCTCAACATTTCTTCAATGTTGATCCTATGCTTGTGAGGATCTAAATAAGTGTTTTTTGGCATCTATTGGTGACATCTCCTAGTTTATAGCTTTTGGTTTGATGGAGAGTGAATTTTGTGTTCACTAGTGTGTGAACTGGTTTGATAGAGTTGTTTGTCTATGGACTAGGTGAAATGTTTTTACTTTTTATTCCTCCACAGTGGTTTGTTTTAGGTCTTGCAGATCTGAAATATATTTTTCAATGGTTTTATCTATGTTTTGGAAAATATGTTCATGGTTTGGTGCTCTAGAAGATGAGTTTCAGTATTACCATGTGTATCTATAAATTATGGATGGACTATTGAAAGGTGTTCTATGTTTGAAGGTTCTTGTACTTGCTGTGAATATATCTGAAGCTATCTGAGATGTGTTCTTGTGCATAATGAAGCATGTTATGTCATCTATGTGTTATCTTCTTGTTGGGAAGTGTGTACTTAAATGTTCATTTTTGTTTTCATTAGGTTTGGCCAACTCGTGTTTACACTTCATACGAAGGATTAAAAATTAATTGAGGAAGTGTGTGATTGACCTGAGACATTGTTTGGGGTCTTGGTTAAGTGTTGATTTGGTTCACTCCCATTCCTTTCCACTATGGGAATGTTGAGTTTATGAACTAATTTGAATTTATGAAATGAAACATACGTAGTCAACCTTGGAGAAATTTTCTAATGTTGAAGAGGGTATAAATACAAGTCAAGATGTTGTGAATATGTGTTGAATGAAGAAGAAAAGTAGAGTTGTACGAAAGTGAATTGAGGCAATAGTATGCTAATGTGTTAGATTCATGAAAGCAGTCAGCTAATACTTTCTGCAATTCTTTTGATCAAGGTTGTGAATGTGTGTAACCTGTTGTGGTGGATATTTTTGTAATCTCTTGCTTATGTAGGTAGTGAGCCTCCTTGTTGGATGGTGATTCCTTTATGTAGGCAGTGAGCCTTTATATCTGGACAGTGAGCTCTTAGTAGTGAACCTCTTGTATTTGGTTTTTCTATCACTCTATATTCTAAGTTAATCCTCACCATGATTTTTCCCTCATTGGTTTTTCCACGTAAATCCAATGTTTCTTGTGTTGATATTTCCTTTTGTTATTTGCATTTCATGTTCATACTTAATAATATAATTAAGTGGATAATAAATTGATAAGTGATTGAGGTTTGAGTTTGAGTTTGGTGACAACTAATTCAGGCCCCCTCTTAGTCATCTTGTTCCTTTCAACAATTGGTATTAGATATTTGGTTCCTTGGTGAAGAGATTAACCACTTGAGGTAGATCTGATGGCGCACAAATTGATTATCCTTATATTTGATGGACCTGAATATAGTGACTAAAAAGAGTAGATGAGAAGTTCCATAATCTCTCTTGGTTACAAGACCTAGAAGGCTATTGAGATGAAGTATGTTGCACTGAAATGTGGTCTTTCTACTATATATGGGGTTTATACTTATGAGAATGAAAAAGTGAGGTATGTGATTTATAGTGCTTTATCTAAGATTGAGAGAACTAAAGTTATTTCTTTGTGAACTTCTTATGATGTTTGCAAGAAGTTGGAAGATATTTATGAAGGAAATGATAGAGTGAAATTTTCAAAGAAGCTAATAGCAAAGAGGAGATATTCAAATTTGAGGATGGAAGAAGGTGAAGATATTGCAAGCTATTTCTAGAGGGTTGATACTATATTGAATGATGATTAAATTCAAGGAGGCACTCTAACTGATGAAGACATGATGGAGAAGATCCTGATGACCCTTCCAAAGAGTTACAATGATAAGGTTTCAGCTATTGAAGAAGTGTATGATCCTAAGAAGTTTACTAAAGAACAATTATTTGGCACTTCGATTACATTTGAGATGAAAAAGCTTGGAAAGAAAGAAAAACGAAAACAACATTTAAAGAAAAAAAGACTAAAGATGACTTGAATAGTGATGGCTCAGATGAGCTAGAAGCGAAATTTACAAGAAATTTGAAGAAAGGTACTGGTAAGTACATAGGTATGTTTCCCTTTAAATGTTTTAGTTATGGTAATATTGGTCATTATGCTTCAAGATGTCTGAATAGAGTTGTACATAAGAAGAAAAGAGATCATAAAGATAGAAAGGATAAGAAGTCCAAGAAGTATTATGTTAGAGAAGAAGCTGGAATATCTAATGATGAATCTAATTATGAGGGTAATGATAGTGAGTTCTTGTTCTTAGCTTTCGAGAATAAATTTGTGTTTGCTAACTTTGAAAGATGTGCAAGGGAAAATGATTTAGAGAACAAGAAGGAAGAGATGGAAGGTACTTTCATTACTACCTTTCATGCTAGATGGGAAGAAGTCTATTGGATGATTGAAAGTGGTTGTTCTAATAACATGACCAGAGATAAAAGTAAGTTTAGTAAACTTGAAAAGTATGATGGTTGTTTGGTCATGTTTGATGATGATTTTGGAACAAAGATAATTGGGAAACCTACAATTAATTTTGATGGAATACACAACATTGACGATGTATATTATGTAAAGGGCTTAAGGTATAACATTTTGAGTGTTGAAAAAAATGTGTAGAAAAGGTTTTAGACTTGTGTTTCAGGATAATAACTATGAGATTAGAAAAGGGTCTGAAACTATGGTTGTTGTAGGAAGGAGAACTTATGGAAACATCTATTATCTTAAGGGTGTTGATGGTTAGTGCCTTGTATCTCAAATTAATGAAAGTTGGATATGGCACCGGAGGATGGGACATGTTAACTTTGATAATATGGTTAGGATTAGTTCAAGAGAGGTTGTCTAAAATCTTCATAAAACCACAAAGCCTGCTAATATTGTTTGTAGAAGTTTTCAGTTAGGGAAACATACAAGATGTAGTTTCAAAGGAAGAGAGTAATCAAATATTGGAATGTTGGAATTAATTCATACAGACCTCTGTGGCCCTATAAGAACATGAATTTTAAATTGTGATAGGTATTTCTTGATCCTTATTGATGATTATTCTCGAATGACATGGGTTTCTTTTCTTAGAGAAAAGACTTAGGCTCTGGATAGGTTTAAAGTGTTCAAATCAAGAGTAGAAAATGAAGTGAACCCAAGAATCAAATGTTTGAGATCTGATAAAGGTGGAGAATTCACTTCTAGTGAGTTTAATGCATTTTGTGAAGAGCATGGCATAAAGAGACATCTTTTCACTCCTATAACTCCTCAATAGAATAAAGTTGTTGAGAGAAATAAATAGACTATGCAAGAGGCTACGAGAACTATGATGAAAGAAGTAAATGTACTTGATTTGTACTAGAGAGAGGCAATGCACACTGCTATTTATGTTCTCAATAGAGTTCATATCAGAGGCAACGACACAAAGACTACTTATGAGTTATTGACTGGTAAGGATCCTACTGTGAAGTAGTTTAGGTTTTTTGGAAGCATATGTTACATTAAAAGAGATGATGAGAATCTTGAGAAGTTTGATGCTAGATTTGATGAAGGGATTTTCCTTGGATACTCGACTACCAATGAAGTAGAACCTAATGAAGCACATGTTATATTTGTAAAGAGGATATTCAAATATATTAAAGGCACTTTGACTTATGGCTTGTAGTATCCTAAGGATACAAATTTCACTTTAAGTGCTTATATTGATGCAGATTGGGTTGGTCTTTTTGATGACCAAAAGAGTACCAGTGGAGGTTCTTTCTTTCTTGGTGGAATATTTTTTTCATGGTTAAGTAAGAAACAAGACTCGGTTTCTTTATTCACTATAGAATCAAAGTATATTGTTGCAGCATCTTGTGGCACACAAGTTTTGTGGATGAAGCATACATTGAAGGATATTAGAGTAATATGTGATGAGCCTATACCTATCTTCTATGATAATACAAATGCTATAAAAAATTTCAAAGAATCTGGTAATGCATTAAAAAACAAAACATATATCTATCCAATATCATTTCTTGAGATAGAAAGCATTGGAGAATGAAGTCAAGTTGGAGTGAAGTCAAGTTGGAGTGTGTGTCTACAAAGGATTAGATTGCATATATATTTACTATGGCTCTTCTAAAGGATACTTTTTGAGTATTTGAGGGATAAGTTGGGGGTCATTGGTCATCTGAACTACTTGTGCACATGGGGGTGCATCAGTCCAATGGATCTATAGAATCTTCATTTATCTAGACTAATGAATGGGTCTACTCTGCAGGGGGAGTAGAAAGTTTTTCATTGTTGTAGTATGAAGTGGGTGCACTCCTAAGGGGGAGTGATCAAAGTTTTTGGCCTTTTCCATTCATGTCAAAGGGGGAGAAAGAGTCATGTGAAAAATAGTAGAAAAGGAACTAGTCTTTGCCCCAAATATTGAAAGTGTAGAAATGTTGTGTAGGTTGTCTAATCTGCAAATAAAGGAGAGTGTTGTCTTTGATGGTTTTTAACATCATTTGTTTCCATCAATGAAAAGGCGGGAGATTGTTGCAAGTATGAGAAAGCTTGGTGGTGTTGTCATTAATGTTGTCATTGATGTCAACACAATATAGTATGATATATATTTTGCATTTATAGTTGAGATGTTGTGAGTACATGGATCTATCTTTATGATGTTACAGATATGTTGATATGATGGGCTACTAAGTTATTTTTAGAAAATTAATAAAGAGTGAAGTTAGAGTTATGTATGTGTTTAGAATGTGCCCAATATGTGCTCTGTGTTTCTTCTGTGTTGATCCTATGCTTGTCTAGATATCAAGAGTTGTTTATGGGCATCTATTGGTGACATCTCTTGGTTTGTAGCTTTTGGTTTGATGGAGAGTGAAAGATGTGTTCACTGATGTATGAACTAGTTTGACAGAGCTATTTTTCTATGGAGTGGGAGAAATATTTTTTCTCCATAGTCCTTCACCAATTTGTTTCAGGTCTTGTGGATCTAGAATATGTCTTGTAATGGTGTTCTCTATGTTTTGGAAAAGATGCTTGTGGTCTGGCACTTCGTAAGATGAGTTTTAGTAGTACTGTGTATCTGTACAATATGGATGGACTATTGAAAGGTATTCTACATTTGAAGACCTGTTGTTGCACTTAATATAGATGTATCTGAAGTTATCTGAGATTTTTTCTCATGCATGATGAAGCATGTTATTTTGTTTACATGCCATCTTGTTGTTGGGAAGTGTGTACTTCAATGTTCATTTTTGTTTTCATTAGGTTTGGCCAGCCCAGTGTTTACACTTCATATGAAGGATTACAAATTAATGAGAAAGAATTTGATTGATCTAAGATGTTTTGGGTCTTGGTTAAGTGTTGATTTGGTCCACTCCCATTCCTTTCCATCATGGGAATGTTTATTTTTTCACCTAATTTGAATTTATGAAATGAAGCATATGTAGCTGACCTTGGATTTAATTGAGGAAGTGTTTGATTGATCTAAGATGTTGTTTTGGGTCTTGGTTAAGTGTTGATTTGGTCCACTCCCATTCCTTTCCACCGTGGGAATGTTAAGTTGTCAACCTAATTTGAAGTTATGAAATGAAGTGTATGTATTTGACCTTGGGTAAAGTTTCTAAGGTAGAAGAGGGTATAAATATAAGTCAATATGTTGCGAATATGTTTCAAATAAAGAAGAAAAGAAGAGTTTTGAAAAAGTGAATTGAGGCAGCATTACTTTAATGTGCTAGATTTCTAAAAGCAGTGAGTTGAAAGGGTCTACAATTCTTTTGATCAAGGTTGTGAATGTGTGTAACTATTGTGGTGGATGTTTTTGTAATCTTTCATTTTTGTAGGTAGTGAGCTTCCCTATTGGATAGTGACTCCTTTCTATTGCCAGTGAGCCCTTGGAAATGAGCCTGTTCTATTTGGTTTTGATATCACTTTATACTATGAGTTAATTCTCGCTGTGGTTTTCCACGTAAATTTGGTGTTTCCTATGTTGATATTGCCTTATTTTATTTGCATTTCACATTCATACTTAATAACAAAATTAAGTGGATAAGAAATTGATAAGTGTTGAGATTTGAGTTTTAGTTTGGTTAAAAACTATTCACTCCCCCTCTTAGTTGTCTTGTGCCTTTCAAAAATTGGTATCAGAGCTTTGGTTCCTTGGTGAATCGCTTAACCGCTTGAGGTAGATCTGATGGTACACAAATTGGTGATCCCTATGTTTGATGGATCTGACTATAGTAATTGGAAAGTGCATATGAGATGTTACATAATCTCTCTTAGTTACAAGAACTAGAAGGATGTTGAGATGAATTATGTTGCACTGAAAAGTGGTCCTTCTACTACATATGAGGTTTCTTCTTATGAGGAGAATGAAAAAGTGAGGTATGTGATTTATAGTGCTTTATCTAAGACTGAGCAAACTAAAGTTATTTCTTTGAGAACTTCTTATGAAGTTTGGAAGAAGTTGGATGATATTTATGAATGAAATGATAGAAATAAATTGTCAAACAAGCTAATAGCAAAGAGGAGATATGAAAATTTCAAGATGGAAGAAGGTGAAGATATTGTGAGCTATTTCCAGAGGGTTGATATTGTAGTGACTGATGAGAAAATTCAAGGAGGCACTATGACTGATGAAGATGTGATGTAGAAGATCTTGATGACCCTTCCAAAGAGTTATAGTGATAAGGTTTCACCTATTGAAGAATTGTATGATCCTAAGAAGTTTACTCAAGAACAACTATTTGGCACCTTGACTGCATTTGAGATGAGAAAGTTTTGAAAGAAAGAGGAGAAGACATAAACAACATTTAAAGAAACAAAGACTGAAGATGATTTGGAGAGTAATGGTTTAGATGAGTTGGAAGTGAAATTTACAAGAAATTTGAAGAAAGGTACCTGTAAGTAGAAAGGTATGTTTCCCTTTGAATGTTTTAGTTGTGGTAATACTTTTCATTATGCTTCAAGATTTCTAAATAGAGTTGTACATAAAAATAACATAGATCATAAAGATAGAAAGGATAATAAGTTCAAGAATTTGTATTATGTTAGAGAAGAAGCTGGAATCTCTGATGATGAATCTAATTATGAGGGTGATGATAGTGATTGCTTGTTCTTAGCTTTGGAGAATAAATTTGTGTTTACTAACTCTAGAAGATGTGCAAGGGAATGTGGTTCAGAGAACAAGAAGGATGAGATGGAAGGTACTCTAGTTACTACCTTACATGCTAGACATGATGAACACTATTGGGTGATTGATAGTGCTTATTCTAATCACATTTCCAGAGATAAAAGTAAGTTCACTAAACTTGAAAATTATGATGGTGGTTTGGTAACATCAGGTGATGATTTTGGAGAAAATATTGTTGGGAAAGGTACAGTTATTTTTGATGGAATACACAACACTGATGATATATTATGTAAAGTGTTTAAGGAATAACCTTTTGAATGTTGGAAAAATGTGTAGCAAATGTTTCAAACTTGTGTTACACAATAATACCTGTGAGATTAGAAAAGAGTCCAGAACTATGGTTACTTTAGGAAGGAGAACTTATGGAAACATCTATCAGCTTAAGGGTGTTGATGGTCAATCCCTTGTATCTCAAGTTAATGAAAGTTGGCTATGGTACTAGAGGATGGGACATGTGAGGGTATGTGCAAGATCATGATGGGCCAAAAAGTGGCAATATGATGGGTATGTGGCTGATGACTTTTTTTTTAGCCAAAATTGTTGAAACGAAAAGTGTTTTTAAAGGATATTATCAACTTTCCACCAATATAAATTATGCTTTACTTTTAATTTAATAAGTAATTATTATTCATTTTCTATTCAAATTATTACTAAAGTCCTGATTGATAGGCTGATTGAAAAAAATCTATAGATTTCAGGAGTATCACCTTATTTGAATCCAAAACATGCATCACATAATATAGGATTAAAAAAAGAAAAAATGAATTTCATGAAGTTTTCACCAAGTTAAGGTGGTCAGACATACGAGTTTTTATATTTTTAAAAAGTTGTAATAAAAAAATCATAATTAATTATTTACTTGGAAAGAAATTACAAAAAAAATATGCATCACATCGGGATGTGAGTCCTCTACTTATATCTAAAATATTATAAAAATATTATCATTTTATTGTGGTTAGGGTGGTTAGATAAACACCTACTTCTTGTTTTTTCCCTAAAATTTAATTACTACTACATTGATATTTAAAATTTTCACCAAATTGATTTCTTTTTTTTTTTTAAATCTAGTAGTTTAGAAACTACATTAAATTTGCTACAAATTCTATTCTTACATATTTTTGAAATTGTATAGATAACTTATTCAAATTTTTACATCAATTTGTCTAACTCTAATTTTTCTGAATTTTTTGCCACTTAAGGGCTTGTTTTTTCCATGATGATCCTGCACATACCTATGAACTTTGATAATCTGGTCAAGATTAGTTCAAGAGAGGTCTAAGATTTGACTAAAATAAAAAACCCTACTAATACTATTTACAAAAGTTTCTAGTTAGGGAAACATACAAGATGAGTTTCAAAGGAAAAGAGTAATCAATTACCATAATGTTGGAATTAATTTATAGAGACCTTTGTGGCCCTACAAGAATAGGAAGTCTAAATGATGATAGGTATTTCATGCTCCTTATTGATGATTATTCTAAAATGACATGGGTTGCTTTTCTTTGAGAGGACTCAGACTCTAGATAGGATTAAAGTGTTCAAAGTAGGAGTACAAAATGAAGTGAACCTGAGAATCAAATGTTTGAGATCTGATATAGGTGGAGAATTCACTTCTAGTGAGTTTAATGCATTTTGCGAAGAGAATGGCATAAAGAGACATTTTTCTACTCCTAGAACTCCTTAGAAGAATGGATTTGTTTAGAGAAAGAACCATATCATGCAGGAGGCTGCAAGAGCTATGATGAAAGAAGAAAATGTATCTGATGTGTACTGGGGACAGGCAATGCACACTATTGTTTATATTCTCAATAGAGTTCAGATAAGAGGAAACAACACAAAGACTCCTTATGAGTTATGGACTGGTAAGGCTCCTACAATGGCGTACTTAAAGGTGTTTAGAAGAATATGTTACAATAAAAGAGATGATGAGAATATTGGGAAGTTTGATGCTAGATGTGATGAAGGGATTTTTCTTAGATCCTTGAATACCAACAAAGAAAAACCTAAACAAGCACATGTTAGCTGTAAAGAGGATATTCAAATATCTTAAAGGCACTCTAGATTATGGCTTGCACTATCCTAAAGATATTGATTTCACTTCAAGTGCCTCTACTGATGCAAATTGGGATGGTTGTGTGGATAACTAGAAGAGTACGAGTGGAGGTTATTTCTTTCTTAGTGGAAGATTGGTTTCATGGTTAAGTAAGAAACATGACTCAATTTATTTATCCACTGCAAAACCAAAGTATATTGCTGCAACATCTTGCTGTACACAGGTTTTGTGGATGAAGCAAACACAGAAGGATATTGGAGTAATATTTTGATGAGCCTATTCCTATATTTTGTGATAATACAAGTGCTATAAAAATTTCAAGGAATCTGCTATTGCATTCAAGAACAAAACATATATCTATCAAATATGATTTCTTGAGAGAAAAAGTGTTGGAGAATGAAGTCAGGCTAGAGTATGTGTCTACAAAGGATCAAATTGTAGATATATTTTCTAAGGGTCTTCCATTAGATACTTTTGAGTATCTCACAAAGAAGTTGGGGGTCATTAGACCTCCAAAATAGGTGCACATGGAGGTGCATCGGTCCACTAGATCTACAAATTCTTCATTTATCTAGACTAATGAATGGGTCTACTTCAAAGAGGGACTAATTTTTTTTTCATTTTTGCAGTATAAAGTGGGTGCACTCCTAAGGGGGAGTGATAAGAGTTTTTGGCATTTTCCATTGATGTCAAAGGGGGAGAAAGAGCATATGAAAAATAGTACAAATGAAAGTGAAGGTAGTTTCCCAGAATATTGAAAGTGCAAGAATGTTTTGCAGGTTGTCTAATCTAGAAATAAAGGAGAGTGTTTTCTTTGATGTTTTTTTCACATCATGTGTTTCCATCAATGACAAACAGGGAGATTGTTGCAAATATGAGAAATCTTGGTGGTGTTTTCATTAATGTTGTCATTGATTTCAAAACAATACAAGATGTTATAGATTGTGCATGTATAGTTGAGATGTTGTTGAGATATTGTGAGTACATGGAGCTATCTTTATGATGTTGCAAATATGTTGATATGATGGGTTACCAAGTGCTTTTGAGAAAATTAGTAAAGAGTGAAGTTAGAGTTATGTTTGTGTTTAGAATGTACTCCAGTATGTGCTCTATGTTTCTTCTGTGTTGATTGTATTCTTATGTGGATATCAAGAGTTGTTTATGGGCATCTGTTGGTGACATTTCCTAGTTTGTTGCTTCTGGTTTGATGAAGAGTGAAATAATTGTTCACCGGTGTATGAACTAGTTTGACAGAGCTATTTTTATGTGGAGTGGGAGAATTTTTTTTGCTTTGTAATCCTTCTCTTGATTGTTTTAGCTCTTGTGAATCTAGAATATGTATTGAAATGGTGTTCTCTATGTTCTAGAAAAGATGTTTGTCGTTTGGTACTTTGTAAGATGATTTTTAATATTACTATGTGTATTTGTACAATATGGATGGACTTTTGGAAGGTGTTGTGTTTGAATGTTGTTGAACTTGTTGCAGATGTATCTAAAGGTATCAAAGAGTTTTTCTTAGATGCATAATGAAGTGTGTTATGTTATCTACATGTTATCTTCTTTTTGCGAAGTGTGTTATGTCAGTTGCATGTTATGTTCTTGTTGGGAAGTGTGTACTTCAATGTTCATTTGTGTTTTCATTAGGTTTGGTTGACCTGGTGTTTACACTTCATACGAAGGTTTAATAACTAATTGAGGAAGCATGTGATTGATCTAAGATGTTGTTTTTGGTATTGGTTAAGTGTTGATTTGGTCCACTCCCATTCCTTTCCACCATAGAAATGTTGAGTTGCTGACCTAATTTGAATTTATAAAATGAAGAGTACGTAGCCAACCTTGGAGAAAGTTTCTAAGGTTGAAGAGGGTATAAATACAAGCCAAGATGTTGTGAATATGTTTCAAATCAAGAAGAAAAGTAGATTTGTGTGAAAGTGAATTGAGGTAGTAGTACTTTAATTTGTTATATTCTTGAAAGTAGTGAGTTGACAATGTCTACAATTCTTCTGATCAAGGTTGCGAATGTGTGTAACTTATTGTGGTGGATATTTTTGTAATCTTTTTTTTTTGTAGGTAGTGAGCCTCCTTGTTGGATAGTGATTCCTTTCTGTAGGTAGTGAGCCCTTGGTAGTGATACTCTTGTATTTGGTTTTTTTATCACTTTATATTGTGAGTTAATCATCACCATGGATTTTCCCTCATTGAGTTTTTCCACATAAATTTGGTGTGTCCTATGTTGATATTTCCTTCTATTATTTTCATTTCATGTTCATACTTAATAACAAAATTATGTGGATAAGAATAGATAATTGTTTGAAATTTGAGTTTAAGTTTGGTGATAATTGATTTGGCCCCCTCTCAGTTGTTTCGTGCCTTTCAACAATTGGTATCAGAGCTTTGGTTCCTTGATTAAGAGCTTAACCACTTGAGGTAGATTTGATGGCACAAAAATTGGTGATCCCTATGTTTGATAAGTGTTTGAGATTTGAGTTTGAGTTTGGTGACAACTAATTCAACCCCCCTCTCAATTTTCTTGCACCTTCCAATATAAACAACCTACAAAACCCTCATATATTTCCATGTCTTTCATTCTATCATCCATTGCATAGATTCAAACTTCAAGGAATATTTTCTCAACCTATAGTTATAAATAAAACTCTTCAACCATGAAAGATCTGATACCACTTGTAAGGAAACTTGCATCCATTTAATGATAATTTCTAGATAACCCAAAAGAGATATTCATGCAAATAAGTACTAAGAATCCACATACAAGACAATAGACAACATACCCATCAAATATGACACAAGATATACCCTAGGAAAACCCTCAAGAGGGAAAAAGCCAACCTCCAAAAGCATCCATACTCCATCATATTAATTAGCCATGAAGCAAATACAAGAGTTAAAATGAACACCTCTGAAGAATCAAGCTTTTCAATGCATTCCGACATGTCCAAGCATGAATCCACACATTCCACGCCATGCTTCATAAATGCACTCCACAAGAAGACTCAATCATGACAACAAAGCCACTCATCTAACCTAAACCTCTACATATGTATTTTATTTTATAGACACAAGTTGTACTACAAAACCACTAACCCCTTATTTAATATTGGGTACTAATACATCACTTTATTCAATAATTCCTCAATATTAAATTATTATCACATGTATCCAACACAACAAATAATAATACAATGTCACAATACAACATAAGAGGGCCCCCAAATAATTACCTAATGTGATTATCCACACAATTAAGGTGCATCACAACTTAATAATTTTTTAATTAGAAAATTACAATAAATAATTTTATGCAATTGTGTAAAACACCATATCAAAACAAGTATATGAGGGCCTAGGCTTGGGACAAAAATTGCAAGAGATATTAAGTTCTATGAAAAATTCAAGATCAGGCCTCAAAACATAGGTCGGACCCATACACCCAAGGTGGCGTATGAGTACCAAGTCACTAAATCTAGGATACACAACCCAAAATAATTAAATTATGATTGGTAATTAGATAAGTGTTAGGATTATCCTCAGAAAAATGCATTAAATAAGGCTTGTGAATGTAAAATAGGACTAAATAAGGCATTAAGAAGCCCAATTTTACTAGCAAGGACCCAAAAAAGTGTAAAAGTGTAGAGGCATACATTTTCCTACACTACATTTAGCCCCCAATTTAGTGACAAGAGGAACTTGCTTCAAATGTACACTAAAGTAGACAAACATGCATCAAGAGGGGTCCAAGTGTACCGATGCTAGTGAGATAGAATGACAACAATCAAGAGGGTTGCACAAGTCCCCGGGATCAAGATCCTATGGAAAACTAAGATAGGAAAAAAAGAACACATATGTGATCAATGTAAGGAGCAACAATAAAATATAAGCATACACTATCAAAGACAAAGAAAAAAGAAAAAAAGAGGGGTGCATCAAGCCTCAACTATTTTTCCATCACGATGTGGATTAGATCTAAGTTGCTTGTTTAAAAATCTTTACAAGTGGAACACGATGTCCACTATGTGAACCAAATGCATGTTCACAAGGGATAGTATAACCTCACATCGTCCACTAGGTGATCCTCCAATGAGACACATACACACATGGTGGGTATGTGCTCACACAGACAAGCAAGTGGCTATGGAAAATTTACGCCTCAATTTGTCTCCCAACTAGTAACCATACCAAAGATATACCTCTTAATAAGTTTGATAAGGCACCACACAACATGAAAAAAAATATTCATGATGTTGGAACAAAAAAATTTAAACAAGAACACAATCTATCAACTCATAACATAAGATATACATGGAAAATCCAAGATGAGAAAAACCAAGCTAAGAAAATGCTACTTGGAGCTACTATACGAATGTAGCCTCATAAAGAAAGTTCCTTCTATTAAATTTTTTAAGGGAACTAACCATAAGGAGACACCACCCCCTATTCTGAGAACCAACTCAGTTATCTAATGGCACCGACCAATTAGATTTACAACATTAAGGATTATTACAATTTTTTCATCAAGAACACAAATCAATGTTACAGATTACTCTACAACTATTCAAGTGTATTGCTGCCACAAAACTCTCTTCTCATCTCTACACCCTCTATTTAGTTCCATTCTTCTCCTTTTCTCTTAGTGCACTCTCTATCTACCTCAATGCACCTTCATACACCTACAATTAAATTTATTCTCTATCCACCTCAAGAGCCTAGAGTGCCTTCTACACCATGCACTATCTCTTCTTCTTTCAACTCACATAAGTACCACACACCTCAAAAAAGTTATAATAATATTTTTATGTACTTTCTTTTCATTGATGATTTCCTCAAGATTCTCTACAACATATTTATCTTTTAAGGTTCTATGATATCTTCTTCACTACCATGCTTCTGCATTGAGCCGCACAACATTAAATTCTGGTGTAGAGAATGATCTAAGAATAATAATCTACTCAACCCTAATATTTGATATCATTTAATTTATTTCTCTATTCATTCACTCTAATCTAATCTTTTTCATCTTATCAATCTATGGGTATGTGCAAGATCATGATGGGCAAAAAAGTGGTGATATAATGGGTATGTGTAGGGTATGTGGCTGATTAATTTTTTTTACCTAAAATTGACGAAACGATGAGGGTTTTTAAAGGAGATTCTTAGCTTTCCACCAATACAAATTATGCTTTACTTTGAATTTAATAAATAATTATTATTCATTTTCTATTTGAATTACAACTAAAGTCCTGATTGATAGGCTGATTGAAAAACATCTATAGCTTTCAAATCATCACATTTTTTGAATCCAAAATATGTGTCACATTCTATGCTTCATATAGAATAAGATTAAAAATTAAAAATTGAATTTCATGAATTTTTTACCAAGTTAAGGTGGTCAGACATACGAGTTTTATATTTTTTAAATTTGTAATAAAAAATCATAATTAATTATTTACTTGGAAAAAATTACAAAAATATGCATCACATTAGGAATTATTCTTCTACTTATATCTAAAAATTATAAAAAATATTATCATTTTATTATGGTTAGGGTGGTCGAGACAGGCACCTACTTCTTATTTTTCCACGAAATTTAAGTACTACTCCATTGAAATTTCAAAATTTCACCAAATAGATTTTTAAAAATAAACCTAGTAGTTTAGAAACTACATTCAATTTTCTATAGATTCTATTCTTACATATTTTTGAAATAATATATATAAGTTATTCAAATTTTTATGTGAAGTTGCCTAACTCTAATTTTTTGAATTTTTTGCCACTTAAGGGCCTATTTTTTCTATGATGATCTTCCACATACCCCTATGTTGCCGCTTATTAGATCAAATCTTCACCAACATTGGTCACAGGTGGAGTTGAATGAATTAAATTTATTCACAATGTCGGTTACCAATCAAAACCATGTTTACATGGACTTCTTCACATTTGAAATTGAGTCATTGGTCCTATCTCTTCGTGCCATGATCTAATGTTCCTTGTTCATCATCATACCTTTAAATTATTACCATCATCTAATCCTTCCTTTAAATCTCGACCATCAATCATTTCCATCGTATATCACTCCAAATTTTGAGTCACCACCATTCAATCATGTGCTATGAATAACCTCGACAATGACCATTAGATCATTTACCCTTCAAATTTACACTATTTATCTTCATCCATCAATTATCATTGTAACTCATATGACTTCATATGGAATTCCTATGATGTGAATACATTCAACAATCACTCTCGGATTGATCATTCTTTAAATTTGTGTCATCCCCTACTATATTGCTAGCAAAGGACATAGGCCCAAAAAGCCCTAGTTGGAAGGCAAGCTACTACCAATTCTTCACGTTTGATGTTACCATCTACTTCCTTCTTACATTCATTATTCAATATGAGAACCATCCCGTCGCTTCACTTCACAACAATAATGTGAAACAATCAAGCAATATTTTGTCACGTGTCTATCAGACCCACTGAATATTTTTCCTCCACCTAATCAATGCACCATTTGATCTCCACCATTCCCCACTCCACTACAAGGTATAGATAGGGTCCCACAATAAGTGTCATGGCCTAGTGGCCACTATCAAATCTCTTTTCCTTGATCATAGCTATTGATCAAGGTTCCATCACCCATCACGCAAGCCAAATGCAGACTTCAAAACTTAACCATGATGCATGAGACCTTAGTGATAGCCATTGGATATGAAACTAATGAGAATTCACTATCTGATCTTCAAAGGAATACTTAAATGACACCAATTGGAAGACTAGATAATGGGGCTAATCACAACATGATTTCAATGACATAAGTTATAACTTATGTGACTAGTAAACTACGATAGGAAATCAACATCAAAATAGAATTTCTATTTGGGCATCATGATTACAACCCTAGGGTTTAACTATTAAACCCTAATTCTGCTTGAGAGAAATCTTAATTTATTTTTAAGTGCATTATACATCTTCTAGATCTACACTATAGCTTTTTGAGAGGCTTTCAAAAAACCCATCCCTGTTCTAGTCTTTGATTTCTCTTTAGATGATTGGAAGAATACTTTACAGTTTCATAAAAATAATGCATGAAAACATTTGCAACACTCTAAGTAATTTTTTGTAATCTTGCCCCACATCTTCTAGAACTAGATTCGTACCATGCCATGTATCTCCTTAGACACCAATGAGATAATTTCCTTTCCAAGATTAGTTCCATCTCACCCCTGATCCCCTTTTGACATCAATGACAAGAATATGCTAACAATATCCCCTTGTGATTGATGGCAAAAAAATATTGACCCTTCAATTAATGGTATGATACCAATTGTAAATAGTAACATTAGTGCTCTATACCAATTGAACCATTTACACAATTCACTCTCCCTTTGACATGCATCTCTTCTCATTTTCATTTTGCATGTATTTCTCCCATGCTCATATTTTGAGCATTTTCTCACATTTCCCCCCTTTGAAATAAATGGAAAAGGGAAGACTCCCCTTGAAAATATACTTCCTCCTTGACAAGAAATTCAAAGAGAAAGTGGGAATCCTTGACTATGCAACTATCAAGTCATTAGAAATTTGTAAAACTAGTCTACTTGACTTGAAATTGTTCTCCATTACTAGGGATAAATGAAGTACCAATTAAGTTCCCCTTGGATTCATGCCCTATCACTAATATTTAGTCATATGTTGTGGGAGAATTCATTGCTATTTTTTTCCTTAGATATTCAAATTTTTCTTTAGGAAAAGGCTTGGTGAAAATTTCAACAACTTGTTCTTTTCTGGGAGAATACTCCATGCTGACTTCTTTTTATGCAACCTTCTCTTTGATGAAGTGATACTTGATGAACTTCAAAAAACATATTAAACTCATGGGAGGTGAATTCACCACCTCTGTCAACCCTCATGAATTTAATTTTCAAATTTACTTCATTCTCAACCATAGCCTTAAATTCCTTGAATCTATCTTTAATGCATTATATTTATCTCTAAGAAATGTAACCCATGTATACCTAGAGTAATAATCAATCAAAAGTATAAAGTACCTTTCACCTTGTAGACTTCCAACCCTGTAGGACCACATAGATTTGTATGAATCAAATCCATTACTCTGGTAGTATATTGTTCCTTTGATTTGAAGTTGTTTCTAGCTTGCTTTCCAAACTAATAATTCTCTCAAATAGCACTAACATGATTTGTAATCCTTAGTAAATCTCTTACAACTTGTAATACATTGATCCTCACCATATTATCAAAATTCATATGACACATCCTTCGGTGCCATAACCAATTGTCATTAATTTGAGACATAAACACTATCCATCAAAACCCTTGGGTTGAGATATATTTCCTTCAGACTTCTTTCTTGCAACAATCACTATTTTGGATCCTTTGGACTATTTCACATCTATCATCCTCAAATACAATGTTATATCCTTTACTACACATATGTCCAACACTCAAGAGATTATGCCTTAAACCCTTAACATATTATGTACATCATCAATATTACCATCAAAACATACTCAACCTATCCCACAAATCTTAGCACCAATATCATCTCCAAACATAACTAAGCCTCCATCACATTTTTCATGTTTAACAAACTTACTCATGTCACTATTCACATGATGTGAACAACCACTATCAGCAACCTAGTAGTTCTTTTCTTGTATAGCATGAAGGAAAGAAATCATAGTATATGCATCTTTCTCTGGAGGACTTTCCTTCACCTATATTTTAGATTTACTAGAATTAGATTCATCTTTTATAGCCAAGAAAAAGCATTCATAATCATCAAAATTTCCATAATTAGACTATTCATCAGAAATACCAACATCCTCATTCACATAGTATGCTCTCTTAATCACCTTTCCTTTGTTTACTTTGCTTAATCTATGCTTATTCTTCTTAGCTCTTTCTAGACATATTGAAGCATAATGACCTATTCTTGCACAACTAAAGCATTTAAAGGGTAACTTACCTTCATACTTACTAGAGCCTTTCCTCATCCTTCCCATAAAGTAAGCTTCTACTTTGAATTGACGTTCTCTTCATCTGGATCTTCAATTCTTGTAGCCTTGAAAAGAATTTATGTCTTCAATCCATTTCTCAAGTTAGGCTTTCTCATTTCATAAGATGTTAGAGTTCCCAATAACTGATCTTTAGTATAAGTTTTGTAATCTATGAATTCCTCAATATCAATTACTTTTTCACTATATGAATTAGGGAGATTTGTAAGAATATTATTCACAATCTTGGATTCATCTACTATAGCATCAAGTCCTTGCATTCCACCTACCAACTCATCCACTCTTTGTACATAGGATTTAATGTTCTCATCTTCAGACATATGCAGGATCTCAAACTGTTCCTCGAAATTCCGCGACTTTGCTTCTTTGACCTTTTCATCTCCTTTGTGGATCTTTTCTAAAGCATCCCAAAATTCTTTAGCAGTCTTCATATTTTTAACTTTAATCAACTCATAATTCGAAAGACTATTCTTCAGAATGAACTTATATTTTTCTTAATGTTCCTTGATTTCATTAGCCATACTTGGACCATTAGTACGAGTGTAAGTAATCTTATAAGCTTTCTCAACAACATATCCATAGTACTCCAGATATCCTTCCATATTTATTTTCCATATAGCATAATTAGTTCCATCAAACCTAGGATACTCAAAAGTGATCTTTCTCACCATCTTAGACCTTTCTTAAGTGGTTTATCTCCTCTCCAAGGAACTAAGATTTGATAGGAATTGTTGAAAAATACAACTCAAAGCGGGGGTGAATCAATTGTAACAAATTAAACCTTTAAAAATTCCACAAGAAATCAAATCAATCACAAATCCTTTACTCTACTAGTATAATTAATCATTAAGTGCAAAAGTAGAAACTAAAAAACATGAAACATGCAATAACACTAAATTTACATAAAAAACCCAATAAGGGAAAACCATGGTGAGTATTAGCTCACAATATACAGAATGTAAAAAATGATTACAAAAGTTCACTGCCACAGAAGGCTCATTGCCAAAACAAGACTTATTGTTTGGATCAAGACTCACTATCCAACAAGGTGTTGGTGTTTTTTTCTGCAACCCCCAATTCTAGGGAAAAATCGCAATGCCTAAACCAAGGGATCAAGAGGTTAAGACAAAGGTCTTGTACTATCAAAAAATTAGGAACAAGAAAGGCCAACAAACAAGGCTATGATTAGCCTTTTGCACTTTGAGCTCCAAAAAAATTGGAAGGGTGTTCCTATTCTAAGATTTGCACATTTAAGGGAATTTCCACAAAATAACACATTGTAGATTTGTAGCATGTGGATAGTTCTCAGATAAATGTATAAAGGAAATTATACATTTCATTGCATTTAGGCATAATCCCTTTGCACTTCAATCAACACTGAGAATAGATATTTAAATGAAGAGACATATTCACTTCAAATACACAAAGAAGTTACAAGAGAATCATTCTCAGTCATAACCCCATTGTTCTTTGATCTCCATGAAGATATAAAAAACCTAATAAATTAGACATAAAAATGGAAAAGATTCATTGAGATTTTAAATGGTGATTCCTTCCAGGCTTTGCATAAAATAAAACACTAGACCAATGCCCCATCCATAATAGAGTCAAAATGAAATACCCATTAGACAATAGCATGAAATGCATAATCATTGACCATTAAACCATTATTGCCTTACAATAATGGGGCCACTCATGGACATACAAAAAATATTCTTAATAATCTTGAATGAAACACATTATCTCGAATGTTTGATTAAAATCAAAATTAACCTATTCTTTGAAAAAGAAACATCAACCTAAACACCTACTACAGCAAATGTGCAACAAAAATCATTATAATCCTTCATTACTCTTATTGAATAAATAAGGCATACATTCTAGGAGACATTACTGCATGACATATTTTAATTCTGGCTGCAAAGTTAAATGCTTTCAATTATTAGAACAAATGATTACAGTATTTGAAAACTGCAATTTAAAGGAACTTGAAACCTATGCAGAAATCTTGTACAAAATTACAACATTTTTCTCAACCTGGAGAAATATGAACCTCTCTAAACGAAACTAGAAATTACATTTTAAGAGAAAAGAGAAGAGAAGATAGAAGCCATTTACTGGCTCCATTTTCACTTGCAAGTAAAAAATATCACTCCTAGGTAAAAACCCACTTACTGGCAATTGAAAATTTTATTTAACTTGCATTTTAAACTGAGCATAAAGTGTTTATTTTCAACCTTTGTTCCCCCACACCTAAGCTGGCATTTAAAAACATGATTTGAATCTTACTCTTCAACCTTCAAATCTTCCATTTCACACTGCAGCTTATTTGACATTTTGTCAAACAATTGCTTAGTAATCCATTTTACATTCAATATTATTTGCAATGATCCTGTTCACCTTTATTTCCATTTCAGTAGCCTTCCAAAATACTCATAACAATATTGAAAATATTGCAAAGGTATTTAGAAATAGTTTTTGGTCATGATAATGAATTGCTTATCGTTTTTCCCCCACAGGAAACCAAAAAATGTATAAAACTTTTCCTAAACTACTTCCTAGACATCAAAAATGGATTGGAAAAACTTTTGGATGAAGAAAGAATCATAATGAACTTGTAAACATTCCAAAAAAATTCCCCAAATACAAAAAAAACGTGATTGATCTTTAACTGCAGTAAATAAGAGGATCTTTTCAAATCATTCTCAATGATGCAAGGAATTTATTTGATTTTTAGGCATTGGAAGGACTGGGAGGGTTATTTCCTTGCTGATAAGCATTTTAAAATGCTTCACACAACAACCAGAAAATTGCAGGGGCGTGAAGGGAGTTGTAGGCAATTTTTGGAGGGTAAAATCAGCAAATGTCACCCATTTGAAAGCCTCAAAACCTCCCCAAAGCATTCAAACGTTGATGGGAGACCTATTTAACACATAATAAGCTTTGGGGAGCATCAAAAGAGCCAAAATGTGGCTTCCTAGCTAGCTTGCTCCCTTCATGAAACTTCTCCAAAATTCTTGTGCGGGATAGCAGGGAAAGACTTTGGGTGTAAAATTTTGACTTGTATTTCATATTGAAACATGTCAAAGTGTTTTCAAAGACCCCCCCTAACATTTAAAACACCAAAAATGCTTTAAATCTTGCAAAATTTTAAAGTTGCAAAGAGGAAAGAACAATATTCTTGCCGGAAAATTGGTGAAAAATTGTTGCTTGCAAATAGGACCACTTGGAGCCATGATTTTTTGCATAGAGACATTATCAATTCTTTAGAGAAAATCCATTTTCTCAAAACTTGCATCGTTGAGAGATTTATAGGACCTCCTTTGTAAACTGGCATGTCAGATGCCTTTGCTACAATTGAAATGCATTAAAATAATGCATCATATGATCTCAGATTTTGAAAAAAATAGAGTTGGAGAAGTTTTAGACCAAAATGAGAAATGTGTTTTCCTTAGAATTGAAAAGTTCAAAACTTTCTAAAACACCAATTTTGACCCGGTTGCAGTTAGAAAACAATTAGATAACACAACATAACTAATCGTGGGGGCCTAAAACTAAGCATGCATGTTACCATATACTAAATGAAGATGCTCACTGAGGCGATTTCCAATATGAGCTTTGAGTTACAAAATATTAATTGGCAAAGAGGGCCTCCAAGCTATATTCAACAAGATCTAGTCCTAGGCTCAATCGATGCATTGAAGAGATCTAAACACTTCAAATTTTTAAAATTTGAAGGCACCATTAGTGGATCATGTTCAAGGATGCATGCCCTTTGCAATCATGGTGAGATTCCAGATCTCTGGGGAGTAGACAAAGTGCCAAATCAATTGGGTTCTCTAGAATCGCTCCATTATGTTGCATTGGAACTCATTTTTCAAACTTCATTTGGTGGCTCTAGGCCCCTAAAAATGAATTACTAATATTTACCTCTATCAAAAACTCTGTTCTCTACTATTTATAGTAGGTTAAGTCTGAAAACACTGCCATGAACTACCCAGAAACAAACACTATCATTGGCATTGCTTACCATATCACTATTCTTTCCAATGTCACCACTAATTCTATCAATCCACAATATGTAATCAGACACTAATTGAAATCCATAATCATTGTGACATTTTACCTTGGCCAGTACATTGTCATGTTCCACTAAATGCTCATCCAAAGGAACTAAGAAATTAAAATGTTCATTGTCCATTTGACCATTGGCATCATCACACTTGACATCATATTCAGTTTGCACATCAAACTAAAAAAATTCCTAAACACCTTGTTGTGCTCTATGCAAACAACCCCAAGGTGTATCAAAAACTAAAAATGCATATTCAAGAGACTCCTTGAATTGGGCATCATGCAATGAGAATATATCTAGGCATTTTGATTCAGCTGGATCATAACACTCCTTGGTGTGATGGAAATGGATATCATATGCATCATCAACATCCCAAAAATAAGTAAATGCACTCATCTCATGTTCAATAATATATTTTGATTCATTTTTCAAATGATCACTCAGTTCAATATAAAATGCTTCAAAAGAAGGCTCAAACAATTCAAAACTAGCAAGGTCAACATAAAGAAACTCATGTGCATTGGTAATTTCATGTGCATGATTAATTGATAAGTGTATTGACCCAAATGTGAAAGATTCATTGCAATCAGAAGGTTGTCCATTAACAATTGAACAAGCATCTATGTTTTCCTCTAGAGAAATGTTTTCCTCATTGGATAAAAACATGTCCATATTCATATTGTGAAGACAAGAAAGATCAACAAAGAAGTGTGCTCATATTCAATTTCATATTGACTAACATCACACCCACTGTCATTTGCATCATTTGGCTGCTCTACACATTGATCAAAAAGTTTTGCAATGTTAACACAATCTAAAATTTTATTGTCATATAAATCAGTAGAATTTTCAATGTTATCAATGTGTAATAATGTTCATTCAACGTCCTTATGCTTGTCACAATGTACAACTTGATCATTCAACCTTGAACCCCTTTTTCCATCAATGTGCATATCATCATCCTCTTCATACATCACATTTTTTTTTTTATCTATGCTTCATATAAACAATCATGAACAATAGGGACATGAATACATTCATCATCATCTTTATCATCTTTGCATCTGTGTTCAGGATCAGAATACTGAAAACACACCTTCTTGTCTTCAAAGTCATCATCACTTATAGAATTAGTGTGCACCATTTATGGCAAACCCCAACTACATTCAATGTATTCATAAAATGGGATTTTTCATTAACTTGTGAACAAGTGACTTCATGAGAATTTGTATCATTGCATCCTTCATGTGTAGAAATTACTTCTAAGCCACCCTCATGGAAGAGTTCATAGTCTTCAAGAGAGCAATTAAAAAATCACTCTCATCATAATCCTCTTCACCAAGAAATTCATCACTAAATAAACTATGCTCAAAATTTTTAGAATGAATGCTTAAAATTTCATTTTCAAGATCATTATCACTAATTTCATGTGATGAGAAATCAGCAACACTTGCAAGTGTATCTTTAACTTCAACACTGGTATACAAATCAGCATATATGTTGCTTGTGGACTAATTGCAATCACCATCTTCATCCATACAACAACATGGATGTTCATTTTTTGATATACCCTTTTCACTTTTGCGTATCATGTTCAGATTTTTCTCAATGGGACAACTGCTATCTTCATTTTGAGACATCACATTTTCTACATAATTACATTGGGCTCCTTCAACACTCTTCATCCAATCAAGTACCTGATGAAAAATACGAGGTTTCAATTCTTTTGGAAAGGTACTTAGCCCTGACTCATAGATTTCTCAAAATAAATCAATCATGTTGAATCCTTAGGTCTAAAATTTTTGGGGACTTCCAACAAGGCATCCAAAAATATTGAGAAAAAATTATAGTGTGATTCTCCCTTGTGCCTCTTTATGTTGAACAATTCTTGAACAAAAGATATCTCGTCAACTTTTCTCAACTTTTGTTGATGTTTAACTTGGAGTTCACTATGATTTCTATGTTGTAGTGATGGAAAAATTGGAACAGTAGTAGAATTACCCTTTTGACAATCATTTCTAGTGTTTGATCCATGAATTTCATTTGCATGAGGTGTGCTAGAATAACCAACACTTGCAGCCATGTGTATCCTTTCATCATTGAATATATCAAATTGTTCTTAATATCCATAGCAATTTAATATGCCTAATGTAATGTTGCAAGCTCTTTATCTCTTAGTAGATAACTTATTTCATCATCAAATGCATCAAAGTATACAATCATAAATACATCATTTGGTCTCATGCTTTTAGGAATGTCACCTAATGTTCTTGAAAATCTAAGATTGAAAGCTGGGACTAACTCATATTCTTCTTTATGGATGTTATTAAGTTTTTGTCTCACTAAATGTGGATTAATTCTTCCTCCAAATTGTTCTATGAATGCTACCATGAACTCATTCCATGAAGAGATAGAACACATTGGAAAATATGAAAACCAGTCTCTAGCGTATTTCTTTAGATATTGAACAAAGAACTTCATGACAAAATCTTCATGACTTATCTCATAATCTCCTATCAAATCAGAAAATTCTTGCAGATGTTGAGATGTTGATTTAGATCTTTTCCCTTTGAACTTTGGCAAATGTTCCCTGAATTCATTAGGAGTAGGATGTGGAGAACCTTGAATACCATGAAAATTCAGTTGTTTATATCTTCCCACATAGAAACTTCTTTGATTACATGGCATGGATTGCACACTTTTCATGCTTTCATCATGCACCCCTCAGGGATGTACAAGTGAATGATACATTTTCTTACACTGCTTTACAAACTTCCAACATCAACTCTACAATTTAGCACTACCCTATTTCTTTCCTTTATCATTACCTTAAGATATTACAATGCATAACTCAAATACAACTACATCTAAGATCTTTCTAATGGGCAGATTTTAAGAACAAGCATATTTCTTCATTACAACATAGAAGCTACAAATTATACCTCAGAAGTATGAAAAAAATTTACCACTCCCATTCCCTTTCTTAGTGCTAAATTAACTTAATAAGGAATCACATTTTTTTTAAGAATTGAATACTTCTCATAAACTACTTTCAAACATAATAGTACTTTGTTTAAATTTATGAGAATACCTCGAAACTTGGAGTCGTTGCTAATGTTTCTTCTTGACTGAATTTTTTTGTAGATATGATATTTTCTTCAAATATTCAATAGGTTCTTTGGATAGAGTCACCACCTATCTTCACAGAGGACTAAACTTACAGCAATATGAAGCTCCTTCAAAAATAAATTTCCTTTTGGGTCTTCTTCCATAGCAGAGCCACACAAATTATTTGAAATTTTTCTACAAAAAACTCACTTCCAGGTATAAAAACTTCTCTATATCTAAATTAAATGTGCAAATTTACCAAAATATTGACTATGTCATGTAATAGTCTACAACTAGAGATTCAAAGTTCTCCCT
This sequence comes from Sequoia sempervirens, assembly GCA_007258455.2. Taxonomy (NCBI): domain Eukaryota; kingdom Viridiplantae; phylum Streptophyta; class Pinopsida; order Cupressales; family Cupressaceae; genus Sequoia; species Sequoia sempervirens. Next base: position 126,716,579 of record VDFB02193867.1, read on the forward strand.
AGCGGAGTCGTCAATTTGTTGGTGTTTTTTCCTATAACCCCCAATTCTAAGGAAAAAACACAATGCCTAAACAAAGGCATCATGAGGTTAATACAAAGATCTTGCACTATCAACAAATTAGGAACAAGAAAGCCCAATGAACAAGGGTATGATTAGCCTTTTTCCACTTTGAGCTCCACAAAACTCAGGAGGGTGTTCCTATTCAAAGATCTACACATTTAATGGAATTTCCACTAAAAAACACATTACAGATTTCTAGCATGTGGATAGTTATGAGATAAATGTATAAAGGACACTATATATTTCATTACATTTAGACATAATCCCTTTGCAACTTCAACACCGAGAATAGAGAAATTAAGAGACATCTTCACTTCAAATACACAAATAAGTTACAAGAGAATCATTCTCAATCATAACCCCAATGTTCTTTGATCTCCATGAAGATACAAAAAGCCTAATAAATTAGACATGAAAATAGAAAAGATTCATTGAGATTTTAAATGGTGATTCATTCTTGGGTTTGTACAAAAGGAAGCACTAGACCAATGCCCTATCCATAACAGAGTAAAAATGAAATACCCATCGGAAAATAGCATGAAATACAAAATCAGTGACCATTAAACCATTATTTCCTTACAATAATGGGGACTCTCATGGACATACAAAAAATATTCTTAATAATCTTGAATGAAACACATTATCCCCAATGTTTGATTAAAAGTGAAATTAACATATTCTTTGAACAAGAGTCATCAACCCAAACACCTATTGCAGCAAATGTGCAAAAAAATCATTATAATCTTTGATTACTCTGATTGAAGAAATAAGAGATACATTTTAGGATACATTAATGCATGACATATTTTAATTCTAGCTGCAAACTAAAATGCTTTCCATTATCTGAATAGATGATTATAGTATTTGAAAACTGAAATTTAAAGGACCTTGAAACCTATGCAGAAATCATATACAAAATTACAAAAAATTTCTCAATCTGGAGAAATGTGAACCTCTCCAAATGAAACTAGAAATTACATTTTAAGAGAAAAGAGAAGAGAAGATAAAATCCGTAAAAAGAATCCATCGTTGGAACATGGTATCTTTAGCTCCCTTGATTCTGTAACAGAATGGAATTTAGAAAATGCCTCTTTACTCTCCATTTTCCCTCTACTTTGTCTTCACTTGCAAATACGGTGCATCTTTTTACCTTACCTGTAAACATTCAATTATTGGCTCCATTTTCACTTCCAAGTGAAAAATATCACTCCTGGGTAAAAACCCACTTACTGGGAGTTGAAAATCTCATTTAACTTGCATTTTAAACTAATGAGAGAGTCTTCATTCTCAACCTTTGTTCCCTTGCAACTAAGCTGGCATTTAAAAACATGATTTGAATCCTACTTTTCAACCTTCAGATTTCCCATTTCACACTGCACCTTAATTGACATTTTGTCAAAAAATTGCTTAGTAATCCATTTTACCTACCATCTTATTTGCAATGATCATGTTCACCTTTATTTGCATTTCAGTAGCCTTCCAAAATTCTCCTAACATTGAAAATATTGCAGAGGTATTTAGAAATATCTCTTGGTCATAATAATGAATTGTTGACCATTTTTCCCACAGAGGCAACCAAAAAATGTATAATTTTTTTCCCAAACTGCTTCCTAGACATGAGAAATGGATTGGAAAATCTTTTGGATGAAGAAACAATCATAATGAACTTGCAAACATTCCAATATTTTGCCCCAAATGCAAAAAACGTGATTGATCATTAACTTCAGCAAATAAGAGAAGCTTTTCAAATTATTCTCAACAATGCAAGGAATTTATTTAATTGTTAGGAATTGGAAGGAGTGGGAGGGCATTTTCCTTGCTGATAAGCATTTTAAAATGCTTCAAACAACAATCAGAAAACTACAAGGGCGTGAAAGGAATTGTAGGCAATTTTTGGAGTGTAAAATCAGCAAATATCACCCACTTGAAAGCCTCAAAACCCCGCAAAGCATTAAAATGTGGATGGGAGACCTATTTAACCCATAAACAAGCTTTTGGCAGCCTAAAAAAAGCCAAAAAGTCACTTCCCTGCCAACCAACACCCTTCACAAAACCTCTCCAAAATTGTGGTAGCCTTGCGGGGAAAGGCTTTGGGTGTAAAAATTTTACTTTTATTTCATCTTGAAACATGTAAAAATGCTTTTGAAGAGCCCCCGTAACATTTAAAACACCAAAAATGCTTTAAATATTGCAAAATTTTGAAGTTACAAAGAGGAAAAAACAATTTTCTTGTTGACAAAATGGTGAAAAATGGATGCTTACAAATAGGACCACTTCGAGCCATGATTTTTTGTGTTGGGACATTGTCAATTATTTAGAGAAAACCCATTTGCTCAAAACTTGCATTGTCAAGATATTTATAGTGCCTTCTTTGTAAACTGGCATGTTAGATGTCTTTGCCGCAACTCAAATGCATTAAAATAATAAATCATATGATCTCTGATTTTGAAAAAAGTAGAGCTAGAGATGTTTTATACCAAAATGAGAAATGGGTTTCCCTTAGAATTGAAAAGTTCAAAACTTTTTGAAACTCTAATTTTGACTTGGTCGCAATCAAAAAATAATTAGATAACTCAGCATAACTCATTTTGGGGTCCTAAAATTGAGCAAGCATGTTACCATATGTCAAATGAATATGCTCACTAAGGGGATTTACAATATTAGCTTTGAGTTACAAAAAATTAGTCGATAAAGAGGGCATTTGGGCATATTCAGCAAGATGCAAGCCTAGGCTTGGTTGATGCATTGGAGAGATATAATCAGTTCAAATTTTGTAAATTTGAAGGTTTCATCAGTGGCTCATGTTTAGGGATGCATGCCCTTTGTGAGCATGGTGAGATTCCAAGTCTTTGGGGAGTAGACCAAGTTCCAAATCCATTGGGTGCTCTAGAATCGCTCCATTATGTTGCATTGGAACTCATTTTTCAAACTTCATTTGGTGGACCCAGGCCCCCAAAAATGAAATACCAATATTTACCTCTATCAAACACTCTGTTCTCTACTGTTTGCAGTAGTCTAAGTCTGAAAACACTACCATGAACTTCCCACAAATGAACACTATCGTTGACATGCCTTACCATATCATTGCTCTTTCCAATGTCATCACTAATTTTGTCAATCCACAATTTACAATCAGAGACTAACTAAAATCCATAATAATTGTGACATTTTACCTTGGCGAACACATTTTCATGTTCTACTAAATGTGCATGCAACTGAACTAAGAAATTAAAGCATTCATAGTCCATTTGACCATTGACATCATATTCAGTTTGCACATCAAACTGAAAACTTTCATAAACATCTTGTTGTGCTCTATGCAAACAACCCTGAGGTGTATCAAAAAGTAAAATTGCATATTCTAGAGCCTCCTTGAATTGAGTATCATGACATGAGCACATATCTAGGAATTTTGATTCAGCTACATCAGAGCATTCCTTGGTGTCATGGAAATGGAAATCATATGCATCATCAACATCCCAAAAATGATTAAATGCACTCATCTTAGGTTCAATAATATATTTTAATTCAATTTTCAAATTATCACTCATTTAAATATAAAATTCTTCGAAAGAAGGCTCAATCAATTCAGAACTAGGAAGGTCAGCAGAAAGAAACTCATGTGCATGATCAATTGATAAGTGTGTTGACCCAAATGTGAAAGATTCATTGCAATCAGAAGGTTTTCCATTAACAATTGAACAAGAATCTTTGTTTTCCTCCACAGAAATGCTTTCCTCATTCGATGAAAACATGTCCATATTCATAAGGTGAAGACAAGAAACATCAACAAAGAAGCACCAATATTTGATTTCTAATTGACTAACGTCAAACCCACTATCATTTGTATCATTTGGCTGCTCTACAAATTGATCAAATTTTTTTACAATGTCAACACAATCTAAAATTTTATTGTCACATAAATCAAAAAAAATTTCAATGTTATCAATGGGTAATAATGTTCATTTGAGGTCCTTATCCTTGTCACAATGTACAACTTGGTCATTCAACCTTGAACCCCTTTTTTCATTAAGATGCATATCATCATCCTCTTCATACATCACAATTTTTTCTATCTCTACTTCATATAAACAATCATGAGCAGTAGGGACATAAATACATTTATCAACATATTTATCATCTTTGCTTCTATATTAAGGATTAGAATATTGAAAAAGCACCTTCTTGTCTTCAAATGCATCACCACTCATAGAGTTAGTTTGCTTGATTGATACCAGACCCAAACTACATTTCATGTATTCAACAAATTGGATATTTTCATTCACCTGTGAACAAGTGACTTCATGAGCATTTTTATCATTGCATCCTTCATGTGTAGAAAGTACTTCTAAGCAACCCTCATGGAAGAATTCATTTTCTTCAAGAGAGCAATCAAAAACTTCACTCTGATCATGATCGTCTTCACTAGGCAATTCATCACTACACAAACTATGCTCAAATTTTTTAGAATGAATGCTTAAAATTTCATTTTCAAGATCATGATCACTAATTTGTGATGAGAAATCAGCAACACTTGCAAGTGTATATTTATCTTCATCATTGGTATACATATCAACATATATGTTGCTTGTGGACTGATTACAATCACTATCTTCATCCATACAACAAGATGGATGTTCATTTTTTGATATACCCTTTTCACTTTTGTGTATCATGTTTTGATTTTTCTCAATGGGATAGCTACTATCTTCATTTTGAGACATCACATTTTCTGCATAATTACATTAAGCTCCTTCAAAACTCTTCATCCAATCAAGTACCTAATCAAAACTGTGAGGTTTCAATTCTTTTGGCAAGGTACTCAGCCCTAGCTCAAATATTTAAAAAAATAAATCAATGCATGTTGAATCCTCAGGTCTGAATTTTTTTTGGACTTCCAGCAAGCCATCGAAAAAATCTTGAGAAAAAATCAAATTATAATTCTCCCTTTTTCCTCTTTATGTGAGACAATTCTTGAAAAAAAAATCTAATCAAATTTCCTCAAATTTTGTTGATGTTTAACATGGAGCTCACTATAATTTGTGTGTTGTAGTGATGAATAAATTGCAACAATAGCAGAATTAACCTCTTGATCATCATTTCTACTGTCTTATCCATTAATGACATTTGCATGAGGTGTGCTAGAATAACTAACACTTGCAGCCATGTATCCTTTCATCATTGAATATTTTAGATTGTTCTCAATATCCATGGTAATTTGGTACACCTGATGTAATGTTGCAAGATCTTTATCTCTTAGTAGATAATTTATTTCTTCATCAAATGCATCAAAGTATGCAATCAAACATACTACATCATTTGGTTTCATGCTTTCAAGAATGTCACCTAATTTTTTTGAACATCTGAGATTGAAAGCTAGGACTAACTCATCTTCTTCTTATTGGATGTTATTAAGTTTTTGTCTCACTAAATGTGGATTAATTCTTTCTCAAAATTTTTCTATGAATGCTACCATGAACTCATTCCATGAAGAGATATAAGACACTGGAAAATATGAAAACCAATCTCTAGCATCTTTCTTTAGAGATTGAACAAAGAACTTAATGACAACTTCTTCATCACTTATCTCATAATCTCCTATCAAATTGGAAAATTCTTGCAGATGTTGAGATGTTTATTTTTATCTTTTTCCTTTTAAACTTTGGAAAACTTACCCTAACTTCATTAGGAACAAGATTTGGGAAACCTTAAATACCATTAAAATTCAATGGTCTATATCTTCCCAAAGAGAAACTTCTTTGATTGCATGATAGGGGTTGCAAACTCTTCATGCTTACATCATGCGCCCCACAGGGATGTACAAGTGAATGATACATTTTCTTACACCCCTTTAAAAACTTCAAACATCATCTCTACAATTGATCACTACCCTATTTCTTGGTTTTATCATGACCTTAAGATATTGCAATATATAACTCAAATACAACTACATCTAAGATCTCTCTGATGGGCAGATTTTAAGAACAAACATACTTTGGAAAATTTACTGCTACCATCCCCTTTCTTAGTGCTTAGCTCACTTAATAGGGCATCAACATTTTTTTAATACTTGAATACTTGTCATAAACTTCTTTCAAACATAATAATACTTCATTTAAATTTATGAGAATACCTAGAAATTTGGAGCAGTTGCTAACCTTTCTTCTTCACTAAATGTTTTTCTACATTTGATATTTTCTTCAAATATTCAGTAGGTTCTTTGGAAAGAGTTGCCACCTCTCTTCATAGAGGACTGAACTTCAAGCAGTATGAAGCTCCTTCAAAACTGAATTTCCTTTTGGGTCTTCTTCCATAGTAGAGTCACACATATTCTTTGAAATTTTGTTGCATGTTCAAACTCACTTCCAGGTATAAAAACTTCTCTCTATCTGAACCAGATGTCCAAACTTACCAAACTCTTGACTCTATCACGTAATAGTCTACAAATGGAGATTCAAAGTTCTACCTAGCAAATTTTCCAACCTATTGGTGTTTTTTCCTGCAACCCCCAATTCTAAGGAAAAAACATAATGCCTAAACCAAGGGATCACGAGGTTAAGACAAAGGTCTTGTACTATCAACAAATTAGGAACAAGAAAGGCCAATGAACAAGGCTATGATTAGCCTTCTGCACTTTGAGCTCCACAAAACTTGAGAGGGTGTTCCTATTCAAAGATCTATACATTTAATGGAATTTCCACTAAACAACACATTGCAGATTTCTAGCATGTGGATAGTTCTCAAATAAATGTATAAAGGGAATTATACATTTCATTAGATTCAAACATAATCCCTTTGCACCATCAATCAACACTAAGAATAGATAAATTAAGAGACATCTTCACTTCAAATATACAAAGAAGTTACAAGAAAATCATTCTCAATCATAACCCCGGGGTAGAAGCACAATAGTGTGTCAGAATTTTGGCCAAATAAATAGTTCTGAGCGAACTATTTTTGGCTGGAAGGTATTCAGCCGACTCACTTTTTGCCAAAACCATGTGGTGGGTAGGTACTTTTTTGGCCGAGTAGGTTTCGGCCAAAAGTTACTCGATCGAATATGCCTAGCCAAAAACATGGAAAAAGTGATTGTATCTGGTATTTATACTAAGGAAATATCAAGGCATTTTTGGTCGAGTATGTTTCAGCCCAAACATGCTTGGCCGAAACCCTCTCCACCAAGAATGTCTAGTTGGCATCCTACATGGCAGCCAACTCATAATTTTTCAAAATTTTCTAAAACATTCAACTTTGGCAGAGTATTTCTCTAGTCAAAATGATCTTTCTGCAAAAAATAAAAATTCCCTTTTGTAGAGCTAAAAATGTAGAATCTAAATATATAATTTTTATAATATTTTGATTAGTTTTAATATATTTTATTTTTAAAATAATGCAAGTAGGTTTAAAAAAAAAAAGAAAAAGAGGTTGATTAGAAATTAAGAAAATAGATAGTAAAATTTATTAAAAAAATTTAAATCTTATATGGGGCACAAAAGGAGAGAGTCTTCTTCAAAAAGGGGGTATATTTTTTTTTTGAAAATGATTAAAAAAATTCAAAATAGTTGACAGCCCGTGAAAACTATCGAAATCTGGCATGTCTGACATTAAAATGTTATTATGAGAAAAATATACATCAAATGTGATTTTTTTCCATATACAAGATATTGAAGTTACCTATTTGGAGAAAAAAAAAAGGGAGAAATAAAGTTATTTTCAATTTGTTTCTTGATGGCCTGTGAAGTCACTCTTTTTTGAAAATTTCAAGATTCCAAAATTTTCCCTTAAATTGATAAAAACATAATGAAAACATTTTTTTAATTTTTTTTTTTAAATTACAGGAATAAATTACATCAAAAGTTCTAGATTTCATTAGTTTACACCATTTTGAAATTCAAAATATAAAGACCGCTTTTATGTGGTCGAAGTTCAGAATTTATTTTGTTGTTGCTTGATTCTTTTATAAAGTGTGACACAGGTTTGTGTTTTTACCCCACAATGTTCTTTCATCTCCATGAAGATACATAAAACCTAATAAATTAGACATGAAAATGGAAATGATTCATTGAGATTTTAAATAGTGATTCCTTCTAGGGTTTGTACAAAAGAAAACACTAGACCAGTGCCCTATCTATAATAGAATCAAAATGAAATGCCCATCAAACAATAGCATGAAATGCAAAATCAGTGACCACTAAATCATTATTTCCTTAAAATAATGGGACCTCTCATGGCCATACAAAAAAAATTCTTAATAATCTTGAATGAAACACATTATCCCCAATGTTTGATTAAAAACCAAATTAACCTATTCTTTGAACAAGAGCCCTCAACCCAAACACCTATTGTAGCAAATGTGCAACAAAAATCATTATAATTTTTTATTACTCTGATTGAAGAAATAAGGCATACATTCTAGAGGACACTATTGCATGACATATTTTAATTTTTGCTGCAAACTTAAATGCTTTCCATTATCTGAAGAGATGATTACAACATTTGAAAATTGAAATTTAAAGGACCTTTAAATCTATGTAGAAATACTGTACAAAATTATAACATTCTTCTCAACCTGGAGAAACTAGAATCTCTCCAAATAAAACTAGAAATAGCATTTTAAGAGAAAAGTGAAGACAAGATAGAAGCCCTAAAAATAATCCACCATTGGCACATGGAATATTCAGCTCCTTTGATTTTGCAACAGAATGACATTTAGAAAATGTCTCTTTACTCTCCATTTTCCCTCTACTTTGTCTTCACTTGCAAATCTCGTGCATCTTTTTACCCTACCTGTAAAAAGTCATTTATTGGCTCCATTTTCACTTGCAAGTGAAAAATATCATTCCTGGGTAAAACCCCACTTACTAGCAATTGAAAATTCCATTTAACTTGCATTTTAAACTGAGCATAGAGTCTTCATTTTCAACCTTTGTTCCCCTGCAACTAAGTTGGCATTTAAAAACATGATTTGAATCCTACTCTTCAACCTTTAGATCTCCCATTTCATAGTGCACCTTATTTGAAATTTTTTCAAACTAATCCATTTTACATGTGATCTTATTTGCAATGATGTTGTTCACCTTTATTTGTGTTTCAATGATCCTATTGCAGAGGTATTTAGAAATATTTTTTGGTCGCAATAATGAATTCTTGACAGTTTTTCCCTCACAGGAAACCAAAAAATGTATAAAACTTTTCCCAAACTAGTTCATGGACATGAGAAATGATTTGGAAATTTTTTTGGATGAAGAAACAATCATAATGAACTTGCAAACATACCAAAATTTTTCCCCAATTGAAAAAAACATGATTGATCTTTAACTTCAAAAAATAAGAGGAGATTTTCAAATCATTCTGAATGATGCAAGGGATTTATTTGATTGTTAGGAATTGGAAGGAGTGGGAGGGTGTTTTTCTTACTAATAAGAATTTTAAAATGCTTCAAACAACAATTAGAAAATTGCAGGGGCATGAAAGGAGTTGTAGGCAATTTTTGGAGCGTAAAATCAGAAAATATCACCCTTTTGAAAGCCTCAAAAATCCCCCAAAGAATTCAAATGTGGATGGGATACCTGTTTAACCCATAAAAAACATTTGGGAAGCCTCAAAATAGCCATAAAGTGGCTTTCCATCAACCCATGCCCTTCACATAACCTCTCCAAAATTCTGGCGAGTTGGTGGGGAAAGACTTTGGGTGTAAAATTTTGACTTGTATTTCATCTTGAAACATGTAAAAATTCTTTCAAAGACCCTCCCTAACGTTTAAAACACCAAAAATGCTTTAAGTCTTGCAAAAATTTGATGTTGCAAAGAGGAAAAAGAAATTTTCTTGCTGGAAAAATGGTGAAAAATTGCTGCTCACAAACAAGACCACTTGGAGCCATGATTTTTTGCATACAAAAATTATCAATTATTTATAACCAACACACTTTATCAAAACTTGCATCATCGAGATATTTCTAGGACCTCCTTTGTAAACTAGCATGTCAAATGCCTTTTCTGTAACTAAAAAGCATTAAAATAATGCATCATATGATCTTCAATTTTGACAAAACTAGAGCTGGAGATGTTTTGGACCAAACTGAGAAATGAGTTTCCCTTAGAATTGCAAAGTTTGAAACTTTCTGAAACACAAATTTTGACTTGGTCGTAGTGAGAAAACAATTAGATAACCCATTAGAACTCATCCTAAGGGCCTAAAACTAAGCAAGAATGTTACCATATGCCAAATGAATATGCTCACCAAGGGGATTTGCAATATGAAATTTGAGTTGAAAAATATTAATCGACAAAGAGAGCCTCCAGGGCATATTCAACAAGATGCAAGCCTAGGCTCGATCGATGCATTGAAGAGATATAAACACTTCAAATTTTGAAAATTTGAAGGTGCCATCACAAGGGTTAAACACCGAGTGATATCTCAATAGTGGCTTACACTTTTTGGCCAATCTTGATATTAAACTAATTTTTTTTAACTAAATCTTCACTTTTGAGCACCTATAACTGCTAAACCATGAGGAATTTGAAGATGATACAAACATGTGATATGTGACACTTTGTCTATAGATTCTAAATATATATTTTTTGAAAAATTTGAAATCAAATTGTATTTATTTTTCCATCTCCTTCGACAACTATTTTTTGGCATCAAACAACATTTTTAAAGAGTGATGTTCACCATAAACAACATAACTTTTTTTTTCTATGAAAGATAAAATTCTTTTTTTTTTGAATTTAGATTTTTAACTACGATATCTAGCACATTCATAATTTAGTTTCATAGTGTTTTTTTGAATTTTTCTATCTTAATTAAGTTTCGAAGTCAAAACAATTACAATTTAGAAATAGGACTAACCATAGACAACACATTTTTTTGTATGCATCAAAATTCAATTTAATATTTTTTTCTAGATTAAGGACATCAATGCCTAGAATGGACATATTTTTTAGAAATTTTTTTATAATCTATTCTTTTTCCACATGTGTAGAACATAGAGATTGAGTTTCAATGAAAAACCTAAATTCAGAAGAAATAAAAAATAAATATAATAATCAAAATAAATATTGTAGACATGGAAAATGTACTGACACACTGGATCCTGATTACTAACATCATTTCATCTGGAATCATCTTCTTAGCTAATCATCACAGTTCTTCATCCCTTAATTGAATAAATATTCATTTATTTGATTAAGTCATTCTCTCTTGCTAATTAAATTAATCAATTTGATTTAATTAATCCTATCTCTATTTAATTAAATAAATTAAACCTTATTTGGTTTAATCTAACATCATCCCCTTTAGTTAAATAAATCAAAATCTTTATTTAACTAAGTCGAAATCATTTTACTCTCAACTTTGATTTATTTAAATCCTAAAATCTAAGTCAAAATTGTCAAATCACCTAACATCATATTAATTAATCAAATCCTGATTAATGCTCACTCTAATCCAAGTCCCATCCTCTAGCTTTTTCCACTTGCACATGAAAATACATTTAATTAATTTATTAAATCCTTATTTTCTTTCAACTTGGCATCTTTAGGGGAATATTCCTTCAAGTTTGAAAATCCCTCCAAGTGGATTTTTCTTTCCAGCAAGACATTCATTCCCTCTTACATGTGCTTGTGCATTGAACCAAGTGGCATTTAATTCATTCTTTTCTCCCTCCAACAAGTCATTTCACAAATTTAAAATCCAACCTAATAACATTTATTGCACATACACATTTATCAAAATGTGCTCAAGCTTCCTCCATTTGTCACACCCCGCCGTGCGAACCCCAAAGGAACTAAAACAACGGAACAATTTTTTTTTTTTTTAAAGAATATAATAACATACTTAAGTATTACAACAACATTATATTAAGAGGCACAACTTGTTCCAATGGGGTACACGAAGTGACATGACTATTCTAACCCATAACATGATAATAAGATAACAATAATTAATCAATTAAATAAATCTATTAATTCTCATTTCATCATTTACATATCCATTAATCAATAACCATATTAACACCATAAACACATAAGACAAAACATGTAATTAGAATGATATAAAGTGATACATATTTCGATAGATACAACATAACATAACCAACTATTACAAATGACCGTTCTTGAATAAATACAAGGCTTGAAAATACATTACATCCCAAGAGATAATGAAATACAATTAACTGAAGATATAACACAATAACTACAGATACCAATTACATCGAGGTCATCCCAAACACACGTGGGAGATAATACAATGATAAATACATTACATCTGGGGTATACATACATCTGGTACAAAGAATCACTGGATCATCAACATCTTCCAAACCCTGCAAGAAAAGATACACCTGCAATAGAAGGGGAAACCCAACGGGGTGCGAAGCACGTTCCACCCAACCACCCCCGTGCTGAGAGTAGACAAGGAAGGGTCCCCTACCAAGCACGTCTAACAAAGACACAAAACTAACTCCAAGAAGACAACTTAACACCAAGACCACTAAATAGTCAACAACGACAAAGCCAAAAGGAACAACAAACCATTGATGCACATACAACCAGTCATAATCACAACATCAATGAAACTCCAAACATAATATCGAAACTCAAGACATAATAGCAAATACCATTTCCAACAATGACCAATGACAAATCAACAAATCACTTCCAGAGGACTTGAGTAAATCAACACAAATAGAATGTTAGATGAGAGTGTCATCGCATGGTTTCACATGGATTCTCCAGACAACCTATTACAAGGTGCCGCCTCCATCTCTACATGGATTCTCCAGACAACCCAGTTAAGGTGCCGCTTCCATCTATGGTTCTCCAGACGGCCTATCTCAAGGCGCCGCTCCATAGGGTCACTCATGCGGAGTCATTGACCTTTCGTGAGGACAAGGTAATGACCTTGCCAACCACGGCCTTCTCAGTCCCCTTTAGTCTATGATAGCACTAACAGGCAGACGAGGCTTCACAATTATCTTATTAGTGTTTAATCCCCACCCGTGGTTTATTACTTAAGTTATCACTGATTAATCTAACTCTATGTGGGTTACCCAGATAGCCCCTTTGTGCGCCGGCCCCCACTAGAGCCACTCTCTCTAGACACTCTAGCACACAAATATCCAACTGAATAGGATTGTATCAACAAGGAAAACTGAACCAACATTGGCTCAATCGCGAGGCACAACCCTCTCGCCCAAAATCACATGTATGACATTCATAAACGATACGATCCAAGTATACATCAATACCACATCCGAAGCCAAAACATATGGACAACATCAAAATACAAGATCGAACATAAATACAATGTCCCCGCCTCTGGAAGTCCTAAACACGACTTAGACTCCTATAACTGAATAAGATAACTCTAGGGTTTTCCCTCAGACCCAAATCCAAATTAAGGAAAGATCAAATTAGACATAAAGAACAATCACAAAAGTACATAACTCATAGACTACGCCAAACAAACTACAAGCACAACAAGTTTCACCAACTTCTTAAACCAAACTCGAAAAAGGTTCAACTAAATCCAAAACACACGAAGTATTCTCAATTTGTAAAATTGCACCATAACATTGCATCGTTTAATTTTTATAAATCACTTTAATAATAATCACAAAGTATATTTCCAATTACTTCAATTAAACTATAATATCATGTACAATGATAAATTTATCTCATAACTATAACATAAATGGCCATCCATTATATATATATATATATATATATATATATATATATATATATATATATATATATATATATATATATATTATAAAGTCTATCATGAAATTTATCTTAATTCCACATATATATACAAACATATATACACTTTTACACACACATATATTTATCTCATTTGTTTAATACTACACTAGCAAAATTGATCTATTAACCATTGAACTATGTATAATCCTATGTTTGAAAACAAAACATTATTAAAGAAAATGATAATTAACATAACATTAATATATATAATAATATATATTCTATATATTCAAATAACATAAAATATATATATTAATATATATATATTTAAATAACATTATTAACATTAATAACATTAATAACATTATGAACATAAATCTATAATCTATATATGCAAATAATATAAAATAAATATATGTATATATATTAATATATATATATTTAAATAATATAAAATATATATATATTAATATATATGTAAAGCATATTATAAAACATCCGCATAAACCAAAAAGAATGAATTTTAACTTTAAAACTGTTTTATTTTAAAATATGCGCAGTCCTTGGGAGGTACTGCAGACCTCCCAATGGGAGGTACGCAGCCCCCCCTGACTATGTACAGCAGTCAGGACTGCTGTGCGCAGTCTGGGAACTGCGCGCGGCCGAGGGTGGGTGGTACGGCTGCGCCGTCCACTCACCAATGAAGTTTTATTTGCATATATTTTTTATTTATTTTATTTTTTTAAACTTTTTCATTTAATTTAAAATTTTCGTTTCAAACAAAAATAAAATAAAACGAAAATTCGAAGCACGGGTCTATACAAACGATTTCACTGATAAAAATACTTCCACAAAATTTAACCTATAAATATTAATTTATATAATTTTTTATCTATTATATTTTGATATATTTTAATCAGATACTGTAGTATAAGTACCAAGTTCAGACACGGATTTTCACAACTGTATTTTATTCCAAGAAATTCACAAGTGTAGATTTTTATTTTTATTTTTCTTAAAGATAAGTAATAGATATATACATATATATATAATACATATATTTTGTTTTGTTTAATCTGTAACACTACATGAATTTATAACAGCAGGTATGTATATATCTATTTACTTAAAGAAAAACTTACAGAATAACTAATATGATCAATCAGATCTTTTTGTCAGATATAAAATAAATGGAGTAAATAATATAATTCCATAATAACAAATATATATATATATATATATTTTATTTCAAACAGTAAATTTCATTACTAAATCATATTAAAGACTTTTGAGAAGGGGTCAATGAAAGTTTTCTATAGAAGATTCAAAAATAAAACGATTCTTATATCAAATACAATGAATTTGCACAACTAAGTTATATTGAAGATTTTTTTTTTTTTTTAAAAAGAAAGATTCTACTGAAGTTTCTACAAAAGATTCGAGGGTTTCACTTGAATAAATTTCAAACCACATAATCTCTTTCTACAAATTTTTCAATACATGCATCAACAGATATTATTCAAAGCACAATGAAATAATAAATAGCAAAGGAAGAACCTGGAGTCCTTCGTCTGAAGAAGAATCCCCTTCTGAAAGCTCCTTTCGAATTCCTCCTGCAGCTCCTCCTCGGCTCTATCTATCTTCAAAACAATTATTTTCTCCTCTAGTTTTCCACAACAAAATTCTTTTCTTTTATTTTTATCTTTCTTTTCCCAGACCAAGAACCACAGAGTAGAAGTTCCCTCTCCTTGAATAATCTTCTCCTCCAAATAATAAATCAAAAATAAAACTCAATAAAGCTTCCCTGCTTTCTTTTCACAAAAGTCTCCTTCCTATTGGTCCTTTTCAGCTTTTAAAAGCACAAATTTATCTGCAGTTTGTAATTAAAATAATTTATTTAAACAAGATATTATCTATGCAAGATTTGCTAATTTAATATTAATAAAAATATATTATTTAATTATCTTCAACAATATTTATTTAATTTAATTATAATCAACAATATTAATTTAAAATAATTATTTACTCTTTTAATAACTTAAATCACTTTTTAATTTATAATATATTTAAATTTAATATTCGACTTAACACACAGTTAAATCAAACAACTAAACAACTTTAATCCATTATTTATAAAATAAGGTTAATTAACTAAACATGACCCATAAATCAACTGAATACCTCAACAAAACAAACTACACAAACAACTAGAATGAAAACCACAGTCATAACATGACTCACAACAGATGACGAACTTCAGACGGGGACGCTTCCAAACCTACTCCCTTTTTCAACATTTTTACTCGTTGGGATAATTGATTGCTCGCCATGTCCTGCCGAAGCAGGTGGAATTGAGACTTATTCCTGCATCCAAATAAACATCAAGTAGCACATGTATATATAAATATATAGTCAACATCCTACCGTGAGAAGGAATTGCAGTGTAGCAGGGCACTCGTGAACGAGTGATGCTACACTGTCCTCTCACCTAATCTATTCTAACAATTACAATATCCATAACAACTAGCATTTCTAACAAATTGATCATAATATAATATTCTAATTAACTACTGCATCATAACTAATCACTAAACCATTGCATTATAAAGTAACACAGAATTCAAATCACATGATCACCATACGATTATCACATCGACATTTAAAACATTAGAGAGAAAGCATTACCTAATAAAATAATCCAAACCCTACATATAGAGTATCATAAATCACAATAAAAATATCAATTGAAGCAATCAATTAAACTACACAACCACACACACCAAAACAATGAATCAGTCACCATCACAATTCAGTATCACCCTAACATATAAAGCAAACAATAGTAGTAAATAGTATCAGAAACATGGGGGTATTACATCCTCCCCCCCTTGAATATGGCTTACTCTTGGAAGCCAGTAACTATATATATATATAATAGATAAGATTAAGCATAAAACAAACATAGAGAGAAGACGCCACAAATATCTATAACTAACCACATAATCATTCATTTCCTATTACCATATTCCATAATTCCATACAATATAACACGCAAAAGCAACTCCAAAACCACATAGGATCAATCAGGCAATCGCTTGCACAATGAGGTAAAGCACAAGAAGACATACAAGGGTGGACATAACAACAAAGCTGGTTGTCATCCACCACACACAACACACAAAATTCACACACAACACAAATGTCCATAATGCACTCTTCAAGTAGGAAGGATATCGGTGCATTGTACACTACACCAAGGGTCCTATCCCTTCCACTAGTTTCCTGCACCATTGGGCCTACACCACGCAACAACTTCTGGGTAGCCAAGTCAGACCAACCCAAAAAGGAAAACATAAACTAACGAACAAAGCACCTAGGTCAACGCCATGGCTCATAACGCCTGGAGTATTACCTACGCAACTAACAACTTAATGGGTCCACATTATCCCAGAGTGCCCAGTGTTTAAACCTGGGCTCTGATACCAAGCTGTCACGCCCCGCCGTGCGAACCCCAAAGGAACTAAAACAACGAACAAATTTTTTTTTTAAAAGAATATAATAAACATACTTAAGTATTACAACAACATTATATTAAGAGGCACAACTTGTTCCAATGGGGTACACGAAGTGACATGACTATTCTAACCCATAACATGATAATAAGATAACAATAATTAATCAATTAAATAAATCTATTAATTCTCATTTCATCATTTACATATCCATTAATCAATAACCATATTAACACCATAAACACGTAAGACAAAACATGTAATTAGAATGATATAAAGTGATACATATTTCGATAGATACAACATAACATAACCAACTATTACAAATGACCGTTCTTGAATAAATACAAGGCTTGAAAATACATTACATCCCAAGAGATAATGAAATACAATTAACTGAAGATATAACACAATAACTATAGATACCAATTACATCGAGGTCATCCCAAACACACGTGGGAGATAATACAACGATAAATACATTACATCTGGGGTATACATACATCTGGTACAAAGAATCACTGGATCATCAACATCTTCCAAACCCTGCAAGAAAAGATACACCTGCAATAGAAGGGGAAACCCAACGGGGTGCGAAGCACATTCCACCCAACCACCCCCGTGCTGAGAGTAGACAAGGAAGGGTCCCCTACCAAGCACGTCTAACAAAGACACAAAACTAACTCCAAGAAGACAACTTAACACCAAGACCACTAAATACTCAACAACGACAAAGCCAAAAGGCACAACAAACCACTGATGCACATACAACCAGTCATAATCACAACATCAATGAAACTCCAAACATAATATCGAAACTCAAGACATAATAGCAAATACCATTTCCAACAATGACCAATGACAAATCAACAAATCACTACCAGAGGACTTGAGTAAATCAACACAAATAGAATGTTAGATGAGAGTGTCATCGCATGGTTTCACATGGATTCTCCAGACAACCTATTACAAGGTGCCGCCTCCATCTCTACATGGATTCTCCAGACAACCCAGTTAAGGTGCCGCTTCCATCTATGGTTCTCCAGACGGCCTATCTCAAGGCGCCGCTCCATAGGGTCACTCATGTGGAGTCATTGACCTTTCGTGAGGACAAGGTAATGACCTTGCCAACCACGGTCTTCTCAGTCCCCTTTAGTCTATGATAGCACTAACAGGCAGATGAGGCTTCACAATTATCTTATTAGTGTTTAATCCCCACCCGTGGTTTATTACATAAGTTATCACTGATTAATCTAACTCTATGTGGGTTACCTAGACAGCCCCTTTGTGCACCGGCCCCCACTAGAGCCACTCTCTCTAGACACTCTAGCACACAAATATCCAACTGAATAGGATTGTATCAACAAGGAAAACTGAACCAACATTGGCTCAATCGCGAGGCACAACCCTCTCGCCCAAAATCACATGTATGACATTCATAAACGATACGATCCAAGTATACATCAATACCACATCCGAAGCCAAAACATATGGACAACATCAAAATACAAGATCGAACATAAATACAATGTCCCCGCCTCTGGAAGTCCTAAACACGACTTAGACTCCTATAACTGAATAAGATAACTCTAGGGTTTTCCCTCAGACCCAAATCCGAATTAAGGAAAGATCAAATTAGACATAAAGAACAATCACAAAAGTACATAACTCATAGACTACGCCAAACAAACTACAAGCACAACAAGTTTCACCAACTTCTTAAACCAAACTCAAAAAAGGTTCAACTAAATCCAAAACACATGAAGTATTCTCAATTTGTAAAATTGCACTATAACATTGCATCGTTTAATTTTTATAAATCACTTTAATAATAATCACAAAGTATATTTCCAATTACTTCAATTAAACTATAATATCATGTACAATGATAAATTTATATCATAACTATAACATAAATGGCCATCCATTATATATATATATATATATATATATATATATATATATATATATATATATATATATATATATATATATATATATATATATATATATTCTAAAGTCTATCATGAAATTTATCTTAATTCCACATATATATACAAACATATATACACTTTTACACACACATATATTTATCTCATTTGTTTAATACTACACTAGCAAAATTGATCTATTAACCATTGAACTATGTATAATCCTGTGTTTGAAAACAAAACATTATTAAAGAAAATGATAATTAACATAACATTAATATATACAATAATATATATTCTATATATTCAAATAACATAAAATATATATATTAATATATATATATTTAAATAACATTATTAACATTATTAACATTAATAACATTATGAACATAAATCTGTAATCTATATATGCAAATAATATAAATAAATATATGTATATATATTAATATATATATATTTAAATAATATAAAATATATATATATTAATATATATGTAAAGCATATTATAAAACATCCGCATAAACCAAAAAGAATGAATTTTAACTTTAAAACTGTTTTATTTTAAAATATAGCCCTTAGAGGTAGTCGGACTCCCAAAGGAGGGTAATTTAGGCCCCTGATCAGCAGATATCAACAAAAGACTGCCGCGGGCGCAGCTCACTGATGCTAGCCTGGAATCACACATGTCAGGGTGGTGGTATTGGGTCACGTCATTCACTCACCAATGAAGTTTTATTTGCATAATTTTTTTTTTAAACTTTTTTTTTTAAACTTTTTCATTTAATTTAAAAATTTTGTTTCAAACAAAAATAAAATAAAACGAAAATTCGAAGCATGGGTCTATACAAACGATTTCACTGATAAAAATCCTTCCACAAAATTTAACCTATAAATATTAATTTATATAATTTTTTATCTATTATATTTTGATATATTTTAATCAGATACTATAGTATAAGTACCAAGTTCAGACATGGATTTTCACAACTATATTTTATTCCAAGAAATTCACAAGTGTAGATTTTTATTTTTATTTTTCTTAAAGATAAGTAATAGATATATACATATATATATAATACATATATTTTGTTTTGTTTAATCTGTAACACTACATGAATTTATAACAGCAGGTATGTATATATCGATTTACTTAAAGAAAAACTTACAGAATAACTAATATGATCAATCAGATCTTTTTGTCAGATATAAAATAAATGGAGTAAATAATATAATTCCATAATAACAAATATATATATATATATATATATATATATATATATATATATATATATATATTATTTCAAACAAAATTTCATTACTAAATCATATTAAAGACTTTTGAGAAGGGGTCAATGAAAGTTTTCTACAGAAGATTCAACAATAAAACGATTCTTATTTCAAATACAATGAATTTGCACAACTAAGTTATATTGAAGAATTTTATTTTTTATTTTTAAAAAGAAAGATTCTACTGAAGTTTCTACAAAAGATTCGAGGGTTTCACTTGAATAAATTTCAAACCACAGAATTTCTTTCTACAAATTTTTCAATACATGCATCAACAGATATTATTCAAAGCACAATGAAATAATAAATAGCAAAGGAAGAACTGGAGTCCTTCGTCTGAAGAAGAATCCCTTCAAAGCTCCTTTCGAATTCCTCCTGCAGCTCCTCCTCGGCTCTATCTATCTTCAAAACAATTATTTTCTCCTCCAGTTTTCCACAACAAAATTCTTTTCTTTTATTTTTATCTTTCTTTTCCCAGACCAAGAACCACAGAGTAGAAGTTCCCTCTCCCTGAATAATCTTCTCCTCCAAATAATAAATCAAAAATAAAACTCAATAAAGCTTCCCTGCTTTCTTTTCACAAAAGTCTCCTTCCTATTGGTCATTTTCAGCTTTTAAAAGCACAAATTTATCTACAGTTTGTAATTAAAATAATTTATTTAAACAAGATATTATCTATGCAAGATTTGCTAATTTAATATTAATAAAAATATATTATTTAATTATCTTCAACAATATTTATTTAATTTAATTATAATCAACAATATTAATTTAAAATAATTATTTACTCTTTTAATAACTTAAATCACTTTTTAATTTATAATATATTTAAATTTAATATTCGACTTAACACACAGTTAAATCAAACAACTAAACAACTTTAATCCATTATTTATAAAATAAGGTTAATTAACTAAACATGACCCATAAATCAACTGAATATCTCAACAAAACAAACTACACAAACAACTAGAATGAAACCACAGTCATAACATGACTCACAACAGACGACGGACTTGGGATGGGGACGCTTCCAAACCTACTCCCTTTTTCAACATTTTTACCCGTTGGGATAATTGATTGCTCGCCCTGTCCTGCCGAAGTAGGTGGAATCGAGACTTATTCCTACATCCAAATAAACGTCAAGTAGCACATGTATATATAAATATATAATCAACATCCTACCATGAGAAGGAATTGCAGTGTAGCAGGGCACTCGTGAACGAGTGATGCTACACTGTCCTCTCACCTAATCTATTCTAACAATTACAATATCCATAACAACTAGCATTTCTAACAAATTGATCATAAGATAATATTCTAATTAACTACTGCATCATAACTAATCACTAAACCATTGCATTATAAAGTAACACAGAATTCAAATCACATGATCACCATACGATTATCACATCGACATTTAAAACATTAGAGAGAAAGCATTACCTAATAAAATAATCCAAACCCTACATATAAGGTATCATAAATCACAATAAAAATATCAATTGAAGCAATCAATTAAACTACACAACCACACACACCAAAATGATGAATCAGTCACCATCACAATTCAGTATCACCCTAACATATAAAGAAAACAATAGTAGTAAATAGTATCAGAAACATGGGGATATTACACCATTCACATCTTGACAAGTGGCACTTGCCCATTTGATGTTGAATGATCCCACATTGCTTCATTTTGCTTATCCCTCCATTTTGTCTTTCAATAAATAGAATGCTTTCCTTTTTATTTTGGTATCCACAATTTGAGCAAGTTTACTATACTCAATTTCATCCTCAAAGCATATCCATTTTCATCCATTTTATCAAGTTTATAGCTAGGTTATTGTAGGTTTCTTCATGGAGTTCAATTGAATCAATCATCAAGGGGATCAATCTTCATCAAATCATCACAATCTTACTTAGGAGTTGGGAAAGGGATGATTTCCATATAAAATTGGCACCAATTCCGCCATGGGATTGAGGGTTTACTTGTTCAAATAAGATTTTAATCACTTTATTTTCTTTATTTTTCAATTTCTTTCATTTTTGAGCATTTTAGATGAATTTCATGGGGAATCTTGATTCTTACTTGCATTTGATCTAATATTGCATTTGTTTGCTATGTTTGTGCTAGTATAGGATTGGGGTTCTACATTTGATTCAAGGAGGGAAAATCTCAAGTTATAATAACGTTTTTAAACAAAATTTCATTTTTTTTTTCTATTTTTTTTGTGTGTCTATAGGAAACTACATGGCTAGTAGTCCAGTGGTGCCATACAATACCACTATCATCCCAGTGGTTCCATATAGTGACGCTTCAAACTCCAAACTCTGCCACTACAACTTTCCCACCCAGAAATTCAAATCTTCAAATTGCAACATTGGTTTGAACAATTATCAAGCGCTAGGATTTTCAAACTTCAAACTGTTTTGTTGACAAAAAATGATCTGCCATCACACTCTTTGTTCTGTTGTAGAGCACCACTTGCAAACCTCGCTATAAAGTGTTACTTATTTCTTCAAATAGCATTGCATATGTGGGTTGCGCCGCTAGGGTGGAGTAAAAGTCAAATTTCATTTTTTTTTAGACATGTGCTTTTTTTGTTTTGACCATTTGGAGTTACTTACCAATTTTCTACCTTTGTTTTCTTGAATTGATTAGTTGTGTAAGTGGAGGCAAGGAAGGAGAAAAAAAAAATTGAAGTATAACATTATTGGTCCATTGTATCAAGTGTATTTAGACACTCTTGGAAGAAACTATAATTCCTAATTTAAGGATTTTACCTCTTCAAGCTTTTAGGACTCACTAAGTTTTAATTTGGGTTTTAAACGAACAAGGGAAAATGTTAAAAAGAAATTTAGGAAAATTTACTAGATTTTCTTTAAGGTTAACAATTGAACAATCAAAATCTCACACTTCCTTTGGTGCTTAAAAATAAGTCACTCTTGCTTTGAAAGGATAAAATTAACATGTGCTTCTTTGTCTTGTAATCACTTACCCAAAATAATACCACCAAAAAGATGTATGCACTTCTCTCGCACCTCACAACAATCTTGAGAATCAAAAGGCTTTTTGGTGATTTTATGTTGTGTAAGTGATTGCCTCCACATTTCATTTGGGATTAAAATTTGACAAATTTTGTGAATGTGAGTGGAACATATCATGTGTATTCTCTCTTTGTGTCTCAACAAAGATCGATCAAATTACATATAAGTTTTCTACTTTTGTTTATCTTAGAGGGCCTGCCTTGTGGGAAAGATTAATCACCCAAGGGAATGACCCAACCAAAAACACACTAAAGCCAAGTGACTTCCAACCAGTATATAAGTGTGGGTATTGGAACAAAGGCCAGTATCATGAGGATAGTATCAATGAGAAGGACAACAATGGTCTCTCACCACATGGATTATCCCCCATGAATGAAATTCCCGCATTAAAACCCTTGTTTAGAAAAGACCAAAATCGTTGATCTATTTTTTGGTGCAAGAATGGTCATTTTGAAGCTACACCACACTTTTAAAACTTTTAGTAGAGATGTAAAGTATGCCATGGGATTTCCATGGGTATTGACGCTTGGCTTCCCCGTATAAGTGAGTGTCATGGAGAGGAGCCAGTGGGTTCAAGCATCTAACCATCTGCTAAAAGTAGGTGTAGCTGGACTTGTCCAAGTGGAGATTCAACAAATATAGTATTTCATATCCATAGGGTTGTGCATGTTCTTGGAAACAAAACACTTTTCTTGATTATAAACATTGGGAAAAAAAACATTCAACATTATCTTCAAATTTCAAACCCTTTAGGAACCAACTATCTTTCAAAAAATTCAAGTGTTATTTCTTTCCCTAGGGATTCTATCCTTAGAGGTTTCTAAACATATGGATTTATATCTCAATTTGTTTGCTAAATTCAACAATAGGTAAATTTTTCCTTGATTTCATTGAAGTTCCACATAATGTACTTTGTGAGATGAGAAGAAGTTTAGACATTAGACATCTAGTTCAAAACCTAATCAAGAATTGTTTGTGGTAAAAGGAAGACATTAAGCAAAGCTAAGAACAATTGAACCCCACACATGTGTCTCAAATGATTTCATGCAAGATCAAAATCTGGAAACCAAATTCAAAATCTCTTAGTCCAAAAGATCATAGAAATCATCTCTTAATGCTCTACGAATTCAAACAAATATTTATTTTCAACTTTTACAGAAAAGCTTAAGAAACAATCTCAATTTGTACACATTTTATTATTGTCAAAATCTAAGACCTTTTTAACAATTTTAGCATTTGTTTAGAGTAAAGTGTGTTCTTCAAAACTAATGTCTTGTAAACAAGAGTTCTTTTTAGGTACATGTAGGATCAAATTCAACCTTCATCCATTTTTCAAACATCAAACAAAAATCAGCTCACCAACAACTCTTGAAAATATTGAAATCATCCTTCATGCTAGACTTTTTGGAAAATCCATGAACCAAAATCCTTGAAACAAATCAAAATCCTTGAATCAAAACATCAAATCATATTTTTTATCTAAGCATATGTAGATGCATCTTTCACCATATGTTTAGTTGAATTGTAATCAAATCATCTTGTTTGGTTAGGTGTGGGTAGATGCATCCTTCTCCCTACACTTAGTCAAATTATCATCTTGTGAGAAAGTTTATCCCATAGATAACATCCAACATCTTGGGATCTCTTTGTTCATTATCTGAAATCAAAAAAATCCAAAATAAAATCAAGGTCAAAATCAAAATCCAAGTATCCAAAAAAGTCCCAAAAGTATAGCATCCCTCTCAAGATCTTCTAAGAGTTTAAACAATCCATATCATTCACCTTTCGCACATTTTACCATCACATATTTGATCCATAATCATCCTATATCTTCTCTTTTGAACCTCATTTTATGGTTCAAACAATATCGAAACACAAGAAGAACATGGAGACCAACAAATAAACATCAACTTCAAGTGACCTAAGCCAAACCAATTCCAAAATGAATCCCATTAGATCAATAAATCCCCTAACTAATCATCCTTCATCATCACAAAATCCTCAAGAGGAAGGTCAAGTAGAGGATATCACCAATAATTCCTTCAGGATGACACAAGATGAGATCACTGAAATTGTTCAAAATCTCGAGAATCATAGAATTCTTAGTATCATGATGAAGCTTCATCACTCACAATAGATGCTTGAATTAGCAAAACAAGGGGCTAAACCCTCTTCTAATTATGATGTGAGCACCATTATGAAACAATCTCTTGGGATCATGCCCCCAATATCATTCACACTCCCAATTTCATCCACACCTCCATTTCAAAGAATCACTCAATCCATCCCACAAATTACATCATCCATTGCTCCAACTCAACCCATTGTTAACAAAGGAAGCACATTTCTCAATGCACTACAAACACACCCCCTTGTGAATAATCAATATTTGGATGCAAACACTATCTTGGGGAAATCCATCCCCCAAAATCCATTACATCACATTTCCCCCTCACCTTTCATGATCCTAATGACCAATCATCATCATTTCATGCAACACCTCAAACCTCTCTCCCTTTGACCTCGTAAGGAGAAGATGAATTTTTTGGACCAGGGAGCATCTTTGACCCTTCATCTTCATCATTTCCCTAAGGGAGTATTCCACACACTTTTCCACCACTTCCACCCTTTCCATTAACATCCACATAAACTCTTGGTTTGGGGTTACCTCCATTACCCCCACTCATTCAAAACAATCCCCTAATCATCAATCAAAGCATCATACCAAATCCTCCCATTTTCCCATTGATATCGCAATAACAAATATCAACCATCCCAATAAAAAAAGCCACCATCCACTACACAAATCCCAACCATCAATACAATGGTGCCTCTCATTACAGCAACAAACACCATTCGAAATCTGCCACCACCTCCACCACCTCCACTAGCAAACACAAATATGCCAAACCAATATAGCATCATGTTACAAGCAACTCAACAAGATGACTATCAAAAGGCACTCTGAACAATCCAAAACTGACAAGCTACACAACTAGCTGCTCAACAAGTGCAAGCACAATTAGCTATACAACAAGCTATACAAACAACGCAAGCCGCACAAGCTGCTCAAGCCACTCAAGCTACTCAAGTCGCATAGGCTACACAAGTTTCCCAACAAGCACAAGCCCAAGTTCAGGAACAAGTGCAAGCTTGAGACCAATACCAAGCTCAACAAGCACAGTACCTCACACAACAAGAAGCAGACCCAAAAAATGCATACTAGCAAGCATTGAAGCAATACCAAGAGCAAGAAGAAGTAGCCCAACTAGCAGCCCAACAACAAGCATTGTTGGTACAACAACAACATCAAGCTCAATAGTAGGCATTATTAGCTCAATAGCAACAAGACCAACAACAAGCGTTGTTGATACAGTAGTGAGTACAAGCATACTTAGCACAAAAAAAATGTAAACACCATCCACCAACACACCAACCAATCCACCCACCACTCCAACAATTGAACCACCGCAAAACACCTTTATTCCATCCCCTAATCCTCAAGACAATGTGACATCACAAATCAAGTTGCTCTTGCAACAAGTGCTTGATCTTTAATCAGGGAAAACCACAAAGACACCCAACAACTTGTGCCCCTATCAATTTCACAGGAGTCTTGCAATGAAACCATTCCCGAAGGGATTTGAGATCCAAAAATTTGATAAATATCATGGGATAGGAAACCCTAAAGCTCCCATCAAGGAATTCTAGGTACAATGCATGGAAGTCACATATAACAATACATATCTGATGCAACTATTTCCTAGAAGTTTGGTTGGCCAAGCCATGGTGTGGTTCTCTTACCTTCGTCCTGGCATCAAAAAGTTCCAAGTGATAGTAGACATAGTCATAAAGAATTACACATTCAATATCAATATGGATGTCAGTCTAGAGGAACTATCAGCTCTTAAACAAAGTAAGAATGAATCATTTGCTTCCTTCCTACAACAATGGTGATCCAAGGCCAATAGGAGAAAATGGGCCATTCCTAAAGAAAAAAAAATTTGCACCATCATCTCCAATCTCAAAGGAGCCTTGGTATTCCATCTCAAGGTGCAAGGTATCATCACATATGAACAATTGATCTCCAAGGTACTTAACATTGAATGAGCCCTTATAGCACAAGTAGGGCACCTGCATATCCTGGACAACAAAACAATAGCCCATCCACCAGTTATAATGACAAAAATCACACATGGGCCAAAAAATAGAAACATTACCAATTATGGTGTCATCGACACTAAATTTTTCATCAATGCTCCTCGATAAAACACACTAGCACCCCAGCAACAACTCCAAAACAACAATCAAAACAATTGATAAGCTAACACTATGACTCAGTAGCTGAGTAATCAAATAGTCAACAATGTGAATGATCAAAGAGGGCCACCCAAATGAAACAAAAACTCCCCCAAGCATAAGTACACTACCCTTGGGGCAATGGATGAATCCATCATGAAGAGGCTAGTGGTAGAAAAAACTCATCACAATCCCTACCTATGGAAACTATCAAGAGCCCTTGGTAAAACAAATGTGGTACAATGAAAACCACCTTTGTGATTTCCACAAAATCAAGGGACACACAATTTCCAATTGTATGAGTTTGAAAAAATTAATTCAAGACCTCATTGATGATAAAATCATAAATGTGGAATAACCAGTGGGAAATTAGAATCTTAAGATATACACGAATCTAATGCCCAATCATAGCAAAAAATGGAACAATAAAAATTATAAAGGGAAAGGTGCATTCAAAAGTGTGAATCATGTGTATGACCATGTCATCGCATCCCTAGATGATTATTGCACTATTATCACCATCAAAGGAGACCAAGCTGATTGTGGAGTCACCATAAGATGTGGAAAAATCACCATCATAGATTCATCTCAACATCCTAAAGCACCCACTTCCAACTCGAGATCCATTTCCAGTGGCTATAATGTCCATGATTAGTTGAAAAGAACCCCAGCTCAAATCTCCATCATGGATTTTTTGAAGATTTCATTAGCCTACAAAAATATCCTTGAAGAAGCATTGACTTCATCCACCATCTCCGCGGATCTTGATGTTGAAAAATTCCAAGCTATGGTTGGAAACATCACTACCCCAAATCTTCTTACATTCTTTGATCAGTACTTTCCTACCCAACCATCTCACAATCGTGCACTCCATCTGGAGGTTCTAGTGCATAAGAACAAATTCAAGAGAGTCTTGGTGGATGGAGGTGTAGGATTAAACATCTATTCCCTCAAGCTCATAATGAATTTGGGAATCTCAGAGGATTCCATTCAAAAAGGAAAAGGCATCACAATCAGGGCCTATGATGATCATGAAAGATTGTCTCAAGGTACTATCCAACTCCTTATTCAAGTAGGGCCAACAATTATGGAAACCACCTATCAAATCCTCAACCTCGATTTTAATTACAACATTCTCTTAGGGCGTCCATGGATCCATGAGATGCAAGCAGTGGCATCAACTTTCCACCAATGTGTCAAGTTCACATACTCAGGCCAAGAGGTCACTATCCATGGGGATCATGAACCCTTTTCTGATTGCAAGTGCCTAGAAGCAAAATATTACAAAATCCCCCAAGTTCCCAAGAACGATGACAACACATCAACTTCATACATTGATCTGGCTACTCTCACCTCCACTTCTGTGAAAGAGACACCTGCCATCCCTGCCATCTCTGATATCAAGGTCATTATCTAGGACAATGGGTGTGAACATTATACCATTCCAAAAAATGCTTTTGTGGTAGGAGAGTTACCACAATCTCCCAGGTCACGAGGATGACCACAATCAAATGATTCCTCCTCATCTGAAACATTCATAGCAGGATCTTCCAACTTCAAAAGTTAGGGAGACCTAGGATGAGATGAAATAGAATAGAACCCATCCAACCTCCTATACCAAGACAATAGACCAGCAACTAATCTACCTATGGATGATAGCAGTAAAGGCTTACAAATGATGCTCACCATAGGCTATGGTGGAAACCAGAGGCTTGGATAGAATCACAATGGACTTGTAGTACCCATTATTCCTAAGACACAAATGAGAAATCTTGGCCTCAAAAGTACCCCTTCAAGTATAACCATACGTCACCGAAATTCCCCAGTTAAAGCAGTCAAGACTCCCCCTCAACCTATAGCAGTCGGACTTCACTTACCTGTATCTATAGGTTGAGTCATAGACAACTTCACATTTGACATAACAAATGTTTGTAGTAGTAGTGATGATCAGGAAGATGCCATAACTGACCTACCTATGCTTTTTGAGAATTCCTTTCTCCTCATGATTAGTACCATTTCATTTGATTCAACTAGTCAAACCCATGAAATCAACCTAGTTTACCCCTAGCTCATCAATTACAACCAACAAGGACCATCAGTTCTAGAAACTTTTGAAAAAAATGAGGCGCTCTCAAAATTCATGGGACTATTGGACATGGTGCCATATGGGGATCACAATGCCAGGTTTCATATAATTCTTGACACACAAGCTTACTAGAGGGAGATGATTGAGTCCTTTAGTTGCAAAAGAAAAAATTTGAGAATAATCTCAAGGTCTTTGAGTGAAAACCACAATGTGGTACTCTCTGACAAAAAATAATAAAAATAAAGGACGTATCCAATGGTGAAAACCTCTATGAGGCACCCGAGGATGAAGGATTCAATCTTCCTCTTAGAACTCTACATCAGGAAAAGTCAGTTGTTTTGGCCGAGAAGTGCAACCTGGTCAACTTGGGAAAATAGGAAACTCTGCATATCACATTTTATCTCGAATCATCAATGTCAAAAGAACAAGAGCTCCTAGCTACCTTCTTAAGGGAGATAAAGGTCAACTTTTCATGGAGCTATGTCGACATGCCTAGGATCAATCTAGAGATTATGGTCTATCATCTAGCCATTTACCCTAAAGCAAAGCTCGTTAGAAAAAAAACTCAAAAAAATGCATCCCTAGATAGTCTTATTGGTTAAAATGGAATTAAGGGTAGGATCATGATGGGCCAAAAAGTGGTAATATGATGGGTATGTATCTCATGACCTTTTTTAACCCAAAATTGATTAAACGAAAAGGTTTTTTAAAGGAGATTCTCAGCTTTCCACCAATATAAATTATGCCTTACTTTGAATCTAATAAGTAATTATTATTCATTTTCTATTTGAATTATGACTAAAGTTCTAATTGATAGGCTGATTGAAAAAGATCTATAGCTTTCAAATGGTATCACATTTTTTGAATCCAAAGTATGCATCACATTGTTTACTTCACACATTATAGGATTAAAAAAAGAAAAATTGAATTCCATAAAGTTTTGAGGTCCAAGTTAAGGTGGTCAGACATACGAGTTTTTAATATTTTTTAAAAGTTGTAATAAAAAAATCATAATTAATTATTTACTTGGAAACAAATTACAAAAATATATGCATCACATCGGTACATGAGTCCTCTACTTGTATCTAAGATATTATAAAAAAATATTATCATTTTATTGTGGTTAGGGTGGTCAGACAGACACCTACTTATTTTTTCTATAAAATTTAAGTACTATTGCATTGAAATTTCAAAGTTTCACCAAATAGATTTTTTTTCAAAAAAAAAAAACCTATTAGTTTATATATTATAGTCAATTTTCTATAGATTATATTCTTACATATTTTTGAAATAATATAGATAACTTATTCAAAATTTTCCATCAAATTGACTAACTTTTATTTTTTTGATTTTTTTGCCACTTAAGGGCCTGTTTTTTCCATGATGATCCTACACATACCCTTAAATAAGTTACTTGATACAAGGTTCACATGACCAATCGACTATCTAGAGTGGGTATCAAATTTGGTCCCAAAGACAACTTCTTGCTTCCCAACATTGATATGATTGAGGCATGACCGTGGGACATGAGATGCTTTCACTGATGGATGGATTCTCCAGGTATAACCAAATCATGATAGCCAAATAAGATCAACATAAAACAACTTTTACTTTCCCATAGGGGACATATTGTTGGAACGTGATGCCGTTTGGCCTAAAAAATGTTGGAGCAACATATCAGAGAGCCATGACCTTAATCTTTCATGACATGATTCATAAGACTGTGGAAGACTATGTCAATGACATATTCAAAAAATCTAGAAAGAGAAGAGACCATATAGCAACATTGAGTACCATATTTGATAGACTTGAGGAATACAGGGTTTACCTTAATCCAAAGAAGTGGGTCTTTGGCATACAATCAGGGAAGCTATTGGGATACATCGTATCTATGAGAGGAATTGAAATAAATCCTACTAAAGTAAAATCAATCCTCGATATGGAGGCACCTAAGACATTGAAGCAACTAAGAGGCCTATAAAGTAGGCTCCAGTCCATCCGTTGGTTCATAGCTCTGCTAGTAGACAAATTAGTCTCATATTCTCACCTATTCCAAAAGGAGGTAGCGTACAAATGGGATGACAAGTGTGATCAGGCCTTTAACAAGATCAAAGAGTATTTTCTCACACCTCCAGTGCTTATGCCACCAATCCAAGGAAAGCTACTAATCCTTTACATATCAGCAACAATAGTAGCTCTTGGTGCTCTCCTAGCTCAACACGATGAAAAAAAAATAGAGAGGGCCATATATTACATGAGATGAACCATGGTAGATTACGAGTTAAATTATTCCTTCTTCAAAAAAGCTTGTCTAGCAATCACTGATAATATTTGACTCAAAATTCGACAAAAGTTCCTCATAATTTCAATAAAATTTTGTCAAAATTATTTCATTGATTTTTTGATGAAATTTGAAACGTCAAAATTCTTACCTAGCCAACAACGCTAGGTCAGAATTTGACATTTCAAATTTTGTCAGAAAATTGATGAAATAATTTTGATGAAATTTCTTCAAAATTCCGATGAACTTTTGTCAGATTTTGAGTCAAAATGTATTAGTGAGTGGTTTTTTCCTCATAGAAGTTTAGACACTACACATTAACACACAAAATAAAACTCATTTCCAAGATCGATCCACTCAAATACCTTCTTTCCAAGGCAATGCTCACTAGAAGCATAGAAAAGTGGGTCATGATCCTATCAGAATATGACATTGAGTACATCGAACATAAGTCCATCAAAGGGAAAGCTATTGCAGACCAATTGGAAGAAGTACCAATGTACTCAGAGAACCCGCTAATTTCAGAGTTCCCTAATGAATCCATTTTCAACTTGAGCATAGAAAACCACTGGAATTTATACTTTGATGGTTCCTACACACAACATGGATTGGGAGTGAGGGTCTTTTTCATCACTCCATAGGGAGACTGTATACCAAGATCCTAGAAGTTGGCATTTCCTTGCACAAATAATATAG
Source organism: Sequoia sempervirens (assembly GCA_007258455.2). Taxonomy (NCBI): domain Eukaryota; kingdom Viridiplantae; phylum Streptophyta; class Pinopsida; order Cupressales; family Cupressaceae; genus Sequoia; species Sequoia sempervirens. Next base: position 126,749,498 of record VDFB02193867.1, read on the forward strand.
TAGAATATGACGCTCTAACCATGGGACTTAGAATAGCAATACAATGGCATATCATGGCTCTCAATGTATATGGGGATTCATAGCTAATAATCAATCAAGTTTATGATGAATACCAAACTAAGGACAAAAAGATAACTCCATACAAGAAATTGGTGGAAAGCCTTAAGGAGTCCTTCATTGAGATCACATTCGAGTAGATACCTAGAGAAAATAATAGAGAAGCAGATGCCATGATGACAATTGGATCCCTACTAGACATCCCTTGCAATGTCCAAAAACATGAATTCCTAGTAGAGTAGCTTCTCATGTCTGAATTTGAGGTAATAGTGTTAGAATTTGTGTGCGAAATCATTGGTCCTAGTGATCCTTGGTACCTCAAACCTTAAGAAAACCTTTGTCAAGAAAGCATCATGTTTCGTCATCCTAGGAGATATCCTTTACCAAAGAAGCATTGAAGGAACCCCGTTATGTTGCTTAAACATTGAAGAAGTCTTGACCACTTTAATTGAGGTACATAATGGTATTTGTGGTTCACACTTGAGTGGAATGACCTTGGCCAAGAAATTTCTGAGGATGGGGTACTATTGGCCTACTATGGAAAGAGAAGAACATGACTATGTCAGAAGGTGTCTACAATGTTAGTAGCATGGGGACCTCATCTATGCACCAGCTTAGGAGCTCCATACAATTGTCACACCATGGCCCTTTTCATAGTGGGGGCTTGATCTCATTGGAAAAATCACCCCCACCTCATCTAGTGGCCACAAGTTTATCATCACCACCACTGAGTATTTCACCAAGTGGGTGGAATCCATCCCCATGAAATACATCACTAGAAATAAGATATCAAAGTTCATCCTAAACTATTTAATATGCCACTACGGTGTCCCACAAGCCATTATTTTAGATGATGGGACACCCTTCAAGAATCATGATGTTTGCGAACTATGCTACCACTTCAAAATCAAACATCTCTTTTCCACCCCATATTATCCCCAAGGAAATGGCCAAGAAGAAGCCACCAATAAAACCATTATGAAGATCCTCAAGAAAATAGTCAATGACGCAAGTTGTGACTGGCATCTATAGCTAAATATTTCCCTATAGGCCTATCAAACTAGTATTGACACACCCACAGGTGCCAACCCCTTTTCCCTGGTCTATGGATTAGAAACCATACTCCCCATCAAGATTGAGTTCCTGTCACTAAGAATACAACTCTAGAACCTCATCACGGATGAGGAATATCGGGTATCAAGACTGAACGAGCTGGAACTACCAGACGAATGGGGAATGGAGGCCTTCAATCATCTATAGGTATATCATAACCGACTCAATAGGAGTTATAATAGGAAGATTAGGAGCAGGACCATCTAGGTCAGAGAACTTGTGCTAAAGGATAACTAGATGAACATCCCAAACCTAAATGGTAAAGGAAAATTTGAACCCAACTGGTTGGGGCCATTCGTCATCACAGTGACCTATAAGTTAGGGGCATATCAGTTATCAACACTAGAAGGTGAACCTCTATAGGAGCCCATGAACAACTCCTATCTCAAAAAGTTGTATGCCTAGTCCTTCAAGGTATAGAACCAAAAATACAAAAAAAAAAAAAATGTCTTCAAAAAATGGTTACCCTAATGAAAACCTAGAAAACAAGCATCTTGGTGACAACAAAAAAATTAGAAAATAAAAAAATCTAAAAAAAATCTGAAAAAGGATTAAAAACAGTAAAGAGAAAAATTGTCCTCAAGTGAAAACCACTTTGTGTAGAAGTTGTGAAAGCCAACCTCACAGACCCCGAAGATCACCTGCATGCAAATAACCTATCACAAAAAGAATACATTTGGGACAAAAGGAAAAGGTGATCTGAAAGCTGAAAATGTATTAATTAGAGAGAGATAAAATATAATGATCAATCCTTATAAAAAGAGATTGTGCAACCCTAAAGAAACCCTAATAGGTAGACATTTAATAATTAATATAATTATTAAATGTCACAATATGCAAACTAAAGTGAAATCTTAAGAGAGGAATAAAGGTAACTTAATTAACATAATTAAGTTAAAATATTTACTCTAACACTCCCCCTTAAGATGAGCAAGAGTGCAGCTACAAACATGTGCAAGAAGGAAAAGGTAACTACAATGCATGAAAAAAAACAAGGGTCCCAACAACTAGGCTTAATCAGGTACCCAAATACAACCAAATCTCTGTAAAGTGGAGAAAGGGAGAAAACCTCATGGGAAAAAAACTCCCCCCCAAAAGAGAGAAAAGAAAAGAATGAAATGCACTAATGAAAGAAGGATAGGAGGTGGATTACATGATACTCACCATAGAAAGCTTCTATTATATATCTACATATACAATGGTCTCCATAGGAGAGATATAAAGAGACAGGAAGCCCCCCCCACAATGAAGAAACTCCTATCACAATGGTAGATGCTTGATGTAGAATCCAAAATGAGATCCTGAAGTAGAAAATAATATTCCTCCCCTTGGGAAGAAATGGATCCAAAGGATGATGTCGAAGAAACCCTATGAAGAGTGATGAACCAATCTATCTGAAGATGTGTGACATGATAGAATGTTGAAGAATCTTTCTGTCTGAACTAAAACAAATGATGTCAAATCCAAATTGATGTGGAGAATCCTAAAATGCAACCTCTGAATGCACAAATAATGGTGGGTGTACAATGATAACCTGACTGTCAAGGTAGAGGAGATGAATGTCCTCAAAATAATCCTCAAGATCTACAATATGAGACTCAACAAAAAAGAATGTGTCTACAAGATAAGAATCCCATGATGTAGCAGATAATGAATGACCAAGATGGTCATGATGCTAAACTAAATCCATAGGGGATAATGTGGAGATATATATGTCATCAAGAACAACATATGATACATGTATAATCTTAGTCTAAAGAGTAGGAATTGTGAGACAAGCCTCTAATTCATCAGAACATGGAAGGGTGTCTAAATACTCAAGCTCCTCTAAAGTATCATGTTCAAAGGGTGTATTATCTCTCCAAGAAATGGGTAAGAGATAATCTAAAGTAGGATCCTTTGGGAATGGAGAGAGATTGGGGTCTCCATAGATCTCCCAAAGACATGTCCAAAGTGGGTGGGAACAATTAATATCTGATATAGCCCACGCACTATCATCATCAACACTAGAAAATATAAGTCCTACTATGTGATCTCTAATGATATCCAAAGCTAGTTTTCCCTCTAAAGTGGTTGGTTCAGGTATGAGATCATACAAATAAGGAAAAATATTCAGCCACCTAGATAATGTGTAAGTATTCCCTTTCCCCATGACTCATAATTACCCCGTTCTAGAATTACAACTGAAGTGTGACTAGAAAAACCCATGAAAACTCTTTAAAATAAAAAATATGATAAAACTGATCTTACAACATGTAGATCAAATGAAATAGAGCCTAATGACACAAACAAGAGGTTCCCAAGTGTCAAAATGTCCAAGTAATTAAGCAAACTGTGAAAACATAAAATACTCAATAAAAAATACCTAGGGAAGAATCTGGGAAAATAAGTTCGATCATTGTGTAGAACATTGAACCATCTTTTTGACCCCTATTATTTTGTGAAAAATGGAGCTCGAACGCAAAAGTTATGCCCTCCAGAGTGCAAAAACCATGATCTGACTTTGACTAAGGAAAAAATCATCAAAACAGAAAAATCTAAAAACCACATCAACACCATCAGATCGGTGTCGGAACCCACTTTCCGACGATATCTCATTTTTGAAAAACTAACACTATATGCTCAAAATATGACCATTTTACTAAATATGCTTATTTAGGATTTAAACCAAACATTTTATTAATTAGAAGATTAAAAAATTAATAAAATATTCAGTTGTACCTTCATGGCACAAAAATCAAAAGGGCACATAAATTGATGCAAAATGACACGAAAATTGAGGGAGCTCAAAATTGATGCAGACACCAAAAAAAATGGAATGAAAATCGAGGCATCTGTATGGATTTGTACAATCATACAAATTTTTTGGCAATTTTTTTGAGATTCCTCAAAAAGACTAAAAAATCAATTTTCAAAAAATCCTATCATATTTTATATAAAAATAGGAGTTTTTGGGCCTTCTGAGTGCACCCACGAGGTCCGTTTTGCACCAACATGCATTTTTTCAGAGATAGAGGTCAATTTTTTTCAAAAAATGATGGAAACCCCTCTGATCTGGTAAAAAATACCAGGAATGAAACCCTTGCATAGAAAAAAACTTGGTAAGCTAAAATCTTCAAAAAATGAATAGGAAGTCGTAGATCTGGAGCTCTGATACCATGTTGAAGTTGTGACAACCAACCTCATAGACCCCAAAGATCACCTACATGCAAATAACCTGTCACAAAAAGAAGACATTTGAGACAAAAGGAAAAGGTGCTCTGAAAGCTGAAAATGTATTAATCAGAGAGAGATAAAATGTACAATGATCAATCCTTATAAAAGGAGATTGTGCAACCCTAAAGAAACCCTAATAGGTAGACATTTAATGATTAATATAATTATTAAATTTCACAATATGAAAACTAAAGTGAAATATTAAGAGAGGAATAAAGGTAACGTAATTAACATAATTAAGGTAAAAAATTTACTCTAACACTTCGGTGGCACTTTGGGCGAGTACCTTGGTTAAAACCTGGAAAATAGGTGTCTTGCATAAATAAGCACTTTCCATCCACCAAAATCTTCATGGCTTGTTCTGCATCATCCATCCATTGTGCTTCCATTATCTATCAGATTCTATATCTCCATCCATCATCTATCGCATTTGCATTATAGCTTGGTCCTTTGTTCATGTCATGATCCTTCCTAATACTACTCGACCCATCCTCAAGGTCGGTTTGTCTTACCTTTATCAAAATATTCTATTGCATCATGTTGGGGGCATGTTCTCATTGGAATCGATTTTTGTATGTTCTTGAAGTCCCCAAAATAAAAATAAAAAAATCATAAAATCCAAAAATCCAAAAATAGGTGAAAAGGTCAGTCAAAAAATAAAAAAATAGTCATCTTGTTGAACTATGAGTCTCTGAGCCTTGAATGTAGGAATGGTTGATCTTTGATCTTCCCCTGAGACACTTAGGTCAATCCTTTAGGGGTCCGCCATAATAAAATGGTAGTCCATTTGTTGATATCTCATCAATAATTGAGTCTATGTTAGTCAAACTATGTGGTGTCTACGTGTATAACATAGGCAAGGCTAATCTGTTGATCAGCCCTTAAGGCCCCTAGGATAGGTCTTTAGGCTAGTCTCTTGGAAAAATCTTAGAAAGCCTCAAAACATTTGAAAATTTGAAAATAAAAACATCTGAAAAATCTCAAAAATACCAAAAAAATAGCCTCAAAACATTTCAAAACATCTAAAACATCCAAATATTTGAAAAAATTTATCCACCCTCATCTTTCTTTTACCATAAATAAAAATCACTCATAATAAATCATTGTCATCCTCAAGCTTTGGTGAAGCAGTCGAAAACAAGGCTAGCAAGTTAAAAGTTAAAAATTAAATGTCAAGGTCTCGAGTCTAGGTCAGTAAGTAAAAAACTTGGTCAACTCTTTGTGTCAATAGCCTATCATCGAGTTAGTCCAAAATCAATCATTTGATATCGTCATGTCCTAGGATGCATCCTTCCTACAATGGACATCAAAATCAAGCATCACCATAGTTTAGTTTTGGCTAGCAGTATTGAAGAACATTAGCTTGTTTGTTTAATTTATCTTTGTCTATTGACTTATCCTTTTGTGCTCATTTCAATGACCTCTCGATGATGTCCCAAACAAAGGGATTTAGAAGGAAAGGAATGGGGTAATGATCATTATATTTCTATTTGTTGCACTTGTTGGATATTCTTGTAATATAACTTGGTCATGCATGCTTTGTTTGGGTGTAGAGAAGGTATTTTAGATATATTGTTGACCACACAGGAATTCCTTCCTATGTGCTTGTTGGATATTCTTGTAATATAACTTGGTCATGCATGCTTTGTTTTGGGTGTAGGGAAGGTATTTTAGATATCTTGTTGACCACATAGGAATTCCTCCCTACGTTTTGGTTTGGGATGTTTAGAATATCTAAACTACATTTTAAATAAGGTTATGTATGCCAAATGTGAATAGGAGTACTCATATCCAATTGTCGAGTCAAAGTCCATCATACTAGGCACAACGCCATCTTGGTTCTTTATAGGTGGATACATTACACTTATGTGTGTTATCAAACATGAGGTAATTGGTCCTTTTAAAATCCCAACTCCTTAGTAAGTGAATCATCACCATGATCATCATCATTATCATCTTGTGACTTGTTGGAGTCTCTTTCTTTTTTCTATCTTCTTTCTATGCTAACATGGTACCATGAAATTTAATCACAAATCATTATCGCCAATGCATCCATCCTACATCCATAAACCATCGACATACTACACATCATATCATATCATATAAGAAACACTAATCATTTCACATGCATGTTCATCATCATAATATAGATATCTTAGTCTAAGCATCTCATAAACCATATATTTCCATAAAAAATCCATTGCATAACCATATAGGCATCATCATTTAAGTTGTTTAGGATAATATAGATTTGTTATTCTAAGCATCTCACATGCATTATATAAGAATAAAAGAAACCATCCCATATGCAGATCATTAAACTCATATCACATACCTCATAAAAACATCCATTGCATCATCATAAAGAGCATATCATGTGCATCATTTACATAGGCATTAAAAACATCCATCTCATCATATACATACATATAATCCATTTGCATAACAAAGGCATCATATCATAAACATCATACATCATTCCATATCATATGCATCACCATATCATATTATCATCATATCATCATAAGTGCATTGCCATATCATGCATGAGAAAACTACTAAAAAGAAAAATATTGCATCTCATATATTTTATCATCCATTAGGTGCATAATATAGATTTGTTAGTCTAAGCAATTGTATATCATAAAATTTTTCATTATCCATACATCATCATTAAAAAGTGCATAGAGAAAGATATTGAAAGAAAAATTCATCCATAAATCATTGCATCACATAACATCATCGCATTGCATCACATGTAAACCATCGCATATAGAAAGTAAAATCCATCCATAATGCATAAAATAGAATAGGACACATCATCGAATCATCGCATCTCATATATATCATCAAATAATATACTGTCATTGTACAAATCTAGATCAAGTGTGTATCAAATACATAAAGTACAATGGCCCATAGGGCTTTCAAAAATTAGCCCATGGGGCACAAAAAGAATCTTGTCTCTGATCAAAAATTTGGCTAACATTGCTAGCTGCCCTCATCCTCACGAGCTTGTCTCTCTTTGTGATCCTCGGGGGCTCTGTAACTTTTCTACTAGGAAAATTTTGGGACTCAGGATGCTCAGCGTACGGCCTGATGATAATGAACCCTATAATAATTAGCATCTCTGACCGCCTCCATGTATGCTCATAACAACACTGAACTTTGAGAGGAAGAGGCAAACATGCTCTCAAGCTACTAATGGTGGCCCATCTCTTGAGAAGCCCTAAGCTCTATAAACTACCTCTACTAGACAATTTGATCTCTCTCCTATCTCAGCTAGTCCCTCTCTACCATCAAGGCAACAACTTTTCCATGTAGCCCTACAACCTATACCCGCACCTACTGAATTTCAGCATTCCCTTGATCTGGTGGTGGTGGAGGTCCCTGATCTCTCTATGGCATTTGGTCCACCTACATGTCTTGCGCCCTATAATCCTACTCCTATTGCCATGGATCCTGATCTTGCCTATGCTAATCTAGTTGTTGGTCAAGCTGCTGATCTTGTGGGCCCCTATCCTGATCTAGCTGATGTGGTGGCCCATCTCTATCCTCATCTCCATCTGTAACCCTTGGCCTCCCTAGCCCAGCCTAAACCTACTCCTCTACCTCTAGCCTTGCATCATGTGGATGGTGTGACTAGTACTTTCAATATGAGAGGTCACTAGAACCAATCTTTGTAGGCCTGAGTAGTACCTGAATCAAACTAACCCTAATCATATAGCCATGGCCTAGCCACCAACTGAATGAAACTATGTACCACCTTAGCTATAGGTATGTATTAGCCCCATGAGGTCTCCCTCATAGTATGTAAAAATATCACAATATATTGGTAATTGGGCATGCCCTGGGGCTCCCTGAACTATCTTTGAATGTGGCCCAATAGGTATCTCTCTATCATCATATGCTCGCTGCCCTGCATAAGTTTGTCCTATCGAGCGAAAAAGAGCTATTGCACATCATCATACCATGTAGGCCATCCAATATATGGCCACCATGTGAAGGCTCACATGTCATCAATGACTCTCCTCCAATGAGGAATCTCATGTTTTCCCATGTGTGTGAATGAGATAGCTCCTCTATACCACCAAACAACTAGATCATTTGGCTCCATATCAACTATAACAACTCTCAGACAAAGAACAATGATGTGCTTCCAAGCCCAAATGTGGAGAATTGTTACCCCAACCTCGATGGCTCTACCGTTAATGTATTCAAACTCATGAAAATATCTATATAATGAGGCCAATATAACTAGCCCCCATGCAAAGCATACTTGTTGTTGGACCATCTACTCTCAAGTGAGCCCCCATCTAGGATTGAAGTATCGGCCTTGTTGATCTAGTGCAACAAGACCTGATATGATGGCTACTATAACCAAGAAAAAGGGTGACACGGTAGGCCTGTGATGCTCCAACTCAGTCTGGCCCTTGCAAAAGACACTCTCATTGAGACCCATCATGTCATAGCAGGCCTCCCTCCTGAACTCCAGATCATATATCACACACTCTCCATGGATGGGAAATCTAAGTATCCGCCACACATCCTCTAGTGTGACAGTGGCCTCACTTATAGAAAGGTGGAAAGAGGACATCTCACTTTTCCACTACTTTGCAAGCATTGTCATCATCCCTAGGTGAGTCCTCACTAGCAGTGCATAAGCAATGTACCAAAGTATGATCATCCCTAGTTTCTCCTATTTCCACTTAGGAATACCCTCCAAAATGACAAAAAGTACTCGGGACCTGTGCTCATGTGAATGAAAGATCATCACCTCCTCTTGCATCAAGAAAGCCACGACATTAAAAATTCATTAAAATTCATGATCTTGATTTGCCTCAGTGTTCCTCCAAAGAGCCTGTGCATCACTATTTGTAGGTCCCATGTAGTTTGAAAGTTACAAACTACACTACTAGGGGCCCTAAACTCTCAAACTCCATTGAGGTGTCGCAGTTTGAGGTGTGAGTCAGTTTAATGTTAAACCCTAATTGCTAAAGAGGCTCTCCACTACTAGTGTTTGAATCTAAACTCCAAACTACATTGCAACATCGCTATTCATGACTATGGCACATTTTGAGGCCGCATGGCACCGAAACAAGCATTCAAGTAGTGCTATATTGGACTGTTGGTAAAAAATAATCTAATAAATGTGTGCATAAATCAAAAAACAAGGTCAAGTCAAGTGGACTCACTAATGGTGTAGTGCTAGGAAGCCTCTAATGTTTGTGTACTCAATCTAAAATGTGTCAGGGAAGATGTCGTTGCACCATCTATCGAATGTGTCTCAGAGCCTTTTCGACCCATCAGGCACCTTATCGTCTTTTTTTCGCAACATCACTCAAAAATATAGATTTGTGTCCAATCTCTTAAGGGGGCAGTATATCAGCATGTTTTCTCTCATCAAGGCAACAGTTGGGCAATTTTGAAAATTGGAATTTTTTTGAATTTTGATTGAGATAGTTTATTCTTTGAACCAACGCAGTGAGTACTTTGCTTCAAAGAAGGGAAAAATGTAGACATGGAAAATATACCGACACATTTTATGTTGATTACTAACATCATTTCATCTTGAATCATCTTCTTAGCTCATCATCACTCTTCATCCCTTAATTAAATAAATAATCATTTATTTGATTAAGTCATTCTCTCTTCTTCTTTTTTTAAGGTACAATGCACCCATATTATTAGGGGTAAACACTTTTGACCAGAGCTATGAACTGGGTATAAGAAACCACAAAGGTCGAGTGAAGGCACAAGGCTTGTGAGCACTTTGACCTAGCGAGGGTTTGAACCCTGGTGGCCATAACTACAACCAAGTGACTTGACCACCCAACCACACCCTCATCGGAAAGTCATTCTCTCTTGTTAATTAAATTAATCAATATGATTTAATTAACCCTATGTCTCTATTTAATTAAATAATTCATTTTATTTTATTAAATCTCTAAATTCATCTTATTAAATTAAATAAATTAAACCTTATTTGATTTAATCTAACATCATCCCTTTTAGTTTTAAATAAATCAAAAAAATTATTTAACTAAGTCTAAATTAGTTTCCTCTCAACTTTGATTTATTTAAATCCTAAAATCTAAGTCAAAATTGTCAAATCACCTAAAATCATCTTAACTAATCAAAATCTAATTAATGCTAACTCTAATCCATGTCCCATCCTCTAGCTTTTGCCACTTGCACATGAAAACACATTTAATTAATTTATTAAATCCCTATTTTCTCTCAACTTCGCATCTTTAGGGGAATATTCCTTCAAGTTTGAAAATCCCTCCAAGTGGATTTGTCATTCCAACAAGACATTCATTCCCTCTTACATGTCCTTGTGCATTGAGCCAAGTGGCATTTAATTCATTCTTTTCTCCCTCCAGCAAGTTATTTCACAAATTTGGAATTCCACCTAATAAAATTTATTGTGCACATTCATCAAAATGTGCTCAAGCTTCATCGATTCACATCTTGACAAGTGGAACTTTCCCATTTGATGTTGAATGATCCCACATTGCTTCATTTTTCTCATCCCTCCATCTTTTCTTTATATAAATTGAAGGTTTTCCTTTGTATTTTGGCATCCACAATTTGAGAAAGTTTACTATACTCAATTTCATCCTCAAAGCATATCCATTTTCATCCATTTTATCAAATTTATAGCTAGGTTATTGTAGGTTTCTTCATGGAGACCAATTGAATCAATCATCAAATGGATCAATCTTCATCAAATCATCACAAGCTTACATAGGAGTTGGGAAAGGGCCAATTTCTACATCAAATTAGCAGATATTCGCCCATGGGATTGAGGGTTTGCTTGTTCAAATAGGATTTTAATCACTTTCTTTACTTTATTCTTCAATTACTTTCATTTTTGAGCATTGTAGATGAATTTCATGGGGAATCTTGCTTCTTACTTGCATTTGATCTAATATCATGTTTTTTTGCTATGTTTGTGTTGGTATAGGATTGGGGTTCTATAAATATATGTAAAATTATACTTTTTGGGAAGCTTATAATAAGGATTATATACTTACAAAAAATAAATTTTAAATGAATTCAGTTGATCCCCCAAAAAGTAAATCAAAAGTGGTTTTTTATTAGCATTTTGATAGGTATAAAAGAGATTATTATAGGTATTGTTTAAAACTAGCGGGGTTCTATCCAAGGAGGTTTGATGTAAAGTGGTTTGAAAAAATCCTCTTCAATTGGAATCATTTAATTAGAACTTTTCAAGGATTAAATCATTATATTTTCTAAAAATATGTGATTTCAATAAAAAATAGGATGTCCTAAAAAGTGTAAACCACTATTGTGGGAACACCCTACTTGGAGGGCTCACTACCACATAATTGCAAAGAATATAGAAGGATTTTGTTACAAAGAGAAAAAAAATCTCAATGAAATAGAGATTTCAACCATAACTCACTCAAACAATTGCAGACATGCATGAATGATAGAGTACACCTTCAGCTCACTACTTCTAGAAACTCAACAATTAGATTTTGCACTGATCTACGCAAACTTGCATCATATACACTATCTCACATCTATCTCACATCTATATTGCTTCAATTCTATGTTTTTCACAAACATCTCAACTTGTATTTATACCATCTTAAACTTTGAAACTCATCCAATGTCAGCTATACACCATTTGCATTTACTAATTCAAATTAGGTTAGTGCCAAAACATTCTACAATGGACTTAGAATGAGGGTGACCCAATCAAATGCTTCAACACACTTCCATAAGCTTTGAAAGTAGTGTTAAACACAAGGTCATCTAAACTAGTGTAAAAAACATGAACAATAAAGCACACACAACCTTAACATGATCCAATCCTTTTAGATAGAAAAATTTGAAATGATCTCAACAACTTATCTTGAAAATTGCAAGACATAACACTCAAACAAGAAGAAATCCATAGAAACTAAATTTCTTTTGGACCTCAATTAGATACACATAAAAACACAGTTCAGAACTATTGAACATAACACGCATTGTACAATGATCTAGAAAACCAAAATCTAGATATAGAAGCTTCCAAAAGCCATGAATAATACCTCATATTTTCATCAGCACAACAAAAAAACTCGAAGCAAATGCTGAACACCTGCAACTTTCCTTCATTATAATTTTCTTAATATCCTTGACCTATACATCTAATAACACCATAATCCATGACAACAATGACAACAACAACCAATTGAAAACTAGTTAACTAGTTGACATCAATGACAACACCTTATGATGCAGATCAAGAGAGTTCATACCATCAAATTTATATATTCTTGGCAATAATCAAGTACACAACTGGAATTCTTCATTCTTGAGGCAATCTCAATCCTTTAACCTTGAGAAACATGGGCCCAACTTATACAAATGGACTCCAATATCTATCAGACTTGATAAATTATTTACACATACTTTGATTCATCCCAAAAACTCATTACAACCAGCCAAATATCATAAAACACTTATTTGAGGCCAACCATAAACAAACTATGCATAACTTTAATCAAACATCAAGAAAACCATGTTTCTTTTACCACTCTCCACCAAAATGATACACATAGTCTACCATAACTCATGCAAATGAATAAATGAACCTTTTTCTTTGAAAGAGTCTTTAACATTTAAAAATAGAACATTTCACCAATTTTTGTCACTTTTTTATGGTGGAATAAAAAGATATAAATTTTTCTTATCTGCTGGAAACCCTAGTTCCTCAAATAGCTAGTCTTCACCAAAATTATCATAAATCAATCAAAACAAAATGAAAATTGATCCAAAAAAGTTCAAATGAAACTAGATTCACATATCTAACATTTCCAATAGCTCTGAGGTCTTTATTTTATATGTACAATCAATACCATTCTTTGCAACAACCTACAACTTCTAGAGAAAACAATCCTAGGGCTTCGAATGGTAAAATGATCATAAATTTCTCCAAACTCAATAAAAAAACACCAAACCAATTGAAAGTGAAATCTATTTCATTACTCTGTCAATAAAAATCAATTTCATATCTGTACACCTTCATACAAGGTCGTACCATGGAGCACCTTGTTGCATTCAATCCTCCATGAGGCCATATTGTATACATTCTTTTAATTAGGTGTTTTGATGTTTTAATAAGGTTAAATGAGCAATTTTATATATGTTTGAATTCATATGGAGTCGTTGATAAAGTTTTGATGTCATTTAGTTGAAAAATGATAACATTGTCAAAAGTTGTCAAATGTTGTCATAACAACTCTTCTTGTTCAATAAAAACTTTTTAAATTTTTTTAAAAAGTTGTTAAATGGTATTTGTAGGTTGGTTGGAGAATAAATTTATTTTACAAGCATAAAAATGGGCTTCCAAGTTGAATGGGGGGGTTGGAATGTAGATTGAATAAGAATTTATGAATGAAGAGATGAATTTTTCCACAATTTATCCAATGTTCTGCCCTGTTCTTTTACATGGTACAGCATTGTATGAAGGTGTAAAAATATAAAAATATTTTTTATTGATAGAGTAATTAAATATATTTCATTTTCAATTTTTTTGGTGTTTTTATATTGAGTTTGGAGAAAGCTATAACCATTTTACCATTGGTAGCCCTATGGGATTGTTTTCTTTGGAAGTTGGAGGCTATTGTAGAGAATGGCACAGATTGTATAGTTAAAATAAAGACCTCAGAAATATTGGAAATGTTATATATGTGAATCTAGTTCCATTTTCACTTTTTTTGATCAATTTTCATTGGGTTTTCATTGATTTATGACAATTTTGGTGAAGACTACCCAATTCAGGAACTAAGGTTTCACGCAAATAAGAAAAAAGCATATATTTTTATTCCACCATAAAAAAGTGAAAAAATTGGTGAAAATTTTTGTTTTTACATGTTTTAAAGAAACTTTAAAATAAAAAATTTCATTTATTAATTTTCATTAGTTATGGTATATTGTGTGTTTCATTTTGTTGGAGAGTGGTAAAAGAAACATGGTTTTCTTGATGTTTGAACCAAGCTATGCATAGGTTTTTTATGGTTGGCCTTAAATAATTGTTGTCTGATCTTTGAATGGTTGTAATGAGTTTTTGGGATGGATCTCAGCATGTTTAAATCATTTACCAAGTCAGATAGATATTGGATTCCATTTGTATAAGTTGGGCCCATGTTGCTCAAGGTTAAAGGATTGAGATTTCCTCAAGAATGAAGAATTCAGTTGTGTACTTGATTATTTCCAAGAATATATAAATTTGATGGTATGAACTCTCTTGCTCTACATAAAATTGGTATCAGAGCCCAGAAAAAGGTTTGGGTTAGTGTTGGTTTGTGGTTTTGTGTTGTGGTTGTGTGCATGTTAAGAAGAACCTAATTGTTTTGAAGGAAAGGGAAAGAAAAGTTGAATAGAAGCAAGGAGATGCTTGCTTGTGAAGATGGATTTCATGAGAATATTAGGAATACATTTGTTGTCATAGGAAGAGAGTAAAAGTAAGAAACAAGAGGAAAAAAGAGAAAGGAAGAGAAAAGAGGAAGAGATGAGGCAAAAGGAGATTGAAGAAATTCAGAAAAAGATAGATCAATTGCTCAAAAGAGTCACAAGTTGGCACTTGACCATGAAAAAGAAAGTTGAATGGCCTATAGAAAATATTATTAAAAGAAGAAAAAGACAATGATGGCAGAAAATGAGGCAAAGGTAAATTTTGTTGTGCAAATTAAGTCACTAGTTGAGATGCATCATATTCCAATTATGTTTGAAGATGAAAAAACTTCTTTGTTTGTTGAAGAACACATTGATGTTGAGATGAATGATATGGTTGTTGGTAATCAAGTAGTTGATGAAATTTTTGATAATAAAGTAGAGAAGGTTGTTGAGGTTGTTGATAAGGTTGGTACTAATCCTCAAGATATTGTTGATAATAAAGTTGATAATGACAATGATGTAGATTTGTTCGGTAATGAGATATATGTAGATTTCCAAGGATATAATGCAAGTTAAATACAATACTATGATGATGAGAGTGAAGGTATAGATGATGTTGTTGAGGTATATGTAAAATAAATTGAATTTTGGGACATGAAGAAAAAAAATTTAGTAGAAGATTCAATGGTAAAGGTAGAAGAAGATGATGGTGTGATGTCTAAATCGGATAAAGAAGAGGAGAAAGGTGGAATGGATTTTCTATTAAGGTATGAGAATGAAATGTTTACTTCATTGTTTCATGATGAGACTAATCAAATTTTTTTAGTTTTCTCCATGTAGAAGTTTGTTGTTATCTTGAGACAAGATAAATAGAAACATTATGGTTGCAGGAAAATCATGGTGCAGGGATTGTGGATGAGTTTAAATGTGTACATGATGGGAAGATGGAAAGAAGATACCTTCTTCTTGTTGTGTTTGTAATTTAAAGGAAGAAAAAACCATGTGTTAAGATGAAGATACAAATTTTTTTGATTACTAGTGATAGTGAAGATTCATTTCTATTTACAGGTCCTTTACTCTTTTCTCTTTTAAGGGGGACTTGAGTTTTTTCTTCAAGGGGAGAATGGTGCAGGAGCATCTTGTTGCATTCAAGCCTCCACAAGGCCATATTGTATAAATTAATTAAATTAGGTGTTTTAATGTTGTACTAAGGTTGAATGATCCATTTTATATATGTTTGAAGTCATTTGAAGTTATTGATGAAGGTTTGGTGTCATTTAGTTGAAAAATGAAAACATTGTCAAAAGTTGTCAAATGTTGTCATAACAACTCTTCTTGTTAAATGAAAACTTTTTAAAATTTTGTTAATTTTTGTTAAATGGTAGTTTTATAGTGTTTGGAGAATGAATTTATTGTACACACATTAAAATGGGCCTTCAATTTGAATGGGGGGTTGGAATGTAGGTTGAACAAGAATTTATGAATGAAAAGATGATTTTTTCCCAATTTTCCAATGTTTTGCACTATTCTTTTACATGGTACAGCTTTGTATGAAGGTGTATAGATCTAAAATTGATTTTTATTGATATATTAATGAACTATCTTTCATTTTCAATTGGTTTGGTATTTTTTATTGAGTTTGGAGAAAGTTATGATCATTTTACCATTGGCACCCCTATGGGATTGTTTTCTTTGGAAGTTGTAGGTTGTTGCAAAGAATGGTACAGATTGTACAGATAAAATAAAGACCTCAAACATGTTTTAAATGTTATATATGTGAATATAGTTTCATTTTCATTTTTTTTTATCAATTTTCATTGTGTTTTGATTTATTTATGACAATTTTGGTGAAGATTGTCCAGTTTAGGAACTACGGTTTCCAGCAGATAAGAAAAATTCATATCTTTTTATTCCACCATCAAAAAGTGATAAAAATTGGTGAAAAGTTATATTGTTAAATGTTCTAAAGAACCTTTAAAATAAAAATGTTTATTTATTTATTTTCATTAGTTATGGTAGATTATGTGTTTCATTTTGGTGTAGAGTGGTGAAAGAAACATAATTTTCTTGATGTTTGAACAAAGCTATGCATAGTTTCTGTATGGTTGGCCTTAAAAAAAATTTGTCGGATATTTGGATGGTTTTAACGAGTTTTTGGGATGAAAATAAGCATGTTGAAATCATTTATCAAGTCTGATAGATATTGGAGTCTATTTGTATAAGTTGGGCCCATGTTGCTCAAGATTGAAGGATTGAGATTTCCCCAAGAATGAAAAATTCTAGTTGTGTACTTGATTATTGCTAAGAATATAGAAATTTTATGGTATGAAATTTATTACTCCGCATAAAATTGGTATCAGATCCCAAAAAAAATTTTGGGTTAGTGTTGGTTTGTGGTTTTGTGTTGTGGTTGTGTGTAGGTTAAGAATAACTTGATTACTGCCAAGGAAAGGCAAAGAAAAGTTGAATAGAAAGAAGGAGAGACTTTCTTGTGAATATGGATTTGGTGAGAAGATTGGGAAGAAATTTTCTAGTAGAGGAAGAGAGGAAAAAGAAGAAATAATAGGAAAAAAGAGAAAGAAAGAGAAAAGAGGAATAGATGAGGCTAGGGGAGATTGAAGAAGTAAAAAAAAAGGATAGATCAATTACTGAAAAGAGTCACAAGTTGGCACTTGACCATGAAAAGGAAAGTTGAATGGCCCGTAGAAAAGATTATTAAAAGAATAAAAAGACAAGTAAGGATGGCATAAAATGAGGCAAAAGTAATTTTTTTTAGCAAAGTAAGTTAGAGGTTGAGATGCATGATATTCCAATTATATTTGAAGATGAAAAAACTTCTTTGTTTGTTGAAGAACACAATTGATGTTGAGATAAATGATATGGTTGTTGATAATCAAGTAGTTGATGAAATTTTTTATGAACAAGTAGAGAAGGTTGTTGAGGTTTTTGATAAGGTTGGTACTAATCCTCAAGATGTTGTTGATAATAAGGTTGATAATGACAATGTTGCAGATTTGTTTGGTAATGAGATATATGAAAATTTTCAAGGATATAATGCAAATTATATATGGTACTCTGATGATGAGAGTGAGGGTATAGATGATGTTTCTAAGGTATATGCACAAGAAATGGACCTTTGGGACATGAAGACAATAAATTTAGTAGAAGATTCAATGGTAAAGGTAGAAGAAAATGATGGTGTGATGTCTAAATCGTATAAAGCAGAGGAAAAAAGTGGAATGGATTTGCTACTAAGGTATGACAATGAAATTTTTACTTCATTTTTTCATGATGAGACTAATGAAATTTTCATTTTTATCCCTGTAGAAGTTTGTTGTTATCTTGAGACAACATAAACAAAGATATTATGGTTGTAGGAAAATCATGGTGCAGGGATTGTGGATGAGTTTGAACATGTACATGATGGGAATATGGAAAGAAGATACCTTCTTCTTCTTGTGTTTGTAATTTCAAGGAAGAAAAAACCATGGGTTAATATGAAGATACAATTTTTGTGATTATTGGGTATGTGTAGGATCATGATGGGCCAAAAAGTGGCAATATGATGGGTATGTGGCTGACAACTTTTTTTTTACCCAAAATTGATGAAAAAAAAGGGTTTTTAAAGAGATTCTTTGCTTCCCACCAATATAAATTATACTTTTACTTTGAATTTAATATATTATTCATTTTTTATTTGAATTACGACTAAAGTCCTAATTGATAGGTTGATTGAAAAGCATCTAGCTTTCAAACGACATCATATTTTTAAATCTAAAACATGCATCACATTCTATGCTTTGTATACTATAGGATTAAAAAAAGAAAAAATTAATTTCATGAAGTTTTGACCAAGTTAAGGTGGTTAGAAATATAAGTTTTTATATTTTTTAAAATTTGCAATAAAAATTCATAATTAATTATTTACTTGGAAATAAATTACAAAAAATATGCATCACATCATAACATGAGTCCTCTACTTATATCTAAAATATTATAAAAAAATATTATCATTTTATTGCAGTTAGAGTGGTCAGACAAATACCTACTTCTTATATTTTCTCTGAAATTTAAGTATTACTGCATTGAAATTTCATATTTTCACCAAATAGATTTTTATTTTTTTTAAATCTAGTAGTTTAGAAACTACATTCAATTTTCTATAGATTTTATTCTTACATATTTTTGAAATAATATATATAACTTACTCATTTTTTACATCAAGTTACCTAACTCTAATTTTTCTAAATTTTTTGCCACTTAAGGGCCTATTTTTTCCATGATGATATTGCACATACCCTATTGGTGATAGTGAAGATTCATTTCTATTTTCAGGCCCTTTACTCTTTTCTCTCTTAAGGGACTTGAGTTTTTTCTTCAAGGGGAGAATGGTGTAGGAGCACCTTGTTGCATTCAAGCCTCCATGAGATCACATTGTATAAATTCATTAAATTAGGTGTTTTAATGTTTTAATAATGTTTAATGAGACATTTTATATATGTTTGAAGTCATTTGGATTCATTTATGAAGGTTTGGTGTCATTTAGTTGAAAAATGAAAACATTGTCAAAAGTTGTCAAATGTTGTCATAACAACTCTTCTTGTTAAATGACAACTTTTAAAAGTTTGTTAAAAGTTGTTAAATGGTAGTTGTAGGTTGGTTGGAGCATAAATTTATTGTACAAGCATAAAAATGGTCCTCCAAGCTTAATGGGGGTTGAAATGTAGATTGAACAAGAATTTATGAATGAAGAGATGAATTTTTCCGCAATTTTGTTCTTTTACATGGTATGGCTTTGTATGAAGGTTTACAGATCTAAAACTAATTTTAATTGATATATTAGTGGACTATATTTCATTTTCAATTGGTTTGGTGTTTTTTTATTGAGTTTGGAGAAAGTTATGATCATTTTACCATTGGTACCCCTATGGGATTGTTTTCTTTGGAAGTTGCAGGCTATTGTAGAGAATGGTACAGATTGTACAAATAAAAAAAAAGACCTCAGACATATTGGAAATGTTATATATGTGAATATATTTTCATTTTCACTTTTTTTGATCAATTTTTATTTGGTTTTGATTTATTTATGACAATTTTGGTGAAGACTACCTAGTTCAAGAACTAGGGTTTCCAACATATAAGGAAAATTCATATCTTTTTATTCCACCATAAAAAGTGATAAAATTGGTGAAAAGTTATTTTCTTACATGTTGTAAAGACCCTCTAAAACAAAAAGGTCATTTTATTCATTTTCATGAGTAATGATAGATTGTGTGTTTCATTTTGGTAGAGAGTGGTAAAAGAAACATGGTTTTCTTGATGTTTGAACAAAGTTGTGCATAGTTTGTTTATGGTTGGTCTTAGATAATTGTTGTCTGATCTTTGGATGGTTGTAATGAGTTTTTGGGATGAATCTAAGAATTTTTAAATCATTTACCAAGTTTGATAGATATTGGAGTCCATTTGTATAAGTTGGGGCCATCTTGCTCAAGGTTAAAGGATTGAGATTGCCTCAAGAATGAAGAATTTCAGTTGTGTACTTATTATTGACAAGAATATAGAATTTTTATTCTATGAACTCTCTTTATTTTCATCACCTTCGTACTTGCAACATAAATATCTCCTTATTTTAGAATAGTTGTGAACAAACTTTGCAAGAAAATAGTTTAAACAACACATTGTAACTTAGGCATTACATAATTGTTTTTCCTCCAAATTTTCTACATCCTTGTAAAACCTAGAAAAAAGAAAAAGTAAGGAAAAATTGTTACAATTCCTTGCAACTATTAATTAAATAATTTTAAATTACTATTCATCATTTTTTACCCTATCCTATTCCTAGGACTAATAATTTTTTATCCCTCTTCTATAGTCCAACAGTAGATAAATAGTCAAAATAATTTTTTATCTAAGTCCATCATCCTCATCACCAAAATTGAATAAACATATCCCTATTTATTTAATTTTTTTTATTTTATCCTTCTTTCATAAAGTTAGCTAAAATAAATTACCCACTAATCCACTACATGCACATTTCTAAAGCTTGGTCAACCCATTCAAACCTTGTGTGAACTCCAAAAGTGACTTAGCTATGGGTTGTGGATCACATCACATGGGTCATTTTTCACATAGCCCCAATATGTACCTCAAGGTACACTTTCAATATGATCCACACACTCTTCCCAATGTAATCCTCAACCATTGATTGCTCTTGAATATTGGGCCCCTCCATGTTCACCAAGAACATGGAGACACTTGTCCTCTCCTCATCATCCCAATCCTCTCAATATATATGAGACCTTAACCCTTAAATCAATTCCAATCATCCAATCCCTCATCCAAAATTCTATAAATTAGCCTCAACACAAGCCCCTATCATGCTCATTCCTTGGAACATAATGTTATTGTATTCTTAGGAGAACTCATATATCATTATCAACCATATTGGAGCACAACCACCATGATGTGGTGCAATGGGAGTTAGTATTGGTGAGAATATTTTTCTTATCATTTTTTTAATCAATCCTTATACTTCATCAAAGTGTTACATAAAGGTGTAAATATGGGTTGACTTAGTTTGTATTGTTTATGCATGTTTACATATATATGCATATAAGTCAAAAAATAAGGTAACATGTTATGGAAAAGGTAGAGCTTTGGAATAGGGAATGAACATCCATCACACCAAAACCAAAAATAGAATTTAATTAGATAATATGGTTACAATCATCTTGGTGGAGATGTTTTTGAAATACACAAGCATGCATCTTTGCTTGAAATTTTTAAAATCCTTTTCAACAAACCTATTTTTTCCATATATTTCTATCACTATATTCCATGAGATTACATATGCTTGAGGGATTTTATTAAAAGGCCTCTTTAAGTACATCATTTTTTCCTCATGAATAAATTCAAAAAATTCACACATTGGATAAATTTTCATATTTTTACAGATGTTTTTATGCATGTAAAGTCAAACTATCCAATCTATATTACAAGTATTACAAGTTCCTTAGTGGGAATGTTTGTGAAATGTAGGAGAATGTTAAATAGATTGGAATTTTTTGATAAAACTATTCAAATAAATTAAACCCAATGAACCACAATCATGGTAGTATATACACAAAAAGAGTCATGTAAACTATAAAATCACTCATAAGGGTTGTATAGATTGAATTCATGTGTCAATTTTTTTTCAAAGTTATGAGAACTATCTTCTAGGACATTGTATCTCTTGCTTTAGATGGATACATTAAATCTTACAAAATTTTCTCAACAATCATTATTTCACTCATGTTCAAAAATCATTGTATTCCATGAGAGTGCATTTCTTTTCATCCATTATAAAATAGTTCAAATTTGTTATGTATTCTTTTAAATTTTACATAGATAAGTTTTACATCTAGTGTAATCATTATAGTCGATGGTTTCACATTGGATTTGATTCATTTGCAAAGTATATCCAATAGAAAATTATTAAAGAACATAATTCATCGAGGATAAATACATTAAAATTATAAAAAAACAACTAAAATAGTAAACCTTATAAACAATAATCAATCCTAGACCCTCATAAAAAAATTGCATAAAACTTGGCTACAATCAATTTAGTTGAAACGATAAACCCAAATCATATATTTTAAAGCCATTATATATTTCTTCATTTCAACCCCTAAGTTTTGAAAATATAATGGAAAACATTGATTGCTTACATGTAATTCATTGCACTCTCTAGAAATCTTATTTCAGGAAATCTATTGACTATTTTACTAAAGACACGTAAGGGAGAGAACCTAGTAATTGAGCACCCTAACTTCACACTTTTACATCAGCATGCTTTTGGTCAAGATGTAGTTGACCAATAATTGCACTTTCACATCATGGGTAGTTGAGAATTGATGTGACATCACATGATTGGTTGCTTATAGATTAAAGGAATACATTTTGTTTAATTATGGGTAGTCATGTCAATACTATTGGTCCAATATTGATAAAAATATTGGGAATTATATACACAATTACTATCACAACTATTGAAACATGCTCAAGTACTAGGTCCTCTCCACTATCCTCACCTTTCATGTGTTGAAAAATACACAATATAACAAGCATCAACACATGTAACAGGTGATCCCACAATAGTGGTTTACAATTTTTAGCCAAACTAGACACTGAAATATTTTTTTTAACTAAATCTTCACTTTCGGGCACCTATAGCAGCTAAACCGTGAGGAATTTGGAGATGACGCAAACTAGAGTTTCGTAATTTTTTTCTATAGATTCTAAATATATTTTTTTCAAAAATTTTGGAATCAGATTACACTTCTTTTTCCATCTCCCTCGAAAACTATTTTTTTTAGAAAACAACATTTTTAAAAACTGACGCTCATCGTATAACGCATAACTATTTTTCCATGAAAGATTAAATTCTAATACTTCTAAATTTAGATTTGTAACTTTGATATCTAGTGCCTCAACTTGGTTAGATATTTTTTTATTGAATATTTTTTCTTTAATAAAGTTTCAAACTCAAACCAATTACAATTCAGACATAGTATGACCGTATAACACATAACTTTTTTTGTATGTATCAAAATTCAATTTTTCCTTTTTTGTTGGATCAAGGACTTCAATATTTGGTGCAACCATAATTTTTTTTTTGATAATCTGCTATTTTTCCACGTGTAGAACATAGAGCTTGATTTTCAATAAAAACCTACATTCATAAGAAATAAAAAATAAATATAATAATCAAATAAAATTTTATTAGAATTATACTTTTTTGGAAGCTTATAATAAGGAATAGATACTTACAAAAAAATAAATTTTAAATGAATTCATTTGATCCCCCAAAAGGTAAATCAAAATTGGTTTTTTATCAACATTTTGATAAGTGTAAAAGAGACTCTGTTATAGATATGGTTTAAAACTAGTGGGGTTCTATCCAAGGGGGCTTGGTCTAAGGTGGTTTGATCAAATCCTCTTCAATTGGAATCCTTTAAATGGAAAATTTCAAGGCTTAAATCATTATATTTTCTAAAAATATGTGATTTTAGCAAAAAATAGGATCTCCTAGAAATTGTGAACCACTATTGTGGTAGCACAAATACCCTACACACACCTTAGGAGATGACCAAATACATCCACATATTCATGCTATTAAATTTTAAAGAAGAACTTGGAACCATAAGAATATGTGGCACCCCACTCCATTTGATCAAATTCCATACACTAAGTGTCTACTAATAAATAGAAATGAAAACATTAGAATTTGGATTTATTTTTTTCACATAAACTTACCTTTGATTGAAAATAACTATAAAAATTTGGAAATATATGTTTGATATAATAACTATGCCATTCCATTACTTTGAATTAATAAATAAAACATTAAAGAATGTCATTATCTTCTTAAACCTACCCAACCTTTTTAAATATATGCAAAAATTTGTGAAAAATATTTCAATTTACATGATTTTCAACAAACACCAACATAAAAGAAAACAATACAAAAACATAAACCCCACCCTACAAACAAAGACTAATTAGCCGATAGGCTATTTTGTTTGAATTTTTCATTGGAATTTTTGGCAGCCCAGCCGTGAATTGGATTTTTCAGTGTCGGGTATGTCCCGACTGGTGGGGAGGTAACTGGGTTTTTTTGTGGTGATGTGGACCTTGGTAATTACTTGGTTTGGTGGCGGATAATTTTGTCCTAGATACAAGGAAGGTGAATGATAAGCATTTATTGGCGAGAGTGCCAATGTATCTTGTTGTTGCATGATGGTGGCAAATGAAGTAAATGCAATATTGAATGTTATCATGTGGAAGAGTATACTTTGATGAAGTTGTATTGTTGAAAGAGTCATTGTGGTGTTCGTTTGGTAGCATGCTATTGTTAAATTCATCACATTTGGCTCTATTTTTTATTAGGTTGGACAGTTTTAAAACTATTGGGATGCAAAATTTGTAAGTCGTTTTGCATGGGTATTTGGCATAAATGATTGATTTATTCTTTATGTCTTTCATTCTCTACTTATTGTTCATTTTGATAGCAGGTTTAAGGGTTTCAACACTGATGGTTTATGAAATTTGTGCAGAAGTCTATTGATTAAGTTCCATTGTTGAAAGAGCCATTCTAGTATTGGTTTGATAGCAGTCTATTGTAAAAATCGCCTACAATTCCCTGGTTTGTTTCACAGAAGACTATTATAAAAATCATCAGCTTCCGCTACTTTTTTATGGTAGATTGGAGGGTTTTAAAACTGTCATTCTCTGCAATCTGTAAGTCATTTTACATGGGTTTTTTTTATTAATTTTTTCTTAATTGTTTATGTTAAAACTATTGTTGTCCAAAATCTGTAAGCCATTCTGCATGGATGTCTAGCATGATGGTTTTGTATTGATGGAGAAATTGTAGTTAAATTTATTTTTTTCGTCAAAAAATATGGGTAGGGTTTGTAGTTTTTTCGTTCCTGGTTTATTGTTTGTAGTTATACCTATGTATCTTTGTTCTTATACCCATTACCATAGGAGAAATTGTAGTTAAATCTAGGTTCTTTTGTCAAAAAATATGGTTGGGGTTGGTAATTTTATTTCCCAATTGTACACTAAGATAGGAGTGATTGTATATATATGGATATGCAAAGGGTTTGTTATTTGTTTGAAGTTTTCAATGGAATTTTCATTAGCCAAGCCATGAATAGGAATTGTTGTGTAATAGTTGTCTTACAATTTTTCTCTTTCTCTGTAATATTTAATTCTAGCCAATGTAGCTAAAATTTTCTAAATAATGTGTGAGGAAGTATATTGATTAAGTTGTATTGTCGAAATAGCCATTGTTGTTTTGGTTTCATAGTGCACTATTTTCCCAATTGTAGATTAAGATAGGAGTGATTGTATATATATGGATAAGTAGAGGTTTTGTTATTTGTATGAAGTTTCTGATAGGATTTTCATCAGTCGATCCGTGAATAGGATTTGTTGTGTAATAGTCATTTTGCAGTTTGTCTCTTTCTCTATAATATTTAATTCTAGCCAATGTAGCTCAAATATTTTGCATAATGTGTGAGGAAGTATATTGATTAAGTTGCATTGTTGAAAGAGCCATTGTGGTGTTGGTTTCATAGTGGACTATTCTAAAAATCATCATCTATGGCTAAATGGTTTGTTTGATAGCAGACTATTGTAAAAATTGTTGGCCTCATCTCCATTTTATGGCATATTGGAAGGTTTTAAAAGTTTCTTGTGCAATCTATAGGTCATTTTACTTGGGTGTTTTGTATAGATGGTTTATTTATTATTTATGTTAAAACTATTTTTCTCTAGAATCTTTAAGTCCTTTTCCATGGATGTCTACCATTATGGTTTTGTATAGATGGAGAAATTGTAGTTAAATCTTCTTTGTTTCATCAAAAAATATGGCCAGGGTTTGTAGTTTTCTGGTTCCAGGTTTATTCTTTCTAGTTATCTCTATGCAACTTTGGGCTTATACCCATTCCCATAGGAGCAACTATAGTTAAATCTTGTTTTGTTCATTAAAAAATATGGTTAGGTTTATTAGTTTTCTTATGCTCAATTTACTATTTTAGTTTCGTATGTGTATCTTTTTTGTTAGATGCATTAACATAGGAGTGATTGCATATATATAGATATGTAAATTGTTTTTTAGTTGTTTGAAGTTTCCAACGAGATTTATGTTAGCTAAGCCATGAATAGGATTTGTCGTGTAATAGCTCTTTTACAATTTATGGTGGAAGAAAGAAGATTTAACTACAATTCTTACACCCACAAAGAGCGATAATATCTTTGAAGTCTCCAAAATGAGTTTAACCTCAAAGATAGAAACATATAACAAGAATAAATTAACAATAAATTAATTATCTATGCAAAACACCCATGTGAAAAAGAGTGTAACGCTTGAAAGTTCATTGAAAATTTGAACTACATCACCTCACACTAAATATTATAGATAAATAGAGAAATTGTAAAAGATGTATTGGAATAACACTAATGTAGCTTGGATTCTCGATTAAGCCTATATATATATATATGCATGTTTGTATATATACATATATATGTATGTGTACATATGTATATATATACATGTCTACAGATATGTATATATGGATAAATATATGTATGTATGTTTTAGTAACAACTCTGTTACAATTTCACCATTTTTGTATAATATTGATTGCTAGATAATGCAGCTCCTTTTATACACTTGCTCTATTTTTTAGGAGGCTACAAATATTGTAGGCACCAAAATGAAATCAAAACCATGGCAACTCAATCAATGTGCAAATGTATATATGAAAACATAGGAATAAATTATGTAGCCACTCAAAACCTATACCATCATCTTTGTAAGCATTTGAAGTTAAATCAATTACAAAGACACCAAGGGACTAATTGTACAAAATGTGTGTAGTAACAAATATGCACAAAGGATATATATGTGTCTACATATATGTATGCATATATATATCTGGGTGGGTGTATGGAGATGGGTAGCCAATTTGTGGCCACTTTTAAAAAATAAAATTGAAAAGTCATAATGTGAGAGCATTATAACATGCTCACATAAAGGATTGGTGTTCCGAGCCTGAGGCTCAACCACAAGGTACCCATAACATGACCATATTATAACATGCTCACATTATGACATGTTTAAAAGAAAAAAGAAAAGTGAAACACATTCATTCTTGCATTTCAACTATGTTTTTTGTTGTGTGCATAACCAAAACCCCCATTTTCCGCTCTCATGTTCTAGAAGGAGGTATTTTGCAAAAAAATTCATCAATAGTTGCTATTTCATTGCAAGGATGGCACCATGACGAGGAGGAGGTGTGAGAGGTAAGGATTGTTTTCCTTTTGTTTTTAATTTTTTAGTTTTAGGTTCTATTTGACATTTATTTTTTTGAATTTGTAGGAGATATAAATAAAATTGCAAACCCTCAAAATTCTCAACAAGAAGAGCAACCAAATCCTCAACAATAAAATAAACCATAACAACGACCTCCTCCACCAATCACTCAACACCCTCTTGGAACTCAACAAAATTTAATGAGTGAAATTAAGAACAACAAAAAAAAATTGAGGATTTAATCAATAGGTTGAGTGATCCAAATGGTTCAACCACAAAAATAACGACCCTGCAAAGTTCATTGAAAGATATGTTAAAAAATGTAGATTCAATTAGCAAACAAATAACTAGATGGTGAGATAGGAGGCAGGCGACTAGGGCTTATTATGCGAATAAACTATCATATAAATATGTAAAAGATTTAAAATTACAAGAGGTGTTTTTTTCTCATTATTCATTGACCCGCGCACAAATCAAAATATTACCCTCAATGCGAAGAGGTTTCCTATTCATTTGTGCCACCACCAATAGATTAGGAACTATTTTTATGATAGACCGTGGTACATGGTTTTTGATTATCCACCATGCAACAATTGTGAAGTCCTACAGTATTTCCTTAGGAAACAATATAGTAAGTTCATATTGAACAAAATTCCAAATTATTTTTTATATGAGGGACTTCCAAGGGAGAGGTGGGGGGTCGGCTCAAGATAGACCCAATGCACAACCTTATCCTATGTTACAAGAGAGATGAGCTCTCGCTAGGCCTCCTCATGAGCACATTGTTATGCATTCCATTGTAAAGGAGAGTGTCGATCTAGAGACATTATAGGTGATCAACAATTTGACATAGAGTGTCATCCAATATACTAGCCCAATTCTATAATGCCATCTAGGGGAGTCTTCAAGTGGTGGCCTTTGAACCTATGTGTGTCAATCTTGTGGGGAGACTTGTTCATAAGAGCCCACTGGTACTCAAGAGGCTGCTACATAGGATCCGTTTGTAGCTATGGAGGTGGGTTGTGCAGCTGACATTTTGCATGAGGCATATGACATTGATACTGGGGTAAAAGTTAGCATGTTCATTAAATTAAATTTATTAAATTTCAATTTTGAAATGTAAGATTAACTAATTTAGTTTTATGATTTAAATGAAATTTTAGGGTCATGGTGTTGAGACTAGATACACCGTCCCTCCACCTGCTTATTTCTATAGTACACCTATTGGTGGGGTATGCAACTAGTAAACAATTATAAATTTATTACATGTTAATAACATTTTTTTATGAATGGTATTTTAATATGTGATTTTGGATGTTGAACAAGCTAATATTAGAGGTTTCAAGGGAACACCTCCTAGTGCCAATGTATTTACTCAAAACTACATTTAGGAAATAGAATAAAGATTTTAACTAATGAAATGCATTTAATAGATTTGTGTAGTTTATATTCATATCATTGATTATGTTATATTGCACATCATTCAAACTCAAATCATTACTTCACATTCCATAACTAATAACTAAATGTTGATAGATGACAAAATTTCAACTACAATATAGTTGTTTAGAAATTCAACATAAGCAATGATGCAATCACTTCACATAGCATAAGTAATAAGTCTAGGAGTAGCTTCCAATTACATTTGCTTGTCATGGAATTCCATGAGACCATTTTTTACTACTCGAAATATTTTCAAATAGTTCACTACCTTGTCTATGCTATGGATGCTTGGAAGGAATATATGAAAGAATAATAGTAAACAATAGCATAGACAAGGAAATGATTTTTTTGAAAAAATTCCTCAAAGAAATGTAATTTCTTTGAGGCACTTTTTCAAATAGATCACCACATTTTCTATGCTACCACATTTTCCATATATTTCTACCAAAGCATTTTATCAAATAGTTCATTTCCTCACTGCTATGGCTAAAAGCTTAAAAAAGTTGTTTTCCAACAAACTATGGATGCTTGGAAAAATCCTATCAAAACATAATAGTAAGAAATAGCATAGACATGGTAGTTATTAGTTTGGAAAAATGAGGTCTCATGGTGATGGAATGCCATTCCATCACCATGAGACCACATTTCTTCGAGGAATTTCTTTAAACAACTCACCACCTTTTCTATTATACCACATTTTCCATACATGTGTACCAAATAATTTTATCAAACTACTCACTTCCGTGTTGCTATGGGTAAAAGCCTAAAATAGGTGCTTTCCAACAAACTATGGATGCTTGGAAAAATTTATATCAAAGAATAATAGTAAGCAATAATACCATAGAGAAGGAAATGAACTATTTAAAAAAATTCCTGAAAGAAATTTAGTTTAATGGTGATGGAATGCCATGATGTGCATTTTTTTGTAATGGCATTCCATCACCACGAGACCCTATTTCTTTGAGGAATTTTTTCAAACAGTTCACTGCCTTCTCTATGCCACCACAATTATCATACATTTCTACAAAAGCATTTTATCAAATGGTTCATCAACTTGTTGCTATGGGTAAAAGCCTAAAAATGCATGCTTTTGAATAAGATATGGATAAGGAAAATAGTAAGCATGATAGTCAAAAATATATCTAGTCTAATAAGTACTCAAAATTTTGTTCATTATCTCGTACATTATAAGTCATGATGTGGATCACTATTGTAGTTTTTTTGATTGAATAATTTATTTTTTTTATTTTCAGATGTTGCAAGTTGAAACACCTTCGAATGTGATGAGGACAATGGAGATTGTTGTTTCATCTACTATAGAATCCATGATAGCTTTGACAGGGGAGCTATGAGGAAAATTACTAAATTTCAATTTACATTCATTGTTATAGATGTTAGTGAAAAAAAAAACTATTATTGATTCGTAGTTTAATTTCTATTTGGATGGTTTATACATGGCTTGAGCATGCCTTAGCATGTGTGTGTGAATATTTACCTCATGGAGAGTGATCATGAGATGGCGGTAAGTGATTATTTTGTTAAATATATCATTTTTTATAATGTAATTTCTATATATTAATGTCTTTAATTCTTATTGTAACAGTTAAAACTTCACCAAGAACTAAACACTAGAAGGAGTAGTAGGAGCACTCCTCGAGTGCAGCACAAACGAGTGACAAAACTATCGCCATCTGATCGACAAGAAAAGGGAAATAATTTATTTCTAGAGCATGGAGAGCAATGACTTTTGATTCCATAGCCCTTTGTTGTATGCCTACATGGCTGTTTTGCAAATATTTTGTATTGGATATATTTGAAATTGTATTCCTATATGGCATTCTCATAAGCCTATATGGCTATTTCATACCTATATTTTATACTTATATCAAAATATATTGATGTATGCATACATGGCTATTTGCTTAATACAAATATTTTTTAACGAGTGTCCATATTTTTGTTATAAATTCATGGTTTAATAGATATGAATTATGTGTATTCAAGTTTATACTTTATAGCTTACGTGTATACTTTTTGACTTACATGTTTTCATGTGTATACCTTGTATTTGTGCATATACTTTGTATTAATTTGTGTGTACTATGTATTCATGTGTATACTTCAAGGCTTACATGTTTTTGAGTACTTGTGATTCCCTTATTCACATGTACATGCTTGACTTATTCATGTGTATACTTATTAATTGGTTAGCCCTAGCATTGATCATTGTTGTCCTTCATGGTTTGTCTTAAATATTAATTGATTGATTCTAAACAACTTTATGTAAAAGCAAAAAAAGCATTTTCAATTGGTATTCCATGAAATGATTCATAAAAGGATTCCAATATATTCCTTTGAATTGAAAAACTCAATTAAGAAAAGGATAGATAATCTTCACAATAGTTGCAAAACATAATATTTAGATTAGATTAGTAATTAACTTCTTGACACATTATCGTACAAACATTTATCTTTATTAGTCTTTAAAAATTTTCATAGCATAATCTTGATAGTGCAAAATGAATTGTTATGTTCTTGATCTATCACCATATAAAAATGTCGAAATATTTATATGTCAACTTTCTACAATATTATTTCTTGTATAGGAAATGGATTCAAGAGAAAGCAAGCTATAATTTATAATAAAAATAAGAAATGGACTCAATGTGACCCCCCAATAGGTCTATTTAACAAAGAAAAACCCTCTCAATCACTCTTCCAATTGCAAAAGACCATTGGGAAGTATTTATCAATCTGTAAATCCACAAAATCCATAATTTTTAGGGCGTGATTGGCCATCTAACCCCACTATCCTCTAAACCCTCACTTTTCTCAAATTTTACTAGGGTTTATTGAAAACCCCATATCCAGACGTCATACAACCTCAAAACCTCTTCTAACACTCTTCATTCTACCTACACAAACTTAATTGACCACAAAATTATGTTTCACCTTGATTTTACCCACTTTTACTCCTCAAACCTCTCTTTTTCATTCAAAACCCCTATTTTCCCAAGTAGGGCATCATGCCATAACATAATTTTGACCTACCTTGTCCTTGCAGACTATTTGAACACATCAAAATCCACAACCTCACCCTATTTCCAACCTATTCTAACTTATTCTCAAATAATTTCTTCTTTTCACCTCATCTATCCTTGCTTTTAAGGAGTAAATTTTGAATTTTGAACAAGGGTAGCATTAGTAATCTCTTCCATTGTCTTTACCAGTGCTATTTACTTATTTGTACAATGTATCATACTTACATAATTGACTCAAATGACTGCACACTAACTCAAAACTAAAAGCAAGATTACAAAATGGCCTATCATGGCCTTATTTTACATTATAATGACCAAAACCACTGAACTAGACCTTCTTCATCAAATAGAGAAACAAGGTGTTCTACAACAATGGCCATACATTTTTTTGTGTGGAATACTTGGAATTCTCAACTGTCCTATGTATGTTTCTCTTTTCAATTGTTTTGCATGACATCATAAGGGATCAAGTTGGTTGAACATAGCTTAGAGCAATTCTGTGTGTTTGGGTATGAAAGAGCACCATGCCTAGTGTAAACCTACTTGTAAGGATGCATTGGAGTAGTTTGTTTGGTCACATGAATTGCAAAACAAAAGTTGCGTCACTTTGCAAATTTACACTGCTTCCATTTGACACTTTTCCATCAAGTGAAAACTAGACACCACAGGAAAACGACTTTGAGATAACAAAAAATCAAAGAATTTATTGTAGAGGGATCCAATGTGATCCTATAGGCTCAAACAAAGAGTTTGTAAGCATCATGGTTATTGAGTTATAACCCGTCAAAAGTTTCTTCCCTTTTGCACTTTGGACCCTTAAGGGATCAAGTGGGTTGAACGTAGCTTAGAGAAATTCCCCATGTTTAGGTGTTAAAGAGGATGATGCCTAGTATAAACGTACTCATTTGAATGCATTCGAGCAGTCTGTTTGGTCACAAGAGTTGCAGAAAGAAAGTTGCACCACTTTGCAACTTTCGACTACTTGCATTTGACAACTTTTTCCCCAAGTGAAAATCCTCCACCACGGGAAAACCACTCCAAGATAGAAAAAACTGAGGGATTTTTTTATAGAGGGGTCCAACATAATCCAATAGAATCAGATAAGAAGTTTATAAGTGTCATGATATCCGAGTAACAACATGTTGAAGTGTGCTGCCATTTTGCACTTTCGACTCTTGAGGGATAGATCTAGTTGAACATAGCTCAAAATGATTCTGCATGTTTGGGTGCAAAAGAGGACTATGCCTAGCATAAACCAACCTATTCAAATGCATTGTAATATTCCATCCATTTGGTCATACAAGCTGCAGAATGAAAGTTGCACCACTTTGCAACTTTGCATTGCTTGTATTTGATACTTTTTCCATCAAGTAAAAATTTGCCACCACAAGCAAACCACTCCGAGATAGTGAAAACTGAGAGAGGTTTTTGTAGAGGAGACCAACGTGATCCTATAGGATCAGATGAGAATTTTCTAAGCTTCACAGTATCTGAGTAATAGCATGCCAAATTTTGTAGCCATTTTCAACTTTAGACTCTTAAGGGATCGATTAGGTTGAACATAGCTCAGAGTGATTCTGCATGTTTGGATGCAAAACAGGACCATACCTAGTGTAAACATTCCTATTTGGATTTTTTGGCACAATCCTTTTCATTACACTAGTTGTAGAATGAAATTTGCACCACTTTGCAACTTTGCATTGCTTGCATTTGACACTTTTTCCATCAAGTGAAAATCCGCCACCATGGGAAAACCACTCTGAGATAACGAAAAAAAAGAGAGGTTTTTGTAGAGGGACCCAATGCAATCCTATAGGATTAGGTGAGAATTTTATTAGTGTCATGGTATTTGAGTAACAACATGCAAAAATTTGTAGTCATTTTGCACCTTGGACTCTTAAGGGATTGATCCAGTTGAACATAGCTCAGGGTGATTCCATGTGTTTCAGTGTGAAAGAGTTCCATCTCTTGTGTAAAAATACCTATTCAGACACGTTGGAATAGCTGATTTGGTCACACAAGTTGCAAAATGAAAGTTGCACCACTTTGCAACTTTCAACTACTTGCGTTTGACAACTTTTTCCCCAAGTGAAAATATGCCACCATGGGAAAACCACTCCGAGATAAAAATACTCGAGAGAGGTTTTTGTAGAGGGGCCCAACATGATCCCATAGAATTAGACAAGAATTTTCTAAGTATCACAGTATCTAAGTAACAACATGCTGAAGTTTGCACTATTTTGTAGTTTGGACTCTTAAGGGATAGATCTGGTTGGAGATTAGTTAGAGTAATTCTAAATGTTTAGGTGTAAAAAAGGACCATGCCTCACATAAAAACTTCTATTAAGATGTGTTGAAATAGTCTATTTGGTCACACGAGTTGTAGAATGAAAGTTGCAGCACATTGCAACTATCAACTATTTGCATTTGACAAGTTTTTCCCCAAGTGAAAATCAGCCACCTCATAAAACCACTCAGAGATAGAAAAAACTGAGAGGTTTTTTGTAGAGGGACCCAACATGATCCCATAGGATTAGATGAGAAGTTTCTAATTGTCATGGTATCTAAGTAACAGCATGTTGAAGTTTGTACCTTTTTCATTTTGGACTCTTAAGGGATCAATCCGGTTGAACGTAGCTCAGAGTGATTCTATGTGTTTAAGTGTGAAAGAGGGTCATTTCTAGCGTAAAAATACCTATTTATATGTATTGGAATAGTTCTTTTAGTCAGATGAGTTGTAGAACGAAAGTTGCACCATTTTGCAACTTTCAACTACTTGCATTTGACACCTTTTTCTCCTAGTGAAAAATTGGCCACCACGGGAAAACTAGTTTGAGATAGAAAAAATTGAGAGAGGTTTTTGTAGATGGTCTGAACATGATCTCATAGGATTAGATGAGAAGTTTTGAAGTGTTAGGTTATCCGAGAACACAACATGCTAAAGTTTGCATCCATTTTTCACTTTGGACTCTTAAATGATTGATCTGGTTGAACGTAGCTCGGAGTGATTCCACATGTTTTTTTTGTGAAAGAGGACAATACCTAGTGTAAAATTACCTATTAATATTCTTTGGAATATTATTTTTGTTCACACAAGTTGTAGAATGAAAGTTGCACCACTTTTCAATTTTGCACTGCTTGCATTTGACACTTTTTCGATCAAGTGAAAACTGGACACCACAGGAAAACCACTTTGAGATAACAAAAACTGAGAGAAGTTATTGTAGAGGGGCCCAACATGATCTTGTAGGCTTAGACAAATATTTTTTAAGAACCATGTTATTTGAGTAATACCCCATCAAATATTGCTTCCCTTTTGCACTTTTGACCCTTCAAGGATCGAGCTGATTAAACGTAGCTCGGAGCGATTCCACATGTTTGAGTCTGAAAAAGGACTATTCCTAGCATAAATGTACCATGTACTTAGAAGAAGATCAATAAAATTCATTGTTTCCTTACATTTTTTTGTATATTTACCAAAAATCTGATATTTCCTTGAATTGTACAGCTCTATACATGGTGATTGGGTTCTCTTTTTCAATCTATTTATGTTTCCACAGACCCAATACATATTTAGAAACAAATTTTGATGTTAGGGTGCTTTTTTGGTGAAAGGGAATAAGTTTTATGGGCGTTTTGTTGCTACCCTTATTGATTATGATGGAAAAGGGCATGAAAAATGAGGTTTCACCCTAAGGTTTCATAAAATATTACATGTATAGATTGGGTGATTGTATTTTGAGTTTATGCAGGTGATTTGAAGAAGGTTTGAGGTGGTGGCATGTTTTGGTAATGTGTGGAACCATTCCTTTCAATAAACCCTCCTCATACTATAAGGGTTTTGTTGTTTGGCATGGTGGATTGAGTTTCTTGTAAGACAAATTGTGGATCTGAGGGTTTGGATACATGAGAATTGCTTCCCCAAAAATTTTAGGGGGTTGTTGAATGTTTAAAGGTATGTTCCTATGTAAATTAGGCCTACTAGCCTAATGAGGACAACAAAGAAGGTCATTTTTATGCATATGTTTGAAGATAGGAACTATTGATTTTGAAGTATGTGTTGTAACTCAATAATGGCTATCTAGATCAGTCATTTGTTTGTGAATTAATTTGAGAAGTTTATGAGTAAAGGTCTTCTAACTAGGGTTTGCTGACCTACTAGACAAGGTAGAGTGAAGGGTTAAAATTGAAGAGATAGAGAGTTCTTGGTTGAAACTTTATTTGAAACTCATTCATTTGAGGTTTTGTGAAGATTGACACCCCTTGCTTACATATTCAAATTGAAAAACACCTAATTGCAATCCATTCCACCAACCTACTTAACCCTACATCGGTGGAATGAAAATCTTATCATTTAATGGACTTTGAAAACCCTATTTTGAAGGTTGCAAACCAGTTATGATAAAGGAAAAGGAAAAAGTGTTGCACATACATAAAAAAACATCCTTTATTTACTAATTTTGCAATTGTACAACTAATGAAAGTTTTGCATTTTTACACCAAATGACATCTTTTGTGCAATATCACTTCTCTAATCACCTAATGACCTCTTTGAGACTTTGTATACATTACATATGACCATATGAAATTTTTCACATTGTTTACATTTC
This sequence comes from Sequoia sempervirens, assembly GCA_007258455.2. Lineage (NCBI taxonomy): Eukaryota > Viridiplantae > Streptophyta > Pinopsida > Cupressales > Cupressaceae > Sequoia > Sequoia sempervirens. The sequence goes on from VDFB02193867.1 coordinate 126,786,265, forward strand.
AAAATTAAAATTTTGCAAATTTTCCTATTGAAGGAATTTAGAGAACAAGTTGCTCCTACACCAAACATGAACTCCAAAATTACAATATTTGAGTAAATCTCACTGCAATGCCTTAGGTACTTCGCACTCATAGATCTTTTGCAATGTCACACATACATTCGAGATTCTCTTTAACTGTCTACATCATAGGTACTCATTATGAGGTTAACTTAAATTGAGTAACTTTAGATTCCCTCACTAAGCTTCACATGCTTTTTTATAATGGCTTCAAATCAGAATTGAGATTTGTCAAGATCATCAAAATAAGGATGTTGCATTGCTTTTTTGGTTGAGATTCCCTATGATGGCTCATAAATCAACATGTTCTACAATGAGAGACCAATCAATTTTTAGTAGTATACTTACAAATACACAAAGTAAAAGATAAAAAAAATAGCATCCAAAATGGAAATGAAATGAAAATAGATGGAAGACACTTCCAGATAGGCATTCAAGTCTCTCAACTTAATCACTCATGGTCATACATCTTCATAGGGAGTTCCAAGATACTTTTTTCACACAACACCTCTCATGAATAGAATAAGTTGAAATTTGAGATGCTCTTATAATGTCTACATCATAGCTTCTCATGATAAGGGGTATGTGTAGGATCATGATGGACCAAAAAGTGGTGATTTAATGGGTATGTGTAGGGTATGTGGCTGATGACTTTTTTTTACCCAAAATTGATGAAATGAAAAGGGTTTTTAGAGGAGATTCTCAACTTTCCACCAATATAAATTATGCTTTACTTTGAATTTAATAAATAATTATTATTCATTTTCTATTTGAATTCGACTAAAGTGTTGATTGACAGGTTGATTGAAAAACATCTATAGCTTTCAAACAATATCACATTTTTGAATCCAAAACATGCATCACATTCTATGTTTCAGATACTATAGGATAAAAAAATAAAAAAAAATCATGAAGTTTTGACCAAGTTAAGGTGGTCAGACATACGAGTGTTTATATCTTTAAAATGTTGTAATAAAAGGTTTATAATTAATTATTTACTTGGAAAAACTTTTAAAAAAATATGCATCACATTGGGACATGAGTCCTCTACTTATATCTAAAATATTATAAAAAATATTATCATTTTATTGTGGTCAGAGTGGTCAAACAGACACCTACTTCTTATTGTTTCCCTAAAATTTAAGTGCTACTACATTGAAATTTCAAATTTTCACCAAATAGATTTAAAAATAAAAATAAACCTAGTAGTTTAGAAACTACATTGAATTTTCTATATATTCTCTTACATATTTTTGAAATAATATAGATAACGTATTCATTTTTTTACGTCAAGTTGCCTAACTCTGATATTTCTGAATTTTTTGCCACTTAAGGGCTTATTTTTTCCATGATGATCTTGCAAATTGCCTAAGTTTAAATTCAAATGAATAACTTGAAATTCCCTGACCAAGATTTACACACACTTTTTTAATGGCTTAAAATGATGATTTATATTTTTCAAGATCATCAAAATAAGGATGTTGCATTGCTTTTCTAGCTGAGATTCTCTTGGATGACTCATAAATCTATATTTTCTGCAAGGGGGCACCAATCAATTTTTAATAGGTTACAAATATGAAAATTAAAAGACGATGATAGCATTTCCATAAAAAAAAAAAATGTTCATGCAATTATAAATTAATAAGAACTAATGTGCATACTTACAAATTAATCCAATGAACCATTCAAGTCTGCTCTACTCTTTATTGTGTCAAGTGTTGCCTCGTGGTCAGACCTATGGACCTTCCACAAGACCTTTTTCAAAGGCCTACCCCCATATTTCATCAAACGAACATTGGATGCCATGCCAAGATTTAAGTAATGAAGAATCTAGTGATGTGTATCAAAGTCCTAAAATAGCCAATGTTTAACACTCTTATATGGGTACCTTCTAAGCCACATTCCAATAACAATAATCGAGCATGTAGGATATTCGATGTTTTCTCCATCTATAATTGGGGCCTCCAATTTCTTCTAGGCCTCAACACAATGACACAAGTAATATTCTATTCCCTTTTCGTTGTCTTCATCTGCAATAATTGGATAAAATTTCCCTACATTGATATGTGCAAAAATTATCTTGAAATTAGTCAACATTATGAATACACTACAAAGTAATATAACAATATGGAATTTCAAAAACTAAGTAGATATATTACCTGGTTGAACTAGATTTGATATGTGGTCAAAGTCAACTGATGATTCCATCTATGTTAGTTTCAATGTCGTAGGAGGGTGATATGTGTGAAGTGGGATAAGATAACTTGTCAATCCACTCCTCTAACTCACAATCATTCTAGGCTTGCATTATACATGAAGAAAAAAAGCATGCCATCTTTTGTGTATCAATACTCCATGAACCTGCATTTGAGCTAAGGAAATAGTGTAGCTCACTCAATCCTATTAGTGTACAAAAATCCTCATATGGTGCAATGTTAGTATCATCCATAAACCAAAAATATCTTTGAACTAAAGACATACCTTCATTACCTGGACCCATCGAAGCATTACACCACTCGATGACTGATCTTGCATCTATCAACTTTGCACTATCTTTATACTTTAACTCTTCTTGTGCTAATACTATTTTCACGCATGATCCCCCTTTCCATGCCTGGCCTCACAAAAGTTCCACATATGTTTTACACTTGTAATGGCATGCATCCTGCTCAACCAATAGAACATGCACAAGATCTTGAATTGTGTTGCATAGTTATCCAACCATATTATATGTTGACTATATGTTATGCCCCTATGACCCAAATCACTATAGAACATCTGGAAGTAACCTTTTAAAAACTCTAGAGAATGTGTGCAATCATCATTAATATAAAAGTATTACTCCCTCAATACCTTCCTTTAGTCCTCTATATTATTAGTTGCATGAATGAATGTTATTTGCACAAATATCAAAACCTGTGTGGAGTTGTAATACTGTGACTGCACCTCATGATCTAGCTATAGAGTGTAGTTCTCTAAAAATTCAACCACTGATACTATGCTACCAACTAGAAAGGTGTCCTTTCATAGCTTTAATTGCATGCCCAACCATTGGGATCTATGGGTATTCCTTGCATACTCATACACTATATTATCACGAAACATGGACATAAACTAATACATTTGAATCTTCTGAATAACCAAATCACACCCTTTTTCTTGTGAGACCCATCTTTTGTAGCGAATGCGACTGTTTTATACTTTTTGAACTCTACTAGTTTATGTCCCATCTCATCTGTGCTTTCCATATGTTGACATACTGGCATATGCTGCAAGACATTGCAATGCCTGCATGAACCATCCAAGCATGTTGTCCTATAGAATATATGGCCATCCTCTATTTCACATAAATTTTTGATAAGATCTCTATTAAAAATTTTGGTGGGGCTTCTATGCCACAATCCTGCAAAACATCATTAGTATGCAAATCACAACATAGAGAATGATAAACATCATAATGATTAGAGAATTAAATATGTAATCTACAACAAGTAGTGCGTGTGTGATTTATCTTGACATAAAAAGGTTTAATATTTTCGAAAAATATTTGATAAATACTAATTTGAGGATAATCCATTTGAAATTTATTGAAAAAATGGATTTGAGTCATATCCAAAAAATTCTTTGGATGTGGCTCACGGTTTCGACTACCGATTCTCTTTCTTACCACATTGCTTTGATTCAGAGATGGCCTTGTGTTATTCTTCCAATACTCTTCAATTAGTGTTCTCAATGCTTCAACAAATTTTTTATCATTTTGTGGCAGTCTCCCTGAGAATTCCCATAATTCATTTGAATCAATGCCCTCAATTCTTTGCCACCTTTGAATGACTTCTGATAAAAAATTTCTACTAGTTCCCATTTGTTCACTTGTCTTTCTAATGAGATGAGCTCTCTTTATTTTATTGCTTACCAAAGTTGATGTAATGACATGTTGTGTGACATTACTATCCGTTGAGTGTGAGGTCTTACCCACACTCTCATATGAATCCATTAGATTCTTCACAATAGTCTTTTCACTCGATTCATTCGATGTTCTCAACCCAAGAGTCTTCATGATGTCTCTCTACTTTATACCTCACATCATTTCAACAAATAGTTGACATATTGTAGTCTCATTTAGCCTTTCAAAGTAGAATTTCCAAATCTTATAAACATATCTTCTACAATTGCATGCTGGAATCTTACCTTCCATGTGCTTCAAAATATCCTCATCAATATTAATCAAATACTTTGGCTTTCTATGTAAAATTATAGGTGGTGTTCTCCTAGGTACATACATCTCAACATTAGGAATTTCATAAATATTTATTTGAGGTGGGCTAGATTGTGTACCCTTGATCAAGGGTGGAGTAGAAGACATACCTTCAGGTTTTTGTGAGGATGATGTCATACCTTCTCTGTCAAATTTGAGTGATGATGTACTCTCAACTTGAGATGCGTTGGATGGTGTTCAACCATATTCACTTGCGATAGATGGTGTCCCTTCATATTAACTTGTAGTAGCTGGTGTCCCTCCATATTCACTTGCGCTTAATGGTGTCCCTTCATATTCACTTTCTATAGAGGGTGTGTCTCCGCCTACGATATCTGAATCTATCTTAACATGATGCTTTCACATTTGTGCCCTTTGTGCTACCAAATCCTATTCCCTTTTCGATGGTTGAGGTTCCTCTTCAATTGGATTTTTTTCATCAATAGTACCCAATTTCTTATTTTCATTATATTCCCTCAACCGTTGATTCTCCTTTGATTTGAAGGTTTCATACTCTTTGTCTGTTAGTTTATTCCTTCTTCGTTTCTTTGACATGGAAGATAATTTTACCTGTAGCATGGTAATGAGACAAATATTACTTCATAAAATATTTATCCATTCAAATAAATGAAATATATGTCATTCAAGGCTTCATAAAAAATACTTACAATCATCTTGTACAAGACTATTTCTAGCATAGAGAAAGATGGTGCATGGGCATGCCATGATTACAAGATAGGTAGAATTACATTATTTTCCTTGTGTAAATGGGGTGTTAAAGAATGGTTTTGATGAAATTTTGAAGGAACCTTCCATGTAATGGTGTTTGAGTTTTTACAAGACATTTTTGAAGTGTTGTTGGTATTGGTGAGATCTAGTAAACCTGATTGTTGAGACTTTCAATAAACCCTAGTTTATTTTCATGAAAGTTGAGGGTTTGGTGGTACATAATTTTAGATGTCAAAGCTCTAAGAAATAATGGTTGAATTTTTTGTTTTGTAACACAATTAGTGTCTATTAGTTGATATTTGGTGAAAAAAAAGTGTTTTGGAGGTACCTCCTTTGTAAAAGCAGCTTATTTGGTGGCCTAGAAGGTAGGGTAGCCTATTGGTTTTCAATATTATTGCAAAGAAACCTCTTGAAACCTTTTGATATGTTGTGTTAGGAGTTGAATTGTGTCTCAAATGATGTTTTTTAGGTATTTGTATGGCCTTCTCTAAAATATATTGAGAAAAAGAAGTGTTGGAGGGCTACAAGCCTTTAGGTGTGTGTTTGGGATAATTTGAGTGTATAGTGTTTAAGGGGCTAGTTTGTTGTTCAGTTTGACCATTTTGAACTGGTTGGGGTCTTCACCACCTAGGTTGCTATCATGTTGTCCCTACCTTCTCAACCCTACCCTATTGACAAGCTAGTGGAGCATTGGCAAGGTAGCTCACTCACTAGCTTTCCAATGTGGTAGGGTTGAGAAGGTAGGGCCAACGTATGCCTCATAGAAATGGGGTGTCACAATGATGTACATCACTGTGACACCCCATTTCTATGAGGCATACACTGGCCCTACCTTCTCAACCCTACCACATTGGAAAGCTAGTGAAGTGTTGGCAAGGTAGCTCACTCACTAGCTTGCCAATGCAGTAGGGTTGAGAAGGTAGGGGCAATGTATGCCTCATAGAAATGGGATGTCATGGTGATGTACATCATCATGAAACCCCATTTCCATGAGGCATACATTGCCCCATCATAGTGACACGCCATTTCTATGAGGCATACATTACACCTTCTATTAGGCATATGCTTCCCCTACCTTATCACTGTGACAACCCATTTCTAAGAGGCATACGTTGCCCCTACCTTCTCAACCCTACCACATTAGCAAGCTAGCTCACTCACTAGCTCTCCAATGTGGTAGGGTTGAGAAGGTAGGGGCAGCATATGCCTCATAGAAATTGGGTGTCATGATATTAAATCACCGTGACACCCCATTTCTATGAGGCATATGTTGCCTCTAGCATCTCAACCATTTTTTAGACTGTCTTGAACACATAGTTTTAAGGTTTGAAAGTAATTTAAAATGGTGTATTGACCCATTCCTCTCATTGTGGCAACTCTAACTCAAGGAATGGGTCTGAAAAATCACTAAAAGGGTGTGGGAATGTTGAGTAAGTATAGGGGAGGTCAAGAGTTGAGTTCAAGGGCATGAAGCCCTAGAGTGAAATTTGGTCTTTTCGATGTGAATTTGAGAGGTTTTGACATGCTAAAGTGAGTATTGTGTTAGGGAAGAATTTTTTCTTATTGAATTGAGTTTGTGCAGGCCATTTTAGACCTACTTGAGGTGGTGGCATTTATTCATAAGGTTGGGAAGCATGTTTTCCATTAAGCCCTAAGTCATTTGGCTTGAAAAGAGGGTTTTTTCTTTCAGCATCTTGGTGGATGAATTTCTAAGAACTAATTGTGCATTATTTGGTTTTAATACATATAAATTTATTCCCACATGTTTTTGGAGTTTTTGGTCAAGTTTCAAGATAATTTTCTTTGCTAAAGTGTCCTAATTTAAAGCCTAGTTTGCGTAGAAAGCCTAATTTGAGAAAGTTCTTACAAAGTAACCAATAGTGCTTTTTTGGAATGTGATTGTGCTCCCTGAAGGGTCCTTGAAATGGTTCAAGTATCATTGTAAAAGAATCTTATCAAGAAGAAATACCCAATCAAATAAGTTTGCAATGGTAGAAGGAAGAGTGTTGATTTGGTGAAAAGTGAAGAGTTTTGAGAATTGTTACTTGTGAATTGTTGTTGGTTATTTTTTGTGTTCAATTGTGTTTTAGGACCTCCCTTGGTTGCATCACAATTCAAATGATTTTTCCATGCTTCCATTTTGAGCCATGATTGCAAGATATGATGTACCTTTCCCCATGTTGTGAACTTAGCCTTCAATAAAGAGTCTTCTGATAGTGGAGAGAAGGGTTAGAATCCCTTATAGGTAGACTAATCAAGGAAAATTTTAAAATACATTACAAATAAAAGTGATGAGGTAGGTTTAGCGATGAGGTAAATTTAGAAATAGAGATGAAAACCAAAATAGTTTCTAAGATCTATCAACGTGAGAGGAGTCTATTCCATTTTTTTAGAGAGATGTATGGAAAATTTGGTAGCATAGACAAGGAAATGAGCTACTTGGTATAATTGTTTGAAAAAATACCTCAATGAAAGCTTTGGAGAGTGATCTACACTTCCATAATAAAGGATTGAGAAATGATGTTTTATTTTACTTCCTTAAAACATATGTTAGATATATGTGTATACAAAATGTGGAAGCATACACAAGGTAAGTCAATTGTTAAATAACAAAATGCCTTAAAGAGATGTGTTTTAAAAATGTAATTGGAAAGTGTATCAAATTGTGTAATTTAAAATGTACATTGACAACCTAAGATTATAATGATAAAAAAACAATGATCAACATCGAATATGCAAAATAAGAGAAATGAAAGAAAGCCATAATAGAATGAAAGAAAATGTGTAAATACTTCACATACAAAAAAAACCAGAGATTCGAATGGAGGAGTTCAACCCAATTATGTATCCTTAGCTTCTTCTTTCTTCAAACTCCTCAACAATTTGACTTTTTCAAAAGCTTGTTCCCCTCCAAAATTCAATTGTATATTAGTTTTCAATGGAATTTAAACTTGAGTTGATATTATATGTCTTCCAGTGTGAAAACTTTGTTATTTCATGCAAAGGTGGTAGAAAGATCATGAAAAAGGTTGTGGAATGTGAAAGACATGCATGCACACTTCACAACATCATAAAAAAGCTACCTTTTTGTTGGAGCACGTACAAACTATGAGAATATGTAGAATGTGGACCTTGAGATAATGAGTATATTGAGTTTTTTTTACAATTTTTAGTTCAAAATGAAAAAAATGATCGTGTTACAACATGCTCATGTTATAATGTGCTTGCATTATAATGTGCTCATATTATAACGTGAGCACATTATTTCTTCTTGAAATGGTCATATCTATACTTAAAACACACTCGCATTAGGAGAAAGTTGTTTTTTTAGTAGATTTCTTTTCTCTCTTTTTCTATACCCTATATACCCTAATTCTATATCTCTTCCCTCTACCCTTATACCCTAATTCTATCTCTCCCCTCTACCCTCTACCCTTAACCCTTATACCATCTATCCTCTACCCTCTATCTCTCTCCCACTCCCTCCCTCTCTCTCTCTGTCGTCTCTCCCTCCTACCCCCTCTCCCTCTCTCAACACCCTCTCTCTCACTCACTAACTCCTATCTCTCTACCCTCTACCCTCTACCCTTAACCCCTATACCGTCAACCCTTAAACCCTAATTCTATTTCTCTCCCCATCTACCCTCTAACCTAAACCCTTATACCCTCTATCTCTCTCCCACTCCCTCCCTCTCTCTCTCTCTCGTCTCTCCCTCATCTCTCATCCCCTATATCCTC